>CM076584.1:197548675-197904677 GCA_034641835.2 Pinus albicaulis | reverse complement strand
GGTGTTGGGAAAAATACTGAGAGGGGGGGTGAATCAGTATTTACTGCATATTCAAAACTTTTACTTTTTCTTGCTTCTAAAACCCATACACTACTTTCCTGAAACAAAATCACGTATATACGCGGATACCCTTTATGAAACTAGCGTATACACAGATATCTAATTATGTTATTATATCTTCACTTAAATCATTCCATCATTCATTCATCAGATGTTTAATAAACAGTAAAAATGAACAGTAAGAGCAGAGTAAACCATCACACAAAGCATCACACATGAACACCAGGATTTTTAGGTGGAAACCCAAGTCGGGAGAAAACCACCGCTGCCGTTGCTCAGCCTTCAATCTTTTATTATAGAGAAAACATCTTACAACATATGTGCTGGTGCAGACTCCTACCAGCACGCAGGCACCCACCTGCGCTCGTTTACCAGCCTCTCCCGGAAGGGAGCTCCAACCCCCTGACTCGTTTACCAGCCTCTCCTGGAAGGGAGCTACGACCCCCTGCTCTCGTTTACCAGCCTCACCTGGAAGGGAGCTACGACCCCCTGACTGAAGGCTACAACCCTCAGCACCAATATGGACCACGTTTCATCAATTTTCACACTGGATCCAAAGCTTCCACTAGGACACCACTTGCAGGCCACGTTTCATCATATTTTCAGACTGGACCCATTACATACTTTTAAGCTCAAACATACATCACCAACAGATACTCACCAATTCAGACAACACGGATCAGATAGTAATACAGCAGAACAGATCAGATGTTTCATACCCCATGCTTTAACAAACCCTAGTTTGCATACACGCTTTCACTTCACTGATGTCACGTATATACGCATTTTCGTTTACACAAACCCGCATATACTTCAATACAAATTATAGAGCCAATATCATTGCGCATACGCGCTTTCTCTTCAGCGAAGCCGCGTATGTACGTGCTTCCTCTGCGGCGAACTAGCGTATAGATATTCAACTATTATAGAGCAGCATACTACTTCAGATCAGATATTCAGTTCAGATTTACCCTTTTGCCTCTGACAGATGTTCGCCTTATTTCAGATCTAAGCCTTCCATGAACAAATCTAGCAAAAACAAGTACTCTACAGATCTAGATCCCCTTCTTCATCATTCCTTCATTGGTGCATCATACATTCAGATCTTTCATTCAACTGTAACCCTTTCCATTCAGATATACTCCAGAGAGAAGTATTCATTCAAGCTCAGACATCTTGCACCCACACTCATACTTTGAACAATGAAATTCTTCTCCTTATATAGGTTTACCCAATTTTAATACCATGAGCCAAAACCACATTACTTCCGATGGTATTCCTGGATGGGGTCATTTAGATGAATCATTACCCAATATAATGGGTCAATACCATGGTGGTTACCCATGGTTTTGCATTTTAAGAGCGCTTTTTGCCCATACGCGACTTGGCACGTTGATCCCCATGTGCATACGCGACTTCCCTTAGGAAAATCCACGTATGCCTAGAGACATACTCTTTTCATCAAGATTTAGCACATGCTGTAATCCTTTCTTCATTGCCTTCTGTACACACTGTAGATACATCAGATTTACTCCATTAAGAACATATTCTATCAAGCACAACTTCATCAAGTAGATTGCCATCAAGGACAACACATGTCAATAGTCGTATGTCTTCATCTTCATTCAGTGGGTTGCCATCAAGGACAACACTCTGCATCATATTGCCAACAATCTCCCCCTTTGGACTTGATGGCAACCACGATGGTGTTTGGTTACCACAACAGATAGGTACATTAAGAATATAATGACAACATTCAAACACCAACAATGACACCATTCAAACACCATGTCACTCTCCCCCTTTGACATCAAGGGCAAAGGGCTGATCAAAAACCAACATACTCTCCCCCTTTTCTCCTCATGAAGCATTCTGCAGATCTGATATATACAGAAGTGACCAAGCTCCCCCTGAGTGCATGCTGAATCTTCAAACATATTTTCCAATGAAGTACATGACTCTTATGAACTTCCTATCACCAAAGACTCATTCTTACATCAAATATCCAACCAAGTGGATTTACATATGAGACTCAAGTACCCAACCAAGTGGGTTTACAAAAATTGACTTAGCTACCCAACCAAGTGGGTTTACAACTTTGACAAGACTTTACATGACTGAATATTACAATTTTACATCATGGGTCTCAACATGACCTTTTCATCAAAATACAAATATGACTTTTCATAACCAATTCCAGAAAGTCCTCAAGAAAGAGAACATATTTCAGAACCATCATAATGCCAACAATGCATTATACTCAGCAAAGCTAATGCCCCCTCTGAAACTGTGCATCCAAGCATCCTTTTCATATGACTAAGGCTCCCCCTTAGTTTGTGCAACCTGAACACTGTCACTAACAAATCATCAAGGCATCTTTACCAAAACATTAGAGAAAGAATTATGAGAACTGGAACTCCACCAGAGATACCAAACAATATCAGAGATATCAAGCAGCACTGCAGCTGTGCTGAAGAGAGCTGACTCCAAACAGAAAATTGTCAGCAATCAGACATACGCGGTTTTCTGTGCATGAACTCGCGTATATACGCGACTGTGTTTCAGGAAAACCGCATATCCAATACCATCTTCTATATTTATGCAGATTTGTTCTTTTAGCTGGCAGAGAACACTCCCAGCTTCTGTCTTAGATACTCGAACGCTTCCCTGGGCAGAGGTTTGGTAAAGATATCAACAACTTGTTCTTTGGAGGGAACATACTCCAACTTCACCTTTTGCTCAAGCACTTGTTCACGTAAGAAGTGATAGTTGATGGGAATGTGCTTGGTCTTCGAATGCATAACAGGATTCTTTGAAATACTGATGGCACTTGTATTGTCACACTTAATGGGGACAGGGGGGGTACATTTGATTTGAAAATATTGTAAGGTTTGCATCATCCAAAGGAGTTGAGTGCAACAAGATGCAGCAGCCACATATTCTGCTTCTGCTGTAGATAAGGCAATAGAATTTTTCTTCTTGCTGAACCAAGATACTAACCGGGGTCCCATATAGAATGCACCACCACTAGTGCTTTTCCGATCATCAACACTTCCAGCCCAATCTGCATCAGTGTAAGCATGAAGAGTAAGATCATCATTCTTTGGATACCATAGACCAAGGTCTTGAGTTCCTTGAAGATATTTGAAAATTATTTTAACAGCCTGAAGGTGAGACTCTTTTGGATTAGCTTGGAATCGTCCAACAATCCCAACTGCATGCATAATGTCTGGTCTAGTTCCAGTGAAATAAAGTAGACTTCCTATCATTGATTTGTATTCTGGTTGATTCACCATGGGAGAATCATCATGAGAACTGAGATTGCATCCGGTTATCATTGGTGTACTTACAGGTTTGCATTCTTCCATGCCATACTTCTTCAGAATTTGCTTAAGATATTTTTATTGTGAGAGGAATATACCATCTGCAGTTTGATGCACTTGTAAGCCAAGAAAGAATGTTAGTTCTCCAAGTAAGGACATTTCAAATTCTTGCTGCATGACAGAAGAAAATTTTTGACTCAAAGATTCTTCATTACTCCAAAAAATGATATCATCAACATATACAACCACAATCAATAGTTTATCATTTTCAACTTTTGTGTATAAGTTGCTATCAGCAGACCCCTTTGAAAATCCTTGTTGATGAAGATATTTGTCAAGGCGATAATACCAAGCCCTTGGAGCTTGTTTGAGACCATATAGAGCCTTTTTAAGTCTACAAACAAGATTTGCATCATTTCCCAAAATGAATCCTTCCGGTTGTTCTATATATACTTCTTCTTCTAGATCACCATTAAGAAAAGCAGATTTAACATCCATTTGATAGAATTTGATTTGTTGATAACTTGAAAAAGCAAGAAACATTCTTATGGCTTCAAGTCTAGCTACAGAAGCAAAAGTTTCTTCAAAGTCTATACCTTCTTGTTGAGTATATCCTTTGCAAACCAATCTAGCTTTGTTTCATACAACATCCCCATTCTCATTTAACTTGTTCTTGAAAATCCATTTAGTTCCAATGACATTTTTATCAAGTGGTCTTGGTACCAATTCCCAAGTGTTATTCTTTTCAATTTGATCAAGCTCTTCATTCATGGCTTGCCTCCAACATTCATCTTTGCTAGCTTGATTGACATTGTGTGGTTCAATCGTGGATAGAAGTGCCAGATGATTAGAAGATCCCACAAGAGTTCTCCTTGTTCATACACCTGATTCCTTGTCACCCAAAATTTGAGATTCAGGATGATTCTTTTGCACATATCTGGATGGAGCTTTTTCAGATAGATCATCTTCGGGTTCTTCATTGGATCCATTGTCTATATCATTTGATGTAGAAGGACATAGGTCACCATCATCTTCTTTTGTTGTTTGTTTTTCTTCTTTAGGAGCTGCAGGAGACTCATCAATAACAACATCAATACATTCAACAATCTTTAGAAGCCTTTTATTGTAACATTTGTATGCTTTGCTTGAAGATGAGTAACCAAGAAATATCCCTTCATCTGATCTAGGTTCAAACTTGCCAAGCTTTTCATCATTATTTTTGATAAAACATTTACTTCCAAAAACTCTAAAATGCTTCACGGATGGAGAATTACCATACCAGAGTTCATATGGAGTTTTGTCACTATTTACCCGAACATGAGCCTTGTTGAGAATGTTAGCTACTGTATGTGATGCTTCTCCCCAGAACATGTCAGGAGTTCCAGAATCATCGAGCATAGCTCTAGCCATTTGTTGAATTGTTCTATTCATTCTTTCTGCTACGCCATTTTTTTGTGGAGTACCTACTACAGAGAATTGTCTTTTTATGCCATGTTGTTCACAAAATTCAAAGAATTCATTTGATGTATATTATCCTCCTCGATCAGATCTAAGACACTTGATTTTTAGATCTAATTCATTTTCAACTAAAGCTTTGAAGATCTGAAATTTTTCAAATGCTTCATCTTTGTGTTTAATGAGCACGATCCAACACATTCTAGAGTAATCATCAATAAATAAGATATAGTATTCTTCCCCACGTGGTGACTTTTTCCTCATAGGTCCACATATGTCAGTATGAATGAGTTCAAGAGGCTCACTTGATGATCCTTATTTGGCATTAAATCGTACTCTGGTCTGCTTACTGAATTGACAAGATTTGCATATGATACTTTCTGGTAGATTAATATTGGGAAGACCACGAACAGCTTGAAGTCTGCTTGCTTTGTTGATTTGAGAGAAGCTCAGATGCCCCAGCCTTCTATGCCATAACCAATTTTCTGAAGACTTTCTCAAGTAACATTGATCTATTTCGTTCAGTACATACAGGTTGCTAGGATTTCTTTTTCCTTTTATAATGATTTTACCTGTATCAAGATCACGAACCACACATTCCTTTGAACTAAAGACCACTTATGTTCCTTGATCACACATTTGGCTTACACTTAACAGGTTATGCCTTAATCCATCCACATACATGACATCATTAGCCTTCACCTTTTCTTTTAGAAATACTGACCCTTTTCCTTTAATCACAGCAGGAGTATCATTTCCAAATGTAACTTTATTTTCCTTTTCTAGAGCATTATATGTAAGGAGTTTGCTTTTGTCACCTGTCATGTGTCTTGAGCACCCACTATCAATGTACCATTGATTTTCTTCACCTTCTGCAAATAATGCTATCCCACAATTTTCAACTTGTATTTCTTTCTTTTTCCATACTTTAGAGCTTGAGGGAACATGTTCTTTTGGCTGGACCTTGCTCCTGCATTCAGATTCTTCATGACCAAAGTTATTGCAATAAGTACATTCAACTTCATTTTGAAGAGGAGAAAAGTTGTTATAGGTGCTCTTCTTTGGTTCAATATTCATCCTTTTCTTTCTTGCTTCTCTTGTCATGATGGTTTTATATGCAACACATTGAACAACTTTATGACCAAAATTGTGACATGAGAAACATTGTCCATTGAAGTAGTAATTTCTGCGATCATGAAATCTTCTATTTGAATTTACCTGTTGGTTGTTGCTTCTTTGAGAGGTCTCCCTATTAGTGATCCTTGATTTGAGATGATCATGATTTACCTGTAAATATCCTTTGTTCCCTTGTTGAGTGGCTGAGTGAAGAGAACTAGTTGTGACTGCTTTCAGATAATTTGGTGCTGAAGTCTGGGAAGATTCCCCAGTATATCCAAGACCTCCTTTTATAAGAGGAGACCGTTGTGTCTTGATAATCTCATCTAAGGTTTCTGAACCTTTAGCAAATCTAAGATTGAGAGTCTTCACTTTCTCATTATCTTTCCTTAGACTTACTACTTCACACTCCAATTCCTCAATGAGTTTTTCCTTGGCTTCAAGCTGATTTTCAAGAGTCTCTATGATTATGTTCTTTTCTTCTAGGCTTACTTTGAGTTGATTGTTTTCTTCAAGAAAATCATTGTCCTCTAGAGCATCCACAAAAGTATCCTTTTCTTCTCTTTGTTCAAAAGCTATGAGAAGTCTAAAGTCTTCTTCACATTCTTCCTCACTATTAGATGATCCATCACTGTCTTCATTAGTATAATAACTTTTTCTTGTGCTAGATCGATTCTTATTCCTTCTTGCTACTTCTTTCCCTTTAGCCGAAGTTTCTTTATAAGGACACTTTGCAGCATAATGACCAACTCTTCCACAATTGAAACATTTGAAAGGAAGCTTACCTTTGAACTTTCCGGTACCTAGTTGAAGTCTTCTCACAAAATTTGCTTCTTCTTCTTCTTCAGATATATAGCTGGATTCTTTGACAACTTCCTTCTCCTTTCCTTTTGCTGATGCCTTAAAAGCAGCTTCTTTGATTTGAGAAGGGCCTCCTTGCCTCATTTCAAAAGCAGTCAGAATACCATGTAATTGAACAATAGTAAGAGTTGGCAGATCTTGCCTTTCTTCAATAGCTGAAACTTTAGAGTCAAATTTTGAAGTCAAGGATCTTAAGACTTTTTCCACCAGAGTAGTATCGGTTATAGTTTCACCCAAATTTCTCATCCGATTTACAATATAATCTAGACGAAGAAAGAAACTGGCAACATTTTCATCACTATGCATCTTCAAATTTTCATATTCGATTCTAAGAGTTTGGAGTTTTGCATTTTTTACCTTTGTATCTCCTTCATAGCTCAGAATGATTTTGTCCCATATCTCTTTTGCTGAATGTAGCTGCATCACTTTAGCAAATTCTGATTCAGACATGCTTCCTAATAAGACATTCACTACTTTGGCATTGATTTCATACTTCTTTCTTTCAACAGCATCAGTAGGAATACTTGCCGGGTATTGATAACCTTCTTCCATGTTTTCCCATACATCTGCACCTAGACTTTGCAGATATGATTTTGTTCGTACCTTCCAGAATATCAGATTGATTCCATTGAATAGAGGTGGCTTTATAGACATTACTCCTTCTTGACTTCCCATTGCGACGGATCTCCTTCAAGCGATCAAGCTTCTGCAGAAGGACCTGCTCTGATACCAATTGTTGGGAAAAATACTGAGAGGGGGGGTGAATCAGTATTTACTGCATATTCAAAACTTTTAATTTTTCTTGCTTCTAAAACCCATACGCTACTTTCCTGAAACAGACTCGCGTATATACGCGGATACCCTTTATGAAACTCACGTATACACATATATCTAATTATGTTATTAGATCTTCACTTAAATCATTCCATCATTCATTCATCATATGCTTAATAAACAGTAAACATGAACAGTAAGAGCAGAGTAAATCATCACACAAAGCATCACACATGAACACCAGGATTTTTAGGTGGAAACCCAAGTCGGGAGAAAACCACGCTGTCGTTGCTCAGCCTTCAATCTTTTATTATAGAGAAAACATTTTACAACATATGTGCTGGTGCAGACTCCTACCAGCATGCAGGCACCCACCTGCGCTCGTTTACCAGCCTCTCCTGGAAGGGAGCTCCAACCCCCTGACTCGTTTACCAGCCTCTCCTGGAAGGAAGCTCCAACCCCCTGACTCGTTTACCAGCCTCTCCTGGAAGGGAGCTACGACCCCCTGACTGAAGGCTACAACCCTCAGCACCAATATGGACCACGTTTCATCAATTTTCACACTGGATCCAAAGCTTCCACTAGGACACCACTTGTAGGCCATGTTTCATCATATTTTCAGACTGGACCCATTACATACTTTTAAGCTCAAACATACATCACCAACAGATACTCACCAATTCAGACAACACGGATCAGATAGTAATACAGCAGAATAGATCAGATGTTTCATACCCCATGCTTCAGCAAACCCTAGTTTGCATACGCGCTTTCACTTCACTGATGTCGCGTATATACGCGCTTTCGTTTACACAAACCCGTGTATACTTCAGTACAAATTATAGAGCCAATATCATTGCGCATACGCGCTTTCTCTTCAGCGAATCCGCGTATGTACGCGCTTCCTCTGCGGCAAACTAGCGTATAGATCTTCAACTATTATAGAGCAGCATACTACTTCAGATCAGATATTCAGTTCAGATTTACCCTTTTGCCTCTGACAGATGTTCGCCTTATTTCAGATCTAAGCCTTCCATGAACAGATCTAGCAAAAACAAGTACTCTACAGATCTAGATCCCCTTCTTCATCATTCCTTCATCGGTGCATCATACATTCAGATCTTTCATTCAACTGTAACCCTTTCCATTCAGATATACTCCAGAGAGAATTATTCATTCAAGCTCAGACATCTTGCACCCACACTCATACTTTGCACAATGAAATTCTTCTCCTTATATAGGTTTACCCAATTTCAATACCATGAGCCAAAACCACATTACTTCCGATGGTATTCCTGGACGGGGTCATTTAGATGAATCATTACCCAATACAATGGGTCAATACCATGGTGGTTACCCCTGGTTTGCATTTAAGAGCGCTTTTTTTCCCATACGCGACTTGGCACGTTGATCACTTTGTGCATACGCAACTTCCCTTAGGCAAATCCGCGTATTCCTAGAGACATAATATTTTCATCAAGATTTAGCACATGCTGAAATCCTATCTTCATTGCCTTCTGTACACACTGTAGATACATCAGATTTTACTCCATCAAGAACATATTCTATCAAGCACAACTTCATCAAGTAGATTGCCATCAAGGACAACACATGTCAACAGTCGTATGTCTTCATCTTCATTCAGTGGGTTGCCATCAAGGACAACACTCTGCATCATATTGCCAACACCCGGTCCACCTAACGGAGTTGGATTTCGCTCAATTAATCAACTTCTATGTTTTGTTTGAGCGGCCTTGGAAAGTTAACTCTCCACTCACCTAATCCAAGGCCCTACAACCTAGCTAGTTGGTGTATGACACTTAGAAAACTTGCTAGTTGATTTTAAGTTATATCGCTTATTTTAATGCGCTGTTATGTTAAGTCACAAGGATATGGAGATGAAACTTATGGTGTTTTGACGCAAAAATAAATTAATAAAAACTTAACTACATGCAAATGCAGTTATTGTCTTTTGATGAAAAGCAATCTCTATATAGGTTCTACGAGATTAAAAATTGTATTTTTCCTTTTCAAATAGAAAACTCACACTCACAAAAACTATGAAATCGACTAAATGTTTAAATGCACCTAATGCAAATCACTACAAGCATGAAAATCCTAAGATGCAAATCTCCTAAAGCAGAGTGAAATTTCCCAAAAAGTCCTTCAGTTTTAACTCGTCTTGGTTGTCCAGAAAGCTAGTTCCCGAAATCAAGAACTCTTAATATGAAGACACCAAAGATGCTTAAAAACAAGAAGAAGAAATGAATGACAACTCCCTTCCAATTATCAAGCCAAAAACCGAAAGTAAGAAACCTCACAAAAGCTTCAAAAGATATAGCAAAACGAAAATGAAAATGCAATAACAAAAGAAAATAACAAGACAAAATGTTTTTTGAGCCTTTGAAATGCAGAAACAAAAAGAAAAGCAAATGTTTTTTGAGCTTTTTAGTTTTATAGAGAAAGAGCTCGAAAAGACCAAGCAAAACTATCAAAATCCAAACCAAACAAGACTGAATTTCAAGCACAAACTTCAACAATGCTCCAAACCTTATAAAGCTAACTAGTAGCAAGATCAAAAAGAGCAAAAGAAGACAAGAAAACTCAGCCACTCAGCCTAGAAGAATAGTATAAACTTGCCGCAAACAAAAACTTCGAAGAAGAAAGAAAAACTCTTCAAAAGTTGCAACAAGACCTAGCCTACTAAACCCAAGAAAACCAATCAAGAAATGAGCAAAATCCATAGTGCCAAGAAAAACACAAAGACAGGAAAGATTAAATGAGCAAGAGCTCTCTGTTCTGATAAAGCAGAACAGCCAAGAATGCTCAGAAAGCTATCTTGGTACTCAAACCAGAAGTGCCAGCACCAGAAACAACACTTTGCCAAAAAGACTAGTTTTCAATCAAATGAAAGAGAGAAAAGACAAAAGACCACCTTCTTCACAATCCAAAGAGTGCAAAGACACTGTAGGGACAGGTCTCCATAGCCAGAAAGGACCAAAAAGTCAAGAAATCCAAAAATTCAAAATCTGCCTAGGTATACGCTACTTCACAGTTTAGCAACAAGCGTGCATACGCGACTGTGCTAAAGGAAACTCGCGTATACGCGGGTCCCTTTAGACAAACTTGCGTGTATACGCGACTGTGTGTAGAAAAAAGCGCGTATACAAAGGTAAATAATGAAAAAAACAAAAAGGACAAGCCTGGATAAGAAACCAGGACTTCAGACTGACTGAGAAAAAGTAAACTGGACTGCAAATGAAAGTTAAAACTGTCGGCAACCTATCAAACAGCTGAAACCACCCAACAGGGGAGTCACAAGAATGTGATCCCCAGTGGAGTCGCCAATTCTATTTCGGGGAAAATCACCCTAGAGGTTCGTTGGGTTACAACCTCCACAGAGCAGGGGCATGCTACTTAAGAAGGACTCACACAACCATACATGTTCATGGAAAACTAAATAGAGTAGATCGAGGAAGTTACCCGTAGGTCCTACGGTTGAAGCAGATCCCGCGGGGTCCAAACCCCCAGCAACCGTCCTTCCTTCTTAACCTGAAAGACAAGAAGAAACAAGCACGAAGAACTGGTTGTACAACATATATCTACTCTAAATGTTAGTGAAATTCATATAAAACATTAGATAAATCATAATGAATGCTTAAATAACAATTTACTCATATATGTAGGCATACACTAACACGTATATTTCTGGAACACGATGGTACTTCTGTATTATAAATAGCATGTACAAAAGTAACGAGTGGAGAGATCACCTGAATCCTTCCACGATCTTCGAGCAGACCGTCGTCCGGATCCGTCCCGCCCTTGCCTCGCTAAGACTCCTTCCAAACTGGTGCATACGAGATGACATATAGGGAGATGAGCATCTCAAGAAAACAAGGGTTTCCTGTAATGAACTGGGAAAGTGCAGGAGGCACGGGGAATCAGACTTGGATAGGGAATACCAACAGAGTATAATATCAATAATTCTCTCTCCCTTAGGCCATACACATGAGGGGTTTTTATACTCCCTCCAAGTAGTTTCAACAGTTGGAAACAGTTGGCCACGTGCTGGGGTGGTTGAACTACCTGAGTAACCATCAACCCAGCCCGAAAATAGGGAATAATTATATATTTTTTAATCATTTTAATGGCATACGCGGAAAAGTGCAGCTGGACTCGCGTATACACGTGGAAAAGTACGGGCATAATCGCGTATGGGGATTTTTACACTGTTTTTAAGTGAATTTGTCCAAGTCTGTAGGAATGGGTGCCCAAAAGCCATAAAAGAAATCATGAATCATATGAAGGTGAGAAATGATGCTATAACAGTATTTTATCATGTATATTCAAACTCACATCGAATGGAGGAGTTCCTCCACTTCCTGGTTTTCCATTTACTTCAGGGCCAAATAATAATATAGGTTGATCATCAAAAACATTTACTGAATCATCACTTCCAGTAATATTGAGTGATCTATTGATTTGGATTCGGTAGACATCATGTTTATCTAATTCATACAATGGAACAACTATCTTTAATTTGCCTACTTCAGCTTCCAGATTAAAATGTTTCTCGGTCTGAGTTCTTGTATTTCTAACAGTTGGATTCTCTTTATCTTCTATGTTTTCAGTGTTTTTCTCTTTTTTAGGAATATGGTTGTGGGCTGAAGATGTTTCCAAATCAACTTCTGGAGGTTCCTCTACATTTCCTTTAGGAGGAAGAGTATTAGAAAGTTGTCTGTTATTCAGTTGACTATCGGATACATCTTCAATTATTGGGTTGGCAGGATTAGGATCTGATCTAGAAAGAATATGTACAGGGGTAGTATTGGTTTTACCTTTGAAGGATTGTTTTGCAGTTTTATGTTTACTTGTTTTCGGGACATCAATTCTTCTGCTCCTCAAATTATATTGCTTGTGAACTTCGTAAATGGATGTTTCAAATCCTTCCTTAAAGTCAAATGATTCTCCTGAATGGGTTTGAAATTGCTTAAGAATATGAGCTTCTTGATCATCTTGTGTCAAGAAAATTTCTGGTTCATCCTTGCGTTCAGTAAAGTTTTTTATTTGAGTATCTTCAGTTGGTTCCTCAGAAGTTGAGCCTTCAATATAATTTTCTTGGAAAGGGGGCCTAATATTTTGGTCAGGAATAGTTTTTCCAGTATTTTGATTTTGGTTCCTTCTGAAATTTGGATTTCTCACAGTATTACTCGATTGACCATCCCAAGGAGATTTATTTTCAATTTTTTCTACTCTATCTCCTAGCCTTTCCATTCCTCTGATAATAGCATCCAGTTTCTTCTCAAAAGCTGTGGGTTCTTCGTTTAAAGGCATTCTCCTGTTAGCTCTGGCTCTAGCTCGTTTCTCTATCAGGTTGGCTTCAACACTAACAACTATACTTTTCATTTCTTCTAAAGTTTGAGGAGCTCTTTCCCTAACCTGATACGCCATATCAGAATCAAATCCATCAGTGAATTTGATTAATACTAAATCTGGAGGAGGTCTAAGATTTTGGGGAATAGCATTGTAAGCCTCATTGAACCTGGTAATGTAATCTTGCACAGTTCATTTGGTCCTCTTTTTAGTTTTCCAAAGTCTGATAAGATTTGAAGAGGATCTTTCTTCTTTTCCCATCTATTTAAAAATGATCTATAAAGAGCTTGTAAGTCAGTAACATTGTTTGCAGGAAGGGCTCTAAACCAGGTTCTGACTTCTCCAGTAAGACTTTGGAAAAATATTCTCATTCTCACATCATCAGCATCTATTTCATAAATTTCAAAATAATTGGTCATCTTTTTAGTATGTTGTTGTGCAGTGTAGGTACCAGAACCATCAAAAGGAGTGATTTTACTTTGGTAGTCTTGGGGCATAGCCCCTAGATTTGCTAGTAATACCAAAGGAACATATCTGTTTTCCATTGCAAGAGGTAACGATGGAATAATAGGTGAGGTTGGTATGTGAGTGGTGGGTGGAGGAGTAGAAGGGGTAGTTTGAGGTTGAGATGTTTGAGAAAATGTTGATGAACTGGGAGAAGCTGAAGTGATCACATAAATATTTGAAGTTCCTTCAGAGGTAAACTCAGATTGTATGGAATCTCGCAAATTTTTATCAAGATGTGAAGTAAGAAATTCAAATTGTAAATCTTCAAGAAATACTGGGTCTGGGACCAAATTGGACAACTCAGATTCAGAAAAATTTACAGATAAAGATGTTTCAAACTGCTCGTCAAAAGGTTCGTCCTCAAGATAAATCCACTTCACAAGACAGGATATTGATCTATAGAGAGGTCGAGAACTACCAGAGCTTTCTTGACTGTCTTGTCTCCTAAGAATTCTGGGGATCAAATTCGTATTTTCAAACACAGGCGGTGGATTTGGATCAGGATTAGCCCTAGTGTAACGAGTCCTTTCTGAAGCCAGGTTTCTAGGTGATATATTTTTTGGTTTTTGTCTAAATAGAATGAACAATACAACTTCAACAATCTCTTTAAGAAGTTTTAGATATTGGATTTATATTTTCTTAAATATTTATTTGACTAGAGGAACTGATCAAATGTTTGAAACCAAATTTCAGTTCATAAACTAAACCGGAGATAGACTGAAGCAACATTTATTTACTTATGCAATTTCAGAGAAAAATCAGTTCAAAGGCTACTTGGCTAACTTCAGGCTCCGTCTGTAGTTTATAAAGTAAACAATAGTAATAATAAAATTATTCAGTTCCCCAGTATGGTCGCCACTATGTTATCACTCATATTTTCCTTGAAGTTGTTGAGAAGAGGAAAGGGGTCCGAGGTAACGATAAACCAACTTTCAGGTACATAATTTATCCAATCTGTACCCAGAGAGGGCTCTCTCTATAAAATTTAGCTTTGTTTTGGGAGATATTAGGCTAGTTATAAAGTCTAGGGGTTTTGTTTGAATTTGGGTGATGGTATTCAATAGCTGAGGGTAAAATTGAGTAGTTTAGGCCATTGGGCTAATGGAGTCAAAAAATTGGCTTGACTGGATTATGTTTCTTAACAAAAGATGGTTTCACAGGGAAAGATAATCAAACAGGGAACAATTATAGATCTTAAAGTGAATGGGATGGAATCAAAATGGATGAAGGGAAATTAAGAATCCTTAAACACATTTATAAGAGGGAAATTTAGTGATTATTAATAAATATCAATTAAGTATTCTTTACTAAATAATCAAAATGCATAAACTAGGAAAACAGGAGAAATTAAGAATTCATTGTTTAAACCAGTTTAGAAGAAAACATTTAGAATAACAATGATTAAAATCATATTACACTTAAGCACTTTCTGATTTATTCCTTTTCATTAATCATTCAGAAATGGAACACATATGATATAATAAACAATATAAAGACTTCAAAACATAAGAGAGAGATGACTTATTGATCTGTTGTCTGACACAAGAATCCTGTAAAAAGTTTTTTCGCATCAATTCATCATCCATCTAGCCAAAAAAAAATTCTCAACAACACTTTATTCCAAAATAATCAATATTACAACAAAGTCTAAGAATCCACCCCCAATACTCCGATTGAGGGAGTATTTATACAAAAAATTATTAAAAATATCTCATAACAGATTGAGATATTATTTAGGATGACTCATAAGTATGTTACAAAAAACTAGAGACATATGGTCTTGTAGATAAGAAAAATGATAACTGATGTTGTGCTGTTTCCTTCTTTTGAGAATGCGCTGGAGGCAGGCCCTATGATTTGGCTTGCTGTTGTCTTCTTTAGTAACTCTGTGTTGGCTGCTCCATTTTACTGATACTCTTTATCTACACTAATACTCTTTAACCTCTTTTTATCCTTATTATCATGACTTACTGTAGTACATAATCAAAAATAAATGTAAGGATAGTTTTACAAAAGTTCTAACATTTCTTCCCACCATTTCTCTTCCGATATTCTGGTCCTTTGCAGCTTCCTCAGAGTTTCATATGTCTTTGTATATATGAAGAAATTAGGTTGATTTGGGAAAAAATTCCTTACCTCATGCTCGAGATAAAACAAATTTTCCAATTTATCATGAAGACTTTTTCCTGTAGGCAATGTTGTTGTTGATGAACTAGTTGAGGAACTGGCCTGATTGTCGGCATGCTTGTCCAATTTCTCAACATAACTTTCAAGGTCCATCAATTTATCCTCTGAAAATAAAGGACTGGGCAGTCCTTTATTCAACAAAATATTAAATCTTTTAATAAAGGCTTTGATTTCTTCTTGCATATCAGAGCACCTTCGTTCTAGATTCTGCATCAGAGTTCTTTTGGTAAAAACTCTTTTTATTTCCAAAATTGTTCCCATCCTATCTTGAATGCCAAGTTCTTCAAGTTGATGTTTGTTCTGAGTATTTAAAAAGCAAACAAGTTCATTGGCTTCTTCAGGCATGCTTCCCAATTCTTCTCTTGCCTTTAGGACTTCTTCCAGAGCCAGTTTGACCAAATCATTCTGTTCATACATTATTTGAATCGAGGGGAAGATATCTCTTATTGACTGGATGATGTTGTCCCAAATAATTTCATTTATTTCCTTTAAAGGCTTCTCCAATGTGAGATCCTTCTCCAATTTTTTGACTAACTCTTCTAATCTATGACCTCTCTTGTTTTATCTGCAACATTCATCTTCGAGAGATCATATTTTTGTTCCAAGGTGGTGAGTTGCACCTTTGTTCTCTGTAGCTCTGTCACTTGGAGTTTCAATTCCTCCATTGACTTTATTAATTCTTCTGTACTTAAATTGGAAGTATGTATCTGTGACAATTTTGTTGGTTGACTTGTTGTTGTAGTACCTGTAATCACTTCAGTTGTAGATGCTAGAACACTAGGCTGCTTGTCTTTCAATGCCTTTTCAAGCTCTTTTTCAGTTTCATTAAGTTGCTCGTTCAGTTTCAAGAGCAAGTCCATTAATTCTTCTTCAGAATTTTGTTTTATGATTTCTACAGTTCGTGGATGTCTTGAGGCTGGTAATTTCAACTGTTTTCTCAAGGCTGCAATATCATCATCTTTTTTCTTGATTAAAGCTTCTATACTCTTGACATCCTTGGGGTTATGACCCAATCCAATTATTATTTCCTCCAAAGTCTTTATCCTATTGTCCTTAGCCTGAGAAGAGGATTTTTCAAGACTTAATTGAGCATTAGTATTTTCCAAAGAATCCTGCAATTTCTGGGTCTTCATTGATTTATCCATCAGAGTAGAATAAATCATCTCACCTGTCTATTTATGCAGTTCAATTTGATCCAAAGGATGAATATCCTTTGCTATGACTTCAAAATTAGTTCTAATATAATCTGCAACTGTTTGAGGTTGTTGCACTTTGGGTTTGAAGTGACTCATTACCATTTTACCTTGTTGAATGTCATAGGATGACATCAATATTTGTTGATTCTTAGGAGCCAACTTCAAAAATTGATTGTACACTTGAAGTCTGAGAGGATCATTTCTGGCCTTTATATTTATGAATGTTCTTTTAATATCCCAAGCATCTTTCACTGGTGATTTGAAAGATGATACCTCTGCACTTTGCTGCCTTTGCAACTCTTTTCTCTATAAAGTAGTGGATGTCCCACTGATTGTACATGTTTGTTGACTACCCAATTCTTCTCTCCTCTGACTATAAGAGATTTCATGAGGAGATTCTACTTCTGGAAGAGGATTCAATTTTTGTCTTTTAACATCAGGCTGTTCAGAAGATCCACTGATAGGAGTAGCTGCTTTAGCATCTCTCTTTTTTCCCTTTTCTACATTAAGAGGAGTTTGTAAAATTGACACTTCTGCCACATTGCTCTAAGTTGGAGAAATCTGTACTTGACCCTGTTCTTTAGAAGTTTCAGGTTGTTCTGTCATTGTAAATTTCTCTATAACTTGTATATCAGCCTCTTTTTCCTTTCCTTTAGATGCTACCGTAGCCAATGCACTGATTTCCTGTAAATTTTGTTGAGAAGTCCTAGCAGAAGAAGAACCAATACATGGTATCTATACCTGTCCAAAAGAGTCTAGGTAAAGTATTTTTTCAAGGTCTTTCATTACATTTTCAACATTGACCTACTCACTATCTTGTTCTATCAATGTCCCTTCCATCCATTCATCCATATTGGCATACTATTCAATTTCTGGGATTCTTTGATGAATGTATGGTGATAGTTTATTTTTCATTCTTCTATCACAAATAAAGTTGTTTGGGTCATAAGGTACCCAATAGAAACCTTTTTGTAATTTTAGATAGTCTTCTAAGATTCTTTCCACTTCTTTTCGAGCATCTCTAGAATTGCAGACAAAGGGACCTAATTGAATTTTAATCCTGAGTTGAGCCTTTTTATTTGCATTGCAGAAATGAAATATGTCAGAATTAATCATCTGTCTGAAATACTCTAATGCAAAGAGTCTCAT
Organism: Pinus albicaulis; assembly: GCA_034641835.2. Classification (NCBI taxonomy): domain Eukaryota; kingdom Viridiplantae; phylum Streptophyta; class Pinopsida; order Pinales; family Pinaceae; genus Pinus; species Pinus albicaulis. The sequence goes on along the minus strand of CM076584.1, from coordinate 197,886,673 downwards.
TGGAACATATTTTGGCAACTTGAATGGGCATAACTCACACCCATATATTATGATTTCTGTGTGATTTCGGTATAGGTACCAGTCACCTATCCGTTATTTCTTTGAGAGTTGAAGAATTTTCTTGATTTTACTATTGACCCTAGGAAGGGAGACTCCTGTCAACAAGGTGGTTGCAAGGTGTACAAAAAGGTCAATAAAATCATTGTAGGAATAAGGATAATCAGGGGAATTATGAGTGATGGCAGCCCAAAAAATTACAGACCTAGGATTTCTTTTGGCATCAAGTTTTTTGACACAGAAATGGAAACTCTCTGATTGAAAGTAAAGCATGAGATGATATATAATAGAAGAATACTTGAACACTCTTTCATTTTCTAATCTCATGAACTGATCACGGATTTTATCTGTAATGTAGGAAGAAAAATCATACTTGACAACAGGGGCTGTCCAGGGGTAAAAATTGATAACAATACTGGGGTTAATTGGTCAACATATTCACTAGTATTGAAACCCATTATAGAGGATATCATATTCAGAATAAGCCTGCCCACATCAGTGCAAAAGGTGTAACCATAATGGGGAGGGCCTTTGGGCTGATGTTCTGGCAACATGAAGGTTTGGCGGAGGCGATTTAACTCTTCATGGGATAATTTGGCAGATTTCTCAAGTAATTCTCCCATGGACAGGGGAGTGAGGGCCTGACCAGGTTGAAATTGCAACATCTCATTGATAGACTGAGCAGTTATGGGAAAAAGGATGGTCTGACTCGGGGACAAAATTGCGCTTTGATTGGGATCATAATTTGCATGACAGTAATGGATTATCTCAGGAAAAAAGTGGACTGAGGGGAGAAGATACATGGGAAGATTGGATTCCTATAATCCAAAAATGTCATAACCTTTCAAGTAATTATCTCTGCATTGACATAAAATTTGAAGGGGATTTTCACTGAGAACAAGGTGTTTAATTTGGAAATCTCTATCTACTAAAGGTAGATAATCTAAATCTCTGTGAGGGGCATTGAGGGGTGCGACATTTAGAGCGACGGGAATTTCCATTTCTAGTTCTTGTGGATTCAGAAATGAATTGCGGGTTTTGATGAAAAATAGGCACAATCACAGGTTTGGGAATGCAATTGTAGTTTTGGGAATTGAGGAATGAACTAAAGAGCAATTTTAAACCCTGTTTGAGTTTTTCGTGTGAAATTCAAAACAAAAACCAGGTTTTTTACAGAGCTCAATGGGAATTTGGGTAAATACCTGTTTTCCGGGAATCTAAATAGTGATGAAAACAGGTGCTAGTAATGGCGGATGAATTCTGGACGCCTGACTGCAATTTTCTTCAGCAAGGAAGCAGTTGGCAAACTTCAACAGTTGATTTCGAAATTAGTTGCATGGGACTCTACGAGATAATGAAAATGATGCAGGTTTTATTTATTTATTTATTTACAAAGTCAAAGGTTGGCGGGTTTTTAATGGATGATGTCAGCAAGTACGGAGGCTTCGTCATGGGAGGCAGGCGGTAAGTGGTTTCCATTGCACATCTTTTGGGGAAAAGTGGTTTTGAGTGGAGGGCGAGTGATTCCATATGATGGATGATGCGTGGCGCAACACTGTTTAGAAAACCGCTTGGCCATCGCACGTTATCGTTCAGATGAGGATGGGCAGCGATATTGATAATAACCGTAGATCTGAGATTAGTCGATCGGACGGTCCTCAGGAAAGGAAGATGACAGGGAATTAATATGGCGGGCCCGATGTAATTTATTATGAAATAATCGCATCGGGGGCATTTTGATTGGTGGATTAGGTTATTAATTAACCATGAGGGTTAATTAATCCCTTTATACGAGGGAGTATCAATTTTGTTTATTAATTGGAAATTCAACTAATTAATTAAATTTATATGGTTACTTTTCAACCAACAGGGCGGGATATTATATTAATTGGGAATTTTTTAAAATAATACGGGAAAAAGGGAAATCTACATAGGGATTTAAATAATAAGTTAGAAATTAATATGGAAATGAACAGAAGCGCTAAGTGTAAAACATCAAGATAATGTATTTAACTTATGCTTTTATGAATAGGGTTTTTATGAAATATTGCATGATTTTCCTAAGTAAAATGGGATTTTACTTAGGAAAAGATTTTTTAGAAATGAATGAATGTCATGATGAATGATTTTAAGTACTTAGGCTTTTTCAATTATTGGGCCAAGGGTCCTGTCCCTCCAAAATTCAAGGAAATGCCTTGAGCTCCTCTAATTTTCAAATACCTTAGTACTTAGGGGTAATTAGTGAAATTTTTTAGGGAAAGATGAGAAGGGAAGTTAATAATTTGACTTTGTCTTGCTTGAAATTCTTCTAGTGTATTGTCTGCCTTTGCACTTGCGATGAAAGTAAAAGATTTAACACATCTAAAGCCATTATTCATCACATGTAATTTTCCAACAACATCTACCTACCCTACCTACTTTACTCTACCATTTTTTCTTCTTTATTAGGGTGCACTTAGACTGGAAAACCTTCATCACACTTTTTCTTTAACATATGGAAATCTATCTAATTCTAAACTTATTACATCCAAGGGCTCAGATTAGACTGTTGAGCTCCTTTTATTTACTCTACCTATCTACTTATCTGCCAAGATTAAACAGTTTGGTCAGATTTTATTCTCTATCTCTAAAACATAAAATTGAAAGATGAACTAGCCAAGCTTAAACTGTTTGACTATTCATCAATTGTGGCATAAAATACAAGTTGCACACAATTTTTTTTATTACATAAGAGCAAAAAGTAGTGGCATTAAGACTTGCACACTTTCCTTGGCCTTTCTTTTGGTGGGGCTCATTTTCTTTCAATTTTTTGGCCATTTTATTCTTTTCACCCTTTGATTTTTCTTTTAGGGTATACCCTCTTTACATTTTTTAAATTTTTTGATTTTTTTTTGAGAACGTGGAAAACCTTGGCAACAAGAAAATGTATGAACATATTACATAGCCCATCAAGTCAATCATGAAATATGACGCCTATTGGTATAGGAGTCTAACAGTATCAATGTCCATCTCTACATCTGTTTTAGTATAATTAGAAATTGACTTTGGATCTACAATGGTGGGTTTCATAAATGACATGATCATCTTGTTGGTGGAGTAATCAAAAGCAGTAAGCAATCTATTTTTGTTTCCTGGTTTTTCTTTAAGGAATTTAGAATAAACCTGATTCTTAATTTCCTCATTTCTTTCTCTGATTTGTTTGAATTTTTTCTGGATGTTTGAATCTGTCCCTTCTGTTGTTTTGGAAGAAGAGGGAGCTTCTGAATTTACCTGCATTTCCACTGTTTCTTTGTCCTATTCCTGTGTTAACACCTGCTCTTTCTAAATTTCTTTAAGTGTCTCATTGATAATTAATGTGGCTTCATCATCTGTTTGTTGATCATTGTTGTTTGTTTGATCTTCATTGTCATCTATCTCTATTATATTTTATTTCTCAGTATCATTCATTTTTTTCCCTTTTGTTGTAGATAATTTTAAATTTATTTTCTGCAATGGTCTCTGTTGTATAGCCTTCTTCATTCCTGGTCCTTTTGTTTGAAGCTTCTGTTTGCTCAGTGACTGTTATTGCCTGTGAATTATCTGTTTGTCTCTGCTTCTCTGTATTGGTAGAAGGATCCATCAATTTATTTTCCACCCACTCCATTTGATTTGCATATTTTTCAATTTTTGGTCTGGACTCTTGAAAGAATGGTGCTAATTTGCATTTGACCCTTATGTTACTCAAAATGCCTTTAGGATCATAGTTCCAATAAAAGATTTCTTGGAACTTGAATTATAATAATTTGATGACTATTTCTTTCAAGGCATCCCTGTTATTTACTATGAAAGGACCTATTTGATTTTTGAGTTTAAACTGTGTCTTCTTTTTGAAAGACATAAAATTCACTGCATCTGCATTCAGAATTTTCCTCAAGTACTCCAAACCAAAAACCTTGATAGTTAGAAATTTGGGAAATTTATATAGGGTCAGGTTTGCTCCAAATATCCTTAGTTCTGTGTGATTTTCATATAGGTACCAATCACCTACTTTGCAGTTTTCAGACAACTGTAGAATTCTCTTTATTTCCTCATTAACCCTTGGTTGCTCTGTCTTGTTCAATAAACTCATGGCTAGTCTGATAAACAAATCTGTGAAGTCCTTGTAGCTGAATTCATTTCCATATTTTTTGAGTAAAGTACCACTAAAAGAGGTTTGCCTTCAACATCCATATTCTATAATGAAATTGGGAACTGTTCTTCTTGGAAGAAGAGGAAGAGGTAAAATAGATATTATGAATATCTAAACACTCATTCTTCAGGCAACTTGGTCAACTGATAGTGTATATTATCAGTAATGAATCTGACAAAATTGAATACCATTGCAGGAGGTTGCCCTGGGGGCAAAGTAGAAAGGAAACCTAGAATTTATGCATCAGTGAACTCATCATTAGAATAGCCTAGAATGAAGGAAAGCATAGATATGATTTGTCTGGAAAATTCAAGAAAATCAGAGGTGGAATATGGAAGATTTACTTTTGGGAAATCAACATGAGTAGGCATGAAGATCTGAAGAATAAGAAACTTCCTAGGGAAATCCAAGTCTAAATATAGCTGAGTTAAATCTTCAATGGATAACAATACTACTCTTGGATCATGGTTTAGCTGGTGTATTTCATTAATGGATTCTGCAGTTATAGAAAACAAGACCTCTCTATCTCTGTTTACAATACATCTCTGGTCAGGGACATAGTGTATTGGAATAGTCTAATCAAGTCTTGAGCTGGATGAGTGATTGGGACCACATATTTAGGCAAGTTTGAATCCCATAAAGATATATCATTTTCAACTTTCTTCACAAATTTCTCATGACACCAGTTATGCACTTCAAGTAGATCGAACTAGAATGTAGCATCAGTAATTCTGTAGTCTAAATCAATAAAGGAATTGCTCTCTTCAGAAGTAATAGGTGGTTTTAAAGGTCTGACCACTTCAGTAGAATCATCTGTTAGGGCTGGGGTAGGCTTATTCATTTTAGAATATTCAGGCCTTTGAAGCTTGCTTGAGGCAGATTTTTGGGTTTTTGGACCTCTAGTCTTAGGGGTGACATGTTTTCTTGTCATTGTGGGGAAAAATAAGCAACATTAAACTTTTTTCTTAATTAATTTTGAAAACAAGGGCCAATTGAGTGAATCTGGGAGAAATTTGGGAAACTGGGCAAGGGTTTTGGGATGAAAACATAGGTTTTCAAGGTGGAAAAGACTGAACTAGGGGTTCAATGGCTCTTGGTGTAATTTAAATAAAATTGAACCATGGAAATTGCCTTCAGATGGCCTAAAATGGCTTTAAAACAGAGTTAGGAGAAATGGCAAATTCTAGAAAAAAATTTCCAGGGTTCGCCATCTTTTTTCAAGGTTTGGGTATTTCTCATATTGGAAATTTATCAATTTTTCTTTGATAAAACAAGTTCACAGTTTTAATTTTACTCTTTGAATGTATAAATTGGCGAGTTTTGAACATAGAGAAATACCTTTTTCAGGTATTCTGGTTGTAGAGGAGGGTTTTCAGGTGGTATCAGTCTTCAAACTGATCGCAGTGACTTCTATGGTGAAATTTTGTGGTGAAATCTACTTCAGGTGGGAAATTGAACAACAAAGGTTTCACACTGGGATCTGAGCGTAATTTTTCAATGGGTGAGGGAAGAAATGATATGAAAATAAATGAAAAACCATGGTTTAAACATTTACTTTTATTACTCTGCATAGTATTAATGGCAGGTCACAGTCAATGGTGGGAGCGGTTTTTATTTTAACTGTGAAAACAATCAGTGGTTATCGCACTGCTCTTGGGAGGTAAGTTGTATTTCACTTTTGGAACACGATTGAATAGAAAACTGACACGTAGATATGGATGGTTTTGGAAAATAGATTTTATCGCGTAAAATTTTTCCAACTGTGCCCATTCATTTTTGGCATGCGATATGGAATGTGCGCCATTGGATCACGATGGATGAAGCGAATGGTCGGGATATTTCAGAAAGTTGCGGGGAAACAAAGTGGGACTGGGCTTTTTGATATGTGTCATTGATTTGGTAAGTGATGATCAATGGTCTAAAATCAATGTGATGAGAAATGGTGAGGCTTAAGGCCAGTTGATCGCACTCAATGCAGATCGTTGGATTAGGATTATAAAAATGATCAGAGGGTTAAGGATGAGCACGAGGGTGCTGGGTTATTTGATGAAGCTTATGTATAAAAGGAGTTTATACATAAAATAAAGTGAATGGGGCAGGTTAATAGAGGATTTAACCAAGGTTTAAACTTTGGTATAGGGGTATATAACGGGCAACGAGGGTTAAGGTTAAAACTTTAACCTTAGGTAAAGGTAATGCGGGAACGGGAGTAATGGTGTAAGTATTCTTTTTTCCATGCTATTTTATATACACTATATGTAAAAAAAATGCGCATTTTGCAATTTTTTATAACTTTATTATATATTTTTATATTTTTAAAGGTCTAAAACCATATGGGAGCGGGGATATTTTATTATGGGTAATTCTATATCAAAGGGATAATTTTGGGATGTAATTTCAACATGTGAGTAATATCTTTGATATAAAAAGCATAAAATAACGGTTTTGGGGGATATTAAATTAAAAGTAGTTATATTAATAGGACTAGGCTATTTTATAGGGAGTTAATAAAATAAGTTAAGTGTTAATATGAAAAGGGAAAATGAATACTCAAAAATTCATAAAATAAAACTAAGGAAAGTGAAAATTAGAATAAAGTTTCGTTTTCATAACTCATTCAGTTTTACTTTGTATATCATTTTTTTTTTAGGGTTTTATGCTTTGTAAAATGGAGGAAGTTAATCAAATGGGCCTTTATGTAACATTTAAGTAAGAAAATAGTTGTCACTTATGAAGTTAAATGGTGATGAGTGCATGAAGGGTAAATGATGTGATGCCCGAGATTAATGTGGAAACTTGACATTTTCAACTAATCAGTCATTGAGCCTTGGGTCCGGTCCCAACAGAAGTCAAGGAAATGCCTTGAGCCTCTTTGAATGATAGTCTAGAATATCAAATTGCTATGGGGAGGGGAAATTAGTTACTTATAGCCTAGTGAAAGATATTTACAAGGATGTTTGCCACCTTCTTCTACCTACCCAGTCATATCTTATAACATTTTTTCTTCTATTTTAATCAGGTGCATTTGAGCTAGCAACCTTACAACATTTTATTCTTTTTGAAAGCAGTAAAATATCTAATTCTATACTTATTTCATCCAAGAATATCGATTAAACTGTTGGATTCTTTTATTCTCCACATAACTACTGAATTTTCATGATTAAACTGTATGATAGTTCTTTATTCTCTATCTAGAACAAGTAAATTCAAACATGATAACTCAAGATTAAATTGTTCAAGTCATCATGGATTATGGCATTTACTGACACTCTACCATAATCATCTGCAAAAAGTAAAAGTAGTGGCATTTAGACTTGCACACTTTCATGTTTTATTCATGTTTTTTCTTTTGGGGTATATTATTTTTTCTAAGTCCTTTGATTTTTCTTTTACGAATTTTTACCCTCTTTTTGATTTTTGATTTTTTTTATTTTTTACAAAATATGGGAAAATAACTTGCAGAAAGCAAAGTTTGTACATATTTACAAGACTACCCTCAGTCAACTCAAAATTATGAATCCTATATTTATAGGTTACTAACATCAGCTTCACTTGGGGATGGAATTTCCTAGTGGAATGTCAAGAACTCTGAGATCAGTAGCCTTCAACTTTACCCTTGGTGATCCTGTAATTGCCTTCTGATTTCTGCAACAATTCATACTTATGATATTTTATACTGCAAAGCTTAGGGCCTTCTCTTCGGGCTTCAACTTTGTAGATAAAATTTCCAATCCAATATACACACTTGTAATGAATATTTACAATGATAAAATTCAATGAATCTAACTAGTGACTGACTCAGAACAATAGTAGTGTTTTAGCATCCTACCATTCACTGGTCCTTCTTGATGTTCAGTTCCATCCAAATTCTTGATGAAAAAAGAATTGTTACCTCTGTAACCATATATCACATAAGGTCCTTGCCATAGAAAATCAAACTTTCCATGTTTGCCTTTGTCCTCTCTCCATGAATCCCATCTCAAAAATTGGTCTCTAATGAAAAAATCATCTTCTTTAATCCTTTTGTCAAAAATATTTTTAATTTTATCATGTAAAACTTGTGATATTTCATAAACTTCTTCCCTTGTTTGTTGAAGATATATGGTTTCATTAATTCTTCGTTGAATATCATTTGTTTCCACCTGTGATTCCTGAATAATATTCATGATTGAAACACCCAAGGAAGAGGGGAAAACTACATCCATTCCATAAAAAATCTGATAAGGTGAAGTTCCAATAGACTTCTTTGTGGTAAGTCTATCAACCCATAAGGCATAGACTAGCATTTTGTTCCAGGTCTTCTTGTTTTCTTGAAGTAATTTTTTGATGATATTGATTAAAATTTTGTTTGATGATTTGGCTAAACTATTACCCTGGGGATAATAAGAAGTATAATGACCTATGGTAATATGGTATTTATGACAGAAAGAAATCATTTTCTTCGATTTGAATGTAGTTTCATTGTGAGTACTAATCTTATGCGGGCATCCAAATCTTGACAAAATATTACTTTCTATAAATGAGATTATAACTGAATCAATGGCTTTCCTAGTGGGAATGGCTTCTATCCACTTGGTAAAATAATCTGTAGCAGTTAAAATCCATTTATTTTGGCCTGAGAATGGAGGGTGGATTTCACCAATGAAGTCTAACCCCCATTGTTAAAATGGCTTTTCAGTAGATATAGGCTTAAGAGGTAAGGGAAATAGTTTATTTTTCCCTTCAAAAATTTGACATTTGTGACAAGAGGTAACAAATTTTTTGACATCAGAAAATAAAGTTTTCTAGTAGAAACCAACTCTCAATATTTTGTCTGTTGTAATCTTCCAATATAAGTGGCCTCCACAGTCACCTGCATGAAATTCCTCGAGAATTTTGTTAGCCTCTAATTTTAATAAATAATTTAGTAAAATCCCACTATTTTCTTTCCAATAAAGTGCATTATTTAGTATACAAAACCTCATTGCTTTTTGTTTGATGAATATGGATTTGGTTTTAGTTAACCTAGGAGGAGTTTGTAAATGTGTGAGTACAAAAATAATATTAGAGTACCATGGTGAGTCTAGATAGGCCTCACTGATCAATGGAGTCGCCATCTCCTCTTGGTCATCTATCTGTGCAATGATATTTATATCTAAAGCATTACAATTGGATTAAGCCATCAATTTGGCTAAACCCTATCCTTTAATGAGCTTTGTATGTTTGATTTCCAGATCATATTCAAGGATAGTGGAAATCCACTTTCCTCTCCTACCATCAGGTCCATCTTGTGTCAGAATATCTTTGATTACGGCATTGGGGACATATGCAATGATGTGGGAATGGAGTATGTAAAATATGAAACCCTTTATGGCTTTAACCAAGACTAAAGCTTGTTTTTCCATTATATTATACTTCAGAGGTGCATCTCTAAGGGATTTACTAAAAAATTCTATTAGCTATTCAAAACCTTGGTTGTTTTTCTGCAGTAGAACTACAGCTATGGTATGTTCTGAGGCAAATCAAAAGATTATGAAATCTTTTGTATAATCTGGGCTGATTAGGACTGATGCTTTTTTCAAGGCCTATTTTATGGATTCAAAAGATTGTTTGGCTTTAACAGTCCATTTTATTGCAGAGTCCTTTTTAAGAATATTGTTGATTTCTTTTATGATTTCAGCCAAGTTAGAGATAAATCTTCTCAAAAAATTGATTTTACCCAAGAATGTTTGAAGTTATTTTATGTTCCTTGGTAGTTGAATGTTCAAAATAGCTTCAATTCTTGTAGGGTCTATCCTAATGCCTTCCTTGGAGACTATGTGTCCTAACAGTTTTGCTTCTTCTAGTCCAAAAAGAGTCTTTTTAGGATTTAAGGATATACCATATTTTCGACATTTGATAAAGAATTGTCTCAGGTGATCCTAGTGTTCATCATTTATTTTTGAAAAGACAGTAATATAGTCATGTTAGATAACTAAAAATTCATGGATTTCCTTAGCAAAGGAAATATTATGGCCCTCTGAAATATAGCTCCTGCATTTTTCAATCCAAAAGGCATTTTCACATACATGAAAGTACCCCAAGGAGTGGTACATGCAGTTTTAGTTTGATCATCTTCATGAACTAGAATTTAATTATAACTAGAGAAACCATCTAGTAAAGAAATTCTTGAAGAACCTGCCACCCTCTGCAAAATATGGTCCATTTTAGGCAAGGGGTAATTGTCTTTCAAAGAAGCTTTATTGAGATTTCTAAAGTCTATACATAGTCGAATTTATCCTATTTTCTTTCTGGTAGGCACTAAGTTAGAAATCCAATCAAAATTACTGACTGGTGGAATTATGTGTGCATCATACATTTGTTTAACTTCTTTTTCAATTAAAGGAAATAAAATTGGATTAATCCTTCTTAATTTTTGTTGAAATGGTTTTTGATTTTCTTTCAAAGGAATATTATGTTGAATTATGTCTTTGTTGTAAGGTTTTAGATCTTCGTAACCCCATGCAAAGACATCTTGATATTCTTTTAAAAGTTCTGTATATTTAACCTTTTCTTCTGATGGTAAGGATTTTGACATTTTGACCATTTTTGGTTTTTCATTTGTTCCTATGTGACACTCTTCAATATCAGACCTGACTAGTTCCATCTTTGGATTTTTGGGCACATCGTTGGAATCGAATAAGTCCTCTAAGGGAGTCAAACCTTTTGGTAAAATGTTATGTTTCAAATATATCAAATCTATCTCATCTTCAATCATTTCCTCTATATCTACTTTCTCCAAGTCATCTATGTCACTCTGAGTAGATATAGTGGGTCTATCAAAAGTATGTACATCTAAATAATATATTTGACAAAAATTTGAATCTATGTTACAAGATAAATCTATATTACAATCATTATCAATTTGGAAATTCTGAAACTCTCCTTCGTTGTTCAAAAAGTGATAGATCTGTTCATCTTCTGAAAAAATTTGCCAGTATTTTACATTATCTGGGACAATAGTTCTGTGTTTGATTTCAGCAGTGTATTTTTGTATTGGTGAAAATGGAATTTTGCAGGTGCTGGCAAAGGTTGCTAAACAATGGGCTTGTGAATTATTTTTTCTAGGAATAATGGCAAACTTTCTTTCTAACAAATCTTCAACCAAATCTTTTGTTGTGTCCCTGTATCTGGCCAGTCTGGGATTGTGGACAAAGTATTTTATGTTTATTTGTTTGATAACTAACTCCGAATCTCCCACGATCAATATTATTTGACCTCCCAATTTTCTAATGATTTGGAGACCTAAGATTAAAACCTCATATTCAGCCATGTTATTGGTGCATTTGAAATTCAATCTAAAGGCATGCCCTTGGGAATGGCTAGTTTCAATGTTGGTGATCCACACACCAGCTCCAGCTCCAAATTTATTTACTGAACCATCAAAATCTAAATTCCATAAAGCTTCATGACCAATGTAATCCTCCATTATTTTAGGCTTTATATCAGTGAGTTCAGTTTGGATATTATTATGATCAGAGTTACAAAGAATAAAGGAATCAAGATCAGTGGGAGTTGAATAGATTGGATAATTTGTAGGTCTTTCGGCACTACTGATCATAGACTTCATTAAGGTTTCTTTGTAATGATTTTTGGGCTATCCAAATACCGAGATAGTGGCATAACTCATGTCAAGTTGTATAGATCCCTACAAATTTTCTCCCCATGAGCAAGAAAGAAGCATGCCATACTTTGGCAGGATATCAGCTACCACAACATCCATGATCATGCTTTTACCAGGATATTGGACCAAGTTCACACATAAATCCTTAATCAATCCTATGCACTAGACTTTAGTTGAGTCAAAAGAGAATAAATCTTTATATGGTCGGGTTACATCTAGACTCAGAGTTTCCATTATTGCTTTGGGTATTAGATTATGGGAAGCTCTAGTATCTAGCATTGCATTGTGTAATATCTGATCATGGACAGTAATACTTAAGTAAAATGGAGTTACTGACCCATCTGAATGCTTACCATCTACATTGGGACCAAATATTAATTCATGTCTATCATCACTCATATTAATTGTATCCTCATTTTCATTTACATTCAATGTTTAAGTAATAATAGATCTATACAAGTCATTTTAGCCAATTCAATTAAGGGAATGGCTATCTTCAACTTAGATATTTCAGATTGAATATTAAATGTTGACTAATATTTGATAGCTTGGATTAATTCATCTTTTGGAATTATTGTTTGGGATGATTTTTCTTTGGTTTCACCAGTTGTTTTACTATTTCCATTTTGAGTCTGTTGATTACTGTTGTCTTTATTTCTTTTTTGAAAGGCAGTTTGAGTAGAAGCAGCAGCTTTATCAGTTTTTGAACTATCAGCCAAAGGCTTTCTTTGAGTGTCATTTTTAGAACTTGTTGATTTAGAATCCGTAGAAGTTTTCTTTGGATCTGGGATGGTTATTTTCACTGAATTAGATAATTGAACAGTTTGATCAGTGATATCAACAATCTTTGGACTTGAGGGATTGTAATTTTATTTATTCTCTCTAGGGAGAATTTGCAAAAAAAAAAAAATTGGAGGTTCATCCTTCTTTTTATTCTGGTTTGAAGTAGATGTTTTGTTAAAAGGATCATTGGTTTTCTTGCTTCAAAGGTTATATTAACTAAGAATTTCGTTTATAGTAGAATCATAACCTTGTTTAAAATCAAAAGATTCATTAGAGTCTAGTCTGAGTTGTTGAAGCTCAAATATTTCTAAATCTTCTTGAGTGAGGAAAATGGTATTTCTTTCATCTATCCCCATCACTATGTTAATGTATTCCTCTTCATCATCATGATCATGAGAACTTGCAGCATAGTTCTCTTGAAATGGGGTTCTTATGTTTTGATCTGGAGCGGCCTCTTTAGCCTTTCTAGGATTGTTGTTTTTTAGAAAATTTGGATTCTTTATTTGGGGTTGATTGTCCCAGGCATGCTTTCTTTCCATGTTATCTAATCTATCTACCACCCTGTCTAAAGTTCTGGCAAGAAGATCTAATTTTGTTTCAGAATTTCATGTTTCCTCTTTTATAGTAACCCTTCTTTCATTTCTCAGTCTTGCTTTTCTGGCTAAGATATTAATTTCTACACTGACAACATTCAGTTGCATTTTTTCTAGAGTCTCTGCATCTCTTTCTCTTAGCTGGTAAGCCATGTATACATCAAAACAAGCAGGGAATTTGAGCAGTATGGAATATGGAGTGGGTTTAAGAACTGCAAGAATAGAATTGTATATACTGGTGTATCTAGTGAAAAAGTCTTGAAATGACTCAGTAGGATTTCTCTTCATGGAATCAAATTCTGATAAAATTTGTAAAGGATTTTTATTTTTCTCCCATTTATTTATAAAGGCTCTATGAAATGCAGCTAAATCTCTGACACTACCAGCAGCTAAATTCTTAAACCATTTTTTTACTTCTCCAGTTAGACTTTGGGAAAATAATCGCATTTGAACATCAACTTCATCTATTTCATAGATCTCACAAAATTTATTCATTTTGGTTACATGTTGTTGTGTAGAATATTGTGAGAGACCATCAAATAAGGGAAAAATTTTTCTGATATCCATCTGGCATATCATTGAGAGGTTGGGGTAAAACCAGGGGAGCATATCTTGCTACCATGGCTTGTCTTTTTGATAAACTAGGAGGTACAGTAGTAGTGGCAGGAATAGTGCTAGTTATAACAGCTGACGAAGTAGTGCTTATATAACTAGTAGATGCAATGGTAGTGGATGTGGTGGACTGAGTAGATGATGGAAATACTATCTTAGGCTACATAGGCAACTCAGGATTGAATGGTTCTATGGATGAACTTGCGGTGGATTGAGGGTATGATGAATATATTATCCTAGGATTCAAAGGCACCTTAGGACTAATAGGCTCTGTGGGTGAACTAACAGTGGAATCTATAAATGAAGTGGCAGCATACAGAGTCAAATCTGCTGTTGGAAAAATTGTGGTGTATAATTGAGAAACTTGAGGCTTAAATTGAGACAAAAAATTGGCTAATTTAATAGCTTCATAAATGTCTTTAATTCATGTAACATTAACCCTTTCTACTGAACTTTGAATTTCAGATTTGTCTGATTTTATTGATGCTGAAATAATTTTCTATTTCTCATTCACAAAAGAAGTAAAAACAGGATCTATGACAATTTCCTTTAAATCAGTTTCAGATTTATTTCTAAACAATGAATTTTCAAACTTGAAATCAAAATCATTATTTGATAAGCTTACTAATTCTTTGGGTAAGGAATTAGCTTTTCTCAAGGGCACTTTAGTTTCTAAACTAACAATCTGTTTTTTCTTTTTTCCTACCTGGTTTGGATTGTCTACTATATCTGCAGGGTTGGGATCAGGGTTGGATCCAGTATAATAGACTTTCTTGGGAACCAGATGATTATTTTATAAATACCCACAACCTTTAAACTTAACCTTAAAGTAGAAAAGATATGTTTTAAAAATATCCCTCTAAGATTAAACTTAAAACTAGAGAGTGGTTAGTTCCCAATTATGGTCGCCAGTATGTTATCACCCTAGTAATTCTCAGGTTGTGGGATGAGGATTTATAGTTGAAGAAAACCAGGGATAACCAAGAAATTACTTTTGAAATTCAGGATCTAGCCTTCCTAAATTCCAGAGAGGGATCTCTCCTTATGATTTAACTTTTTTTTTTGTTATAAGATTTTAGGCTAGTTATATTTGGACAATTGGTTTGGTTTGAATGTTTGGTGGGAATAAAAGGTACTTCAAGGTAAAAAATAGAGGGATCTATCAGACCATTGGGCTATGGAGTCAAATTTCTTGGCAAGCAGAGCTGGGAAATAAGGTAAAAAGAGAAAATATACTAAGGGCATGGTAGATGACCTTCAAAGGGTTTAGAAAAGGCTTTTTTGATGAAATGGCAAGATCTGAACAAAATGGAAATGAAGGATCCTTAAGTTACAGAAAAGAAGATGAAGAAAAGGGGTAAAAAGGGACTAAGAGCAGTTAAGGATTCTTAAGTCTGGATATCAATAGAAAACATATCAATGAATAACTAGTAAAAAACAGGGAGCTTATGAAACTAATCCTGTATAAACTTTCCTAGTCAATCATTTAAGATAGAAAACATGTAAATGTATGTATGGAATTCAGAAAGATAAACAGTGAAAAAAAGAAAATACTTGACTAATCTAATCAGCACGAGAATCATGAGTTATGATGTTTGTTTGACTTAGTTCTAGTCTGTTTCTTTACAAATCAACTCACACAAACTCCCAATGTGTTCAGCAAAAATTTCTATAGTAGTCTTGACAAATTTTATTCCACCCTAAATACTTCAAAGAGTGAAGTATTTATAAAAAAATATTACAAAATATCTGAGAGACATGTAGGAATATCTCTAGGAGAAGATAAATATTATTACATAAAAAAGAGGGACAGTTGCCCAAAAAATTGGCAATCTGTCCTCTTATCAAGAAAAAATAGGACTAATTTATCTTATGAAAATGGATTTGTTGCTTTGTTGTAGGTGCTTGCTGGCACTTGGAAACAATATCTTGTTAGAAGATAGCTTGGAAGACAATCTTTCCAATTTACATCCTTTAACCTGTGCTTCACCTTTGATACTCTTTCATGTTGCCAGTTTTATTACTTTACTGCTGTAAAATGAAGAATTAAAACAGTAAATATTGCTTTGATTGTTCTATTCCTAGATACTATTTGACTCAGATTTTTCACTTGATACACTTTCACTACAAAATTATACCCTTTGATAGCTGTAAAAATGAAATTATGACTGCACCTATTCTGCTACGTCTGCAATGCTGTTATAACCAATTAGTAAATACATGTCATTGCTCAGCATTGGGTATTTTCATACCTTTCAATTTCCTGTAACTCTCATCAGCATCAGTGTATTTTGCAAAGTTTGGTTTTATAGCAAACATGTGTTTGATCTCATTCTGTAAAAAGAACAAATTTTCAAAATATTGTAAAACCACTTTACCACTTGGGGAACCTTGTGGTAAAGGCTTGCTAACCTGTTCCTTAGCACGAGATCTTATTTTCTTGTCATAACCAGTCTGGACCATCAATTTTTCATGGAAACCATGTATATCTGGATGACCTGCTTCTTGTAAAGTTGTATATTTTGCAAGGAACTTTGTGATTGATAAGTTCATGGTTTCACATTTCTCCTCTAAACTCTTCATGATATTTCTCTTGGTTATGACTTTACTGATTTGCAGAATAGTTTCATTCCTATCATGAATGTTTATTTCCTCCAATTCAGCTCTATTCTTGCTATTCAAGAATCCAATAAGCCTTACAGCTTGTGAAGGTTTATCTGCCAGTTTTTCTTTATTTTTCTGAATTTCTACTAGTGTTACTTGCAATAAATCTCTTTGCTCATAGATAATTTGTATTGAGGGCCACTGTAAATGAATAGCTTGAATTATATTATCCCATAGGTGATTTTTGATATATGCTACCTGCTCACTGAAGTTTACCTCTTTCTTCAAAGTCTTCACCTGTTCTTCTAAAGTGTTTACTCTCTGTTCATGTCCTTTAGAAGTTATTAAAGCATTCTTGTAGGAAGACTCAAGAATTTGATTAGTCTTTCTCAAAGTGATGATTTCTTTGTTTTTCAATGACATTTCTTCCATAGATTGAACTATATCTGTTGTACCTATTGCTTGTTGTACCTGTGATGTAGATGATCCAGTGGCAGAGGTATCTATAGATGTTATTGAAACTGTAGTTGCCAATACTCCTTTTGGTGCCAAATTTTCTGCCAGTGTAGAAGGAATAGCAGTACTGACAGTTGGAATGACTGTAGGAATGGAGACCTCATTTTCTCTTTTCAATGTTTCATTTTCCTTCATCAGAGTTTCTGTCTGATTCTCCATTTCTTTGATTTGGGTTGTCATCTTCATTACTAGCTGCATAGTATCATCCTTTTCTTTTTGTTGTTAAAGAATCTCCTTTGCCTGTAGATGCTCACTTTGTCGAAGTTTAAGTTTCTTTCTTAAGGCAGCAATGTCTTCATTATTTTGCCTTGTGAGTGTTTTAGCAACTTCAATATTGGAGGGATCCACTCTAGTTTCTATCACCAAATCTTCTAAGGACTTGATCCTCAAATCCTTAGCATGTAGAGATGCTTTATATAATTTCATTTGAGTTTGTAAATTAGATACAAGCTTTTGAAGCATGGTAGCACTCATGGTTTTTTTAACTACTTTTGAATATAGCATTTCAGTGGTGCTTTTGTGGAATTCAATCTGATCTAATTCATGTATGGTATCAGTGTCCATCTCTACATCTTTTTTAGTATAATTAGCAATTGACTTTGGATCTACAATGGTGGGTTTCAGAAATGACATGATCATCTTGTTGGTGGAGTAATAAAAAGCAGTAAGCAATCTATTTTTGTTTGCTGGCTTTTCTTTAAGGAATTTAGAATAAACCTCATTCTTAATTTTCTCATTTATTTCTCTGATCTGTTTGAATTTTTTTTTTGGATGTATGAATCTGTCTCTTCTGTTGTTTTGGAAGAGGAGGGAGCTTCTGAATTTACCTGTATTTCCACTATTTCTCTGTCCTGTTCCTGTGTTAACACCTGCTCTTTCTGAACTTCTTTAAGTGTCTCATTGATAATTAATGTGGCTTCATCATATTTTTGTTGATCATTGTAGTTTGTTTGATATTTATTGTCATCTATCTATATTATCTTTTCTTTCTCATTATCAGTCATTTTTGCCCTTTTATTGTAAATAATTTTAAATTTATTTTCTACAATGGTCTCTGCTGTATAGCCTTCTTCATTCCTAGTCCTTTTGTTTGAAGCTTTTGTTTGCTCAGTGACTGTTATTTCCTGTGAATTATCTATTTGTCTCTCCTTCTCTGTATTGGTAGAAGGATCAATCAATGTATTTTCTACCAATTCCATTTGATTTTCAAATTTTCCAATTTCTGGTCTAGACTCATGAAAGTATGGTGTTAATTTTCATTTGACCCTTATGATACTAAAAATTCCTTGAGGATCATAGTTGCAATAAAATATTTCTTGGAACTTGAATTCTGATAATTCGCTGACTATTTCTTTCAAGGCATCCCTGTTATTTAATATGAAAGGACCTATTTGATTTTTGAGTTTAAACTATGTTTTCTTTTTTAAAGCCATAAAATTCACTGAATCTGCATTCAGAATTTGTCTCAAGTACTCCAAAGCAAAAACCTTGATAGTTAGAAATTTGGGCAATTTATAAGGGGCCAGGTTTGCTCCAAATATCCTTAATTCTGTGTGATTTTCATATAGGTACTAGTCACCTACTTTTCAGTTTTAATACAACTGTAGGATTCTCTTTATTTCCTCACTAACCCTTGGTTGTTCTGTCTTGTTCAATAAACTCATGGCTGGTCTGATAAAAAAATCTATGAAGTCCTTATAGCTGAATTCATTTCCATATTTTCGGAGTAATGAAGTCCAAAATACCACTAAAATAGGTTTGCCTTCAACATCCATCTTCTGCAATGCAATTGGGAACTATTCTGCTTGGAAGAAGAGGAAGAGGTGAAATAGATATGATGAATATCTAAACACTCCTTTTTCAGGAAACATGGTCAACTGATAGTGTATATTATCAGCAATGAATTTCGCAAAATTGAATACCATTGTAGGAGGTTGCCCTGGGGGCAAGGTAAAGAGGAAACCTATAATTGATGCATTAGTGAACTCATCATTAAAATAACCTAGAATGAAGGAAAGCATAGATATGATTTTTTTGGAAAATTCAAGAAAATCAGAGGTGGAATAGGGTGGATTTACTTTTAGGAAATCAACATGATTAAGCATGAAGTTCTGAAGAATCATAAACTTCCTAGGGAAATCCAAGTCTAAATACAACTGAGTTAAATCTTCAATGGATAATGAAACTACTCTTGGATCATGGTTCAGCTGGAGTATTTCATTAATGGATTCTGTAGTTATAGAAAACAAGACCTCTCTATCTCTTTTTACAATACATCTCTGGTCAGGGACATAGTGTAATTGGCATAGTCTAATCAAGTATTGAGCTAGATGAGTGATTGGGACCACATATTTAGGCAAGTTTTAATCCCAGAAAGATATATCATTTTCAACTTTCTTCACAAATTTCTCATGACACCAGTTATGCACTTCAAGTAGATCAAACTCTAATGTAGCATCAGTAATTATTTAGTCTAAATCAGTCAAGGAATTTCTCTCTTCAGACGTAACAGGTGGCTGAAAATGTTTGACCACTTCAGTAGAATCAGCTGTTAGGGCTGGGGTAGGCTTATTTATTTTAGAAGATTCAGGCCTTGGAAGCTTGCTTGAGGCAGATTTTCGGGTTTTTGGACCTCTAGTCTTAGGGGTGACCTGTTTTCTTATCATTGTGGGGAAAAATAAGAAATATTAAACTTTTTTCTTAGTCAATTTTGAAAACATGGGCCAATTGAGCGAATCTGGGAGAAATTTGGGAATCTAGGCAAGGGTTTTGGGATGAAAACACAGGTTTTCAAGGTGCAGAAGACTGAAACAGGGGTTCAATGGCTCTTGGTGTAATTTAAATCAAATTGAATAGTGGAAATTTCTTTCAGATTACCAAAAATGGCTTTAAAACAGAGTTAGGAGAAATGGAAAATTCTAGAAAATGATTTCCAGGGTTTGCCCTCTTTTTTCAAGGTTTGGGTATTTCTCAGATTGGCAAATTATCAATTTTTCTTCGATAAAACAAGTTCATAGTTTTAATTTTACTCTTTCGATGTATAAATTTGTGAGTATTGAACATCTAGAAATACCTTTTGCAGGTATTCTGGTTGTAGAGGAGGGTTTGCAGGTGGTATCAGTCTTCAAAATAGTCGCAGTGACTTCTATGGCGAAATTCTGTGGTGAAATCTGCTTCAGGGGGGAAATTGAACAACAAAGGTTTCAAACTGGGATCTGAGTGTAATTTTTCAATGGGTGAGGGAACAAATGATATGAAAATCAATGAAAAACCATGGTTTAAACCTTTACTTTTATTACTATGCATAGTATTGATGGCAGGGTACAGTCAATGGCCAGAGCGGTTTTTATTTTAACTGCGAAAAACATCAGTGGTTATCGCGCTTCTCTTCGGTGGTAAGTTCTATTTCACTTTTGGAATTTGATCGAATAGAAAACTGACACGTAGCTATGGATGGTTTGGGAAAAAAAATTTATCGTGTAAAATTTTTCCAATTGTGCCCATTCATTTTCGGCGTGCGATATGGAATGCGCGTCGTCGAATCGCAATGGATGAAGTGAATGGTCAAGATATTTTGGAAAGTTGTGGGGAAACAAGGTGGGAACGGGATTTTTGATATGTGCTGTTGATTTGGTTAATGATGATCAATTGTCTAAAATCAATGTGATGAGAAATGGTGAGGCTGAAGGCTAGTTGATCACGCTCAATGCGGATCATTGGATGAGGATTATAAAAATGATAAGAGGGTGGAGGATGAGCGCGAGGGCGCTGGGTTATTTGATGAAGCCTATGTATAAAAGGAGATTATACATAAAATAAAGTGAATGGGGCGAGTTAATAAAGGATTTAACCAAGGTTTAAACTTTGGTATAGGGGTATATAGTGGGCAGCAAGGGGTAAGGTTAAAACTGTAACCTTAGGTAAAGGTAATACAGGAACGAGAGTAATGGTGTAAGTATTCTTTTTTCTACGCTATTTTATATACACAGTATGTAAAAAAAATGCGCATTTTGAAAATTTTTATAACTTTATTATATAGTTTTAGATTTTTAAAGGTCTAAAACTATAGGGGAGCGGGGATATTTTATTATGGGAAATTTTATATCAAAGGGATAATTTTTTGATGTAATTTCAACTTGTGAGAACATCTTGATATAAAAAGCATATAATAAGGGGATTTTGGGGATATTAAATTAAAAGGAGTTATATTAATAGGACTAGGCTATTTTATAGGGAGTTAATAAAATAAGTTAAGTGTTATTTCATCCAAGAATCTAGATTAAACTATTGGATTCTTTTATTCTCTACCTAACTACTGAATTGTCATTATTAAACTGTATGACAATTCTTTATTCTCTATCTAAAACAAGTAAATTGAAACATGATAAGTCAATATTAAATTGTTCAACTCATCATGGATTATGGCATTTACTGACACTCTGCCATAATCATCTACAAAAAGTAAAAGTGGTGGCATTTAGACTTGCACACTTTCATGTTTTATTCGTATTTTTTCTTTTGGGGTATATTATTTTTTCTAAGTCCTTTGATTTTTCTTTTAGGAATTTTTACCCTCTTTTTTATTTTTTTATTTTTTATTTTTTACAAAATATGGGAAAATAACTTGCAGAAAGAAAAGTTTGTACATATTTACAAGACTACCCTGAATCAAGTCAAAATTATGAATCCTATATTTATAGGTTACTAACAGGGGCAATCTGATATTACAAGCATTACTGGGTAAACCTAAACTGGTCTTGGCCTTTCACATAGGATTCAAACAACTCAAGCCGAAGATGGGATACAATGAAAGGGTAGAGCGGGTCATGAATCCATGAGTGCACTTCAATGATGGGTTTAGGTCCAGTGACAGCCCTAGACTCATGGGCTTGAGGGGTTTCAGGTTCAGACTTTATGGGCTTTTCTTTCCCCATGACCATTTCGAAAAATAAAACAGAAGGAAAAACGGTAAGGTGGAGGAATGACTAAATACCTACAAATAGTGAGGAAACCCAGGGGGGAAAGCGACGCGGGGGCTGAAAGCGACCTGGTACTATAACTGGAGCTTTGCTACATGACAGGTTCGTAAAAATGAGCATTTTACCAACAGTGGGCATAAAACAGGATTAAAAAAAATTATATTTATGGAAAACGAAGTTAAGGTGCCAATTGTAGGGCTGACGATGTCAGGACATCGACAATGGGGCATCTGGCGGTAGGTAATTGGCTATCAGGATCTGTGTAGGTGCAAGCCACACACCAGGTTAATACTAGTATTGGTCTTGTACCGGCTTTCCTAACTTACCTTACCTTTTGTTTTTGTAGCGCCACGTATATTCCTTGAGGGGTCCACTCAAAGTTCCATCAAGGGCCTCTGAGACCCTCTCATAACGCATCACCACCCTATGGGAAGCTCAAACCTTGGCGCGACATCGAGTGATGTCATATGTACTGGGGGGTATCTCTCCACCTTCTTTCTCCCATCCTTGGTACCCCTAGAATCCCTACACGTGACACTCACTTTTGTCTGTCCGACAGATGTAATGTGGCCCACTTTTGTTTAACTGTGTAGCGCCATCATTATTTTGTCCACACTCTTACCTTGAGGGGGTTTGTATGACATGTTACCTTTATATTCACTTAGCCCACTTATCTTTTATGAATCCTTCCTTTTTTTATTTTATCTTTTCTTCTTTTTTATTTTTTTTCTTAAGGTGTGGGTTGACCAAACACCTCCAATGCCTCATGCACATTCTATAAAAACTCTTTGCATAGGTAACTAGACCAATTATATATAACATCCTTCTCACATCTTCCCGTGATTGCAATGATGTGCACAGGCACCCATTTGGGTCTACACTTACACATAATCTTGCAGGCCAAGATGATCATTCCAAATCACACTATTGGGTCATTAATTTTGTTAAAAAAAATCCCTGACTCTTCCTTGTGACATTATACTTCTTCTTGATTTGATCAGCCACAAATTTCTCCTATGCCTTACTACCGAAATCAGCAATAGGTTCATCTCCTTTAGTAGGAAAAACCATGATTCTGTGGATTAACTTGGCTTCAATGGGGATGCACTCTCCAAACCATAGTGCCTCATCATGTACTAACGCTAGCAACTTTTGGACACAAATATCATTTATGGGGCTATGCCCAAAATGAGGGATCTAGAGAAAATTGAGTAGGCCTACCTTGTGACGACCTACGACCCATCTCTTAGGTTCGAGGTGCATAATGCCTCCTTCATAAGTGATCTAATCTAGGTATATCTCTGGTGCAAACTCGGGGAATTTCTTAACATCAATGATGTCCTAATCATCACATCTGAGCTAATGAATCTTTGCGAACATGTCCTCTTCCATTGGGACATGCTCAGGGATCAGGGGTGTATTAATACCCGTGCGCACCTTTTCCAAGTCCTTAGCTACTTTGACAGATGGTTTGCATGACGAAATATAGCTTGGAAACTGCGAGAATCGGGCTACGTCAACCACATCCTCCTCTTCCTCCTCAATAGTCTCAGGGACCTTTGACATAGGTCTCTTCATCTTCTAACCCGCTAAAGGGCGTGACCTTTGGTTCTTCTCTTGGGGATATTTTTACGTTCCAGAAGATTGCCTCTTCTTAGTCTTATAAGGCATGGGCATGTCCATAATTGGAACTTCAGGCGTATGAGGGTCATCACCTGGTCTTGTGGTTGTCATTTGTTTCAGGAATATCGTAACCTAGCCCTGCTTGAGCAATGTGTCCTCAAACCTTGGATCCAAAACAGACATAAACGCAACAAATTCATTAGCAATCAAAGAGCACAAAGCACAGAAATCACTCAGAAATCAAAGGGAACTATTGTGACCCCATAGGTCATATTTATACTGTGGTGCATCTTCAATGAATCCTTCTGCATTAATGAGGCTCCATTACTAACAAAACAGTCCCAAATCTGGAAAATCCCCTCATTGAATGCATCCTAGATGCTCCCAAAAATGGTAATAAATATATCTTATCTATTTTTACTATTCCAACGGCTAGTTTTTGACACCTCTGTGACCCAGTTAACCTCCTCATGCAACTACTGCACACATGTCCCACCTTACTACGCATATAATCCAAAGCTAATGATAACCATATATAGACCATCCCCCCCAATAGAGGCTTGTTGACCAAGAAATTCAAAGCATATCGAGTGGTGTCTGTTGCATCCCTTAACAACTACAAACTTTTTTGACATTCGTCATCCCAGTGGAGTGTCACACCTTTTCTGAGTGATCTGGTCAGGGGCGCATTTATCAAATCATACTTTGGAATGTGCTTCCTGTAATACATAATAAGGCTCATCATGGAGTACACTTGTCTGACATTTGTAGGCGAGGGGATCAAGGCTCCATCAAATGCGCACAGCTCCCTAGATTCCACAAGTTCCAATTGTCTATAATTTAAAATCTTCATTATTGGCACATTAATAATTTCTGGAATCAAATTTTGATCAACCGTATCAAATCCAATCTCAAAGCTAAATGTAAGAATAAAACTTTCTGTCAGCACAGATCAATCACTGGTGCCTCTGTGAAGCATTGTCTCCAAGTACCATTCAATAGGAACCTTGCCCAACGTGTGAATAAACATATGGACTCATTCAGGTCTAGGATCTCCACCCCATACCCATTTCCATCTTGCCAAATGTCTACGCGGATCCTCTTTGCCAAAGTATACATCTTCCATTTTAATAACTGGAAATTCAAACTGCAACCTCATCATGTGCGTACATTCCTTCTAGATACCCATATCCTCCTAGAGTTTTCGACCATTGTGCTGGAGTAGTGCGCAAGCCAACATCCAAAGCATGGAATCTATATCCTTCAAGCATAGTCCTTTCTAGCTCTCCTATAAACATGTTTAGTGTTGGAAATACTAAGATGGGGGATGAATCAATATTCCTTTCAATCAGTATTATTATTAATATTTAAGAGCATTAGTTAATCTTCAATTATTATCAGTGTTTGTACAATGATAGAAGTAAACAAAAGGAACACAAATGCACATAGGTTTTAAGGTGAAAACCCCCTTTGGGACAAAAACCACCTAAAGGTTTTCTTATAATTCTTTAATATTCAACTCCAATTGAAAATAAAGCTCCAACTTCCTAGAATCTAGAAATGTATTCTTCTCCATCTCCCACTTGATGGATGCTCCAACGCCCGAGATTATTCAGTAGCCAATTGAACAAATTCCCCAACACCCAATGAGCTACAACTCACCCTACCACCACCCTACCACCCTCACATTTTCACAAGATTGAACCTGTTGGTGACTTCATGCACCAGCCTAGCACCAACCTACCACCCTATAGAAGAATAAAAGAAGAATGGACTCCTGTACCAGGGAAAATGGTCCACTTTACAATGATATAGAATGATTTTTTTGGACATTGGGTTTAATGTTCCCCATGTGTTTCACGACATGGACTAACTGCCTCTTATGGATCCTAATTCTGGAGATTGTAGCAGAGACTAATGCCTGTGGGTTTTGTTCTAACAAAAATCATGATTCCAACAATTGGTATCAGAGCCCTATTCCTTCAATAGCAGTTTAATAGCTAGAAGGAGGTCATGAGAGCATACCAAGAATGTTGTACCTCTGTTCAATGAAAATAATTATGCACTTTGGAAAGGAAGAATGGAGGTCTATCTCTTGGCGCAAGGTTATGAAGTATGGGACACCATTCAAAATGGAATTGCACCAACCATAGATGAACAAGGTAAGAAGAATTTTGTAAATCATGCAAAAGAAAATAATATTATTATCAGTGGACTTAATGAATCTACTTATCATAAGGCGTTGGGTTGTAAAACCGCCAAAAATGTATGGGACAAGCTTGAGAATATATATGTTGGTGACTAAAATTTCAAAAAAGCAAAGCTGCAAATCTATAGAGCAAAATTTGAGCAACTCAGAATGAAAGAAGATGACAACATTGCTGCATACTTCCAACACGTTGATGAAATAACCAACGCTCTAGAAGGATTGGGAGAGCCTATTGACGAGAAGACTATTATATGAAATAGTCTTAGAACACTACCAAGGAGATTCAACCCAAAGGTATCGATCTTATAATACATTGAAAATCTAGACAAACTCAGCAAAGAGGAATTACATGGAGTTATCATAGCATATGAAATGAGACTTGATGAAAAAGAGGGTACTTCACATCTAGAAACTGTGTTCGTTGCATCTAAGAAAAGAAATAAGGACAAACAACCTTCAAAGGAAAGGACCTACACTTTCAAGTGTGAATAAAATGGAGATGATGAAGAAGGTCTTTCAGATGAAGAATATGCTTACTTTACAAGAAAATTAAAAATTGGTAAGGGAAATTTCAAAGGTAAACTTCCATTGATATGTTTTGGCTATGGTGAGGTTGGACATTTCGCAGCAAAATTTCTAAACAGAAGTGATGGTAACTTAAAATGAAAGAAAGGATTTAATAAATTAAAAAAGAAACGAAAAAATAAAGGATTCAAAAGGAACTTTCTCTCTAAAGAAGATAGCTCATCATCCGATGAAGATAGTGACAATGAAGAAGAAGCCAATGAGAGAGTATTGTTCATGGCCAAGCACAATAAAGAAGTGGTATCAGAGTGATAGGTCTCAAGTTCGAAACTCACCTAGCTCACGTTGGGGGGAGAATTTTGGACATTGGGTTCAATGCTCCTCGTGTGTTTCGCGACATGGACTAACTGCCTCTCATGTATACTAACTCTCGCGATTGTAGCGAAGACTAACTCCTGCAGGTTTTGGTATAATGGCAATTGTGATTCCAACATTTACATCAGTTGAGCCATCATATTGGGGTAAATCATGCACCTCATATGCTATACAATGTAGAGATCAGGTCACGCGATTACAGTGCAACGTAGACACCTCATGCAGTTGATTCTGCCAATTTTTTAGTTCATCATCAGAGTCTGAAAAAAAATAGTTATCATTTTTTTTAGTATGAATCTTAATCGCAGGCATACAAAAAAGACTCACTTTAGCTACGCATAACAAATAGCCCTAATAGAAAATATGGCTGCCAATATCTTTAGATCTATAATTATTTGACCAAGATAAATGCTGCAAAAATCTAGATCTATGCATTAAAATACATTAAGCAGTAAATAAAAGCTAGATTTTCTCCATGCATCCAATAGACAAGAAAAAATTCTTTTAAAGAATTTTTTGTATTTATGACACCTAGTAGGAGAAAATAGAAAGATGTTACCAGTCCTCCTCAATGGGATGGGTTTTTGTAAGTCCTCGGCACTTCAGATCTAAAATCCCTCCCTCTTGATGGTGTAAAAATCCCAAAAAAAAAATGGAACTCAAAGGGAGCTCACAAGAAAAATAGTAGCAAAATATGACAATGATGGTGGATCAAAGTCAGACCAAAAGTATATATCCAAATTGATATTTAGGTAAAAAAAGGTAGTGAGCGAATGGAAAAACCCTTCTATTTATAAGAAAATATTGAGTTAGTCTAGATATTGGTGCATAATTAAAATATTATTAACCAATTCTAGATCAAACTTTTATGGAATATTTTGTTATATTTTTTGGAGGGAAAAAGAATTTGACTTGGGTCAAATCCATTTATTTGTAAATAATAAATAAATAAATGATTTATTTATTATTTTAAGGATGTGGTAAGTAATAATTAAATAAATAATTATTTATTTAATTATTTATGAATGATTTAGTCAAATTTAACAAGGAATATTATTTAAATAAGGTTTAAATAATTATAACTAGCAAATAATAAGATAAATAATAATTTATCTAATTAATTTTCTTGTTTTGGGTTAAATATGACCAGGAATATTAATTAAACTATTTTTTAACTAATTATTCCCTGAGGAAAATCAAACAAATGTGGATTTATTTAATATTTTCTCATGGGGTTTCCTGTTTAGACGATAAATAACTTAATAAAGGTGGTTTATTAAGTTATTTTCCATATTGAAAGAAATTTTACTTAGGGTAAAATTGGTCTTACATGGTGTACTTAGGTCCATCTAATAGTAACAGGTTAGATGACCAAAAAATGGTGTAACAAATTTCCCCCCAGCGTGTGAGCGTTAGGAGGTAATCGTATGATCGAAGTACATTGTAAGCACTAAATCACTAAACAACGAAGGGGAAGTGAGAGAGAGAGAAATATAAGGTAGACCAAAGCACTAGAGGACTAGACCCTGAGGAGGTGAGACTTACAGGTGCGGAAAGTATCTTTTATGAGTGAGTACATGTGCTATAGGTGGCAGGGGAGGCATACCTATGCCCGCTGAGATGAAGTACAAAGAATAATGCGTCCAGTAAACAAGGGACTGAACAATATAGTACATGCTGGCATAAACATGAGCCAGGTAAAAACATGATAATGAATCCCACATACATACTGTGCTTGGGATAATAGCTGGGACTTATATAATAATATCTGGGTACATGAGATATAAGTACAACCAAAGTGCCCCTGTAAACAGGAAATGGCTCTGAAAATATGACTTATACATGCAAACTAAAAGGTGTTGCAAGAGGCTAAGGCTAAAATCATAAAATCTATGGAGCTGCATCGAAGGCTGTACTGAAGAGCTCATCTAGGCATGCGGGGGGCTACCTGAAGGGCCACCCCCTCATGAGGTCTGAAAACATCTCACACATACCCGGGAATCATCGATATCATCTAGTACATCACTAAACCATCAAGTATACGGATCTAGATCATGCTGTAAGGAGTTGGCACTGAGAAAAAATCAAGTCAAAGGGAAATAAGGAGTCCCTTTTCCTAATCCAAGGCACCGAATAAGAGTGGAAGCTAGAACCAAGGTACACTGCCCTCTAGACTTGTCTTCTAGAATGAATGATCTGATGTTGACAGAAGGAGGTCTGCCATAAGTGAGGCAATAAGGGATCCTCAACTAAGGTACGAGAGGAAATAGTAGATCGACTGACAGACTAACACTAGGGATTACGATGAAATGGGGGGTACTGAGTAGCGGACAAACAACCTCCTTTTTTAGAGAATAAAGGGCATGGATGACCTCGTAGCAACTGACACAATATCATAAGGGATAGGGGACAGTAGGACTGAAGGCCATAATGTGTGACACAAGAGAGGAACCAAGAAATTAATAATGGAGGACTATAGTGGGATATAAAGGGACTCAAGATAGACTCCATGGATGCGATGATGACTCAACCCGGATGCTCTAAACAAGGGCTACTCGATGATGCTACCACATAGCAAAGGTCCAATGGGGACCATAAAAACATGAGTACAAGATGGTTACTCACAACAAAAATCAACATGAGCATGGACAAGTATGGATGCAAAGTGGTGCCCCAAGTGCAAGTGTTGCAAGTGAAGAAATTTGATTTTGAGGAGTGGTGAAGTGACCCTTTTTGGACAAAACGTGTCCTGGTGAAGTATCAAATCACGAAAAACTAATAGATACCCATTTGAGGTCTTAGTGAGAGCTTTCCAATGATACAGATGGTTTGTCAAACTGAGCTATGGTTTGGCTACAGTAGGCAAAAGGAAAATCAGGGGTTTCTCTTTTAATAAGGAATTTTCCCTCCAAATCCACTCATTTGCAAGTGGAGTTGTGGTGAATGTAGAGAGAAGAGAAGGCCCTAAATCTTACAACGATCGTAGCATACAAACCGACCGTTGGAATCGAGATCTGTTAGTGGAAGGTAAGAGGCCTAACCCTACTCTTTCATTTCAGTGGATTGAAAGTTCAGTTTAGGTTATGAGAGCTTAGGAACAGACCCCTGCTCCTCTTCATGGCCATGTCACACTTTTTGGGGCAAAAACTGCAACCTGGGTAGCAGGTTTTGGGTAGAAAATTGTGACCTATCCTAGGGTTGGGCCTAAAAAGTGCGACCTGACAAGGAGGGGTTTTTCTGTGTTGTTTTTTGGATGAGAACTATGTTTTTATGTTTGGATACAGTCTCTCGTATTCGTACACTGACAAATATGAAGGTTTTTGTGCAGATATAGAAGAATTACAGATCAACTGGAGAGATAGAGACCTTGACACATTACGGTCGGAGATCCGAGAGGATCAGGGTGTCCATAGTGCATTGGCCAGGTTTGGGGTCCTAAAGTTTGTGGAGAAGCCTCTGATGAGAGCTGGAGAGCCCTTGTTGGCCTGGATTGTCAATTATTGGGATCTGGACCATGAGGTTTTTATAGTGTAGGGGCATCGGATCGAGTTGAAAGTCTATGATATATGTTTTCTAACTGGTCTCCCACCACTTGGGATGGTTGAGATTACTCAACTAGTGTTACCGCGAAGGTGGAAAATCATGGAGTTTGTAGAGCACCATTTTCGACCAAGTCTCCATGTCAAGGGGACACAGATACCCATCGGGGACCTGGAGAGTTTACAGACCCATGCTGTGGCCGTAGTGGTGCTATGGATCCTGGGCAACCAAGCAGTCCATCACATCATTGGAGGGCAGATGATGCTTTTGGAGAGTGTGTTGAGTGGTACCTACTATGGGTGGGCCCAAATGATGCTATCGTCATTGAAATGACAGTTGTCACTATGCAAGCATAAATTGAACCATGATTGTGCATATGGTACAATTTTGTGCTCGCTCTTCTTTGAGAAGATCCTGACACTTAGACCTTGTATAGAGCTCCAGGATGGGGGCCTGAGGGAGCCCAAGATGCACTAGTGGGGATGACTATTGTGCAGAGGAGGAGGCAGGACGATTGGACGGGTGTTTCGACCCGATTTCTAGAAATTATATACAATATGCATGTATATATCCGGACTCTCTTGATCTCACAATATTTATCTTCTTGCAAAAGACAGAATCCTTCCACTATAATACTTGCAGAAATTTAATCAACAATTGCAAAACACATGAAGCAATAAAAATACACATAACACAATTTTTTAATGGGAAAGCCTGAAGCTGAAAACCCCAAATATATATTATGTAACATGGAGATCATATGAAAATCTCATACAATCATGCAAAGCTTATCACAAGCTCTCAGTACAGTACAATCGTCATACACTAATTAGGACCAATCCTGCAAATCCATGCACCGATCTTTGCCTCCTACTAGCCTGCCTCCACTGCATAATCTAAGCTGATTACAAAGACCAATTCGATGTAATCCCACTCTCATTGACTTCGTTATTATCATTGGCAACTCCAATGTATATGTAGATGCAATTCATGCATCACTAATAGTCACAACAGATAGTCTATCTTGCCCTTTCACCTATCTCTCCACTGGTCTCCATTGAAACTGCCATGCACTGTAGTTAACTGATGTATTGTTTAGTTGATTAATGAGTTATTATTTAGTGAATTAATTATTAATTAATTCACACCACTCTCACTAGTGTATCAATCAGTTAAACTAGATACAACTAGCTCAACTGTGTCTAATTGAGTTAAACTGAACACAACTCCACCAACTACTTCTACAACTCCACCAAACTTTGTCACATGAGTTCTAATGGAAGTACTCCATGAAATAGCTCCACTAAACCCTTAGGAATAGTGTAATTCCTTCTGTCAACTGTTGTGCCACATCTTTGCACTTAATTGAAGTGTTCCAAGAGAATAATTTAAAGTTTAGAGTCCAAATATTATTAAGAGCTAATAATATTCGACATATCTATTTTTAGACTGGAAATCTAAAAATAGATTCTGCCCAATATGTCTAAAAATAGAAGTCCATCTATTTTTCTAAATTGACCAACCATCCACAAATAGCATCCTACAACTCATAGAATATGATCGACATGTCTAAAAATAGAATTTGCGACAAAAATCACCTGTGTGGGCCCCACCTAGTTTAGGTGATTATTTTCCAACTAGGATCAAGGACGATGTTTTACGATGCCTCCTTCACTGTTTCTTGTTGCAATATTCAACATTCCCTCTCAAAAAGAAAGGATTTTCTTTGCATGCGACATGCAACTCCATGCGTTCACCCTGCAACCTTTTCAAGCGCCATGCAACTCCATGCATCTGCTCTACAACTCCTCCGAAACTGAATAGGCCCCAAACAACTCAATCAATCTAATGCATCAAAGTCTTCGACTTCTTCTTAGCTACTACACATGTCTTCAGAACCACTGTGCTGTCGAAATCTGCATCCATGCACTCTGCACTTGCTGTCAACTCTGAACCGCGCTCCAGTATCCAACACTGTCACTTTGATCTGCCTGCATCAATCCAACTAATCATGCTACTGCTTCTCTATGGGCACCTCATAGCAAGGTTCAATTCATGATATCCACACCATCTCAATGAATCCTACCCAGAAATCTCCTCTTGGGATTACTCATGCATGTCGCCCCACCTCTCACCTGGTGGTATAGCTGCATGCACTCCCTCTACCCATCTGGCACAAAATTTCTCTCCATGAGTGGTTGCACCCACTCCATGATCCTCATCTTATGGCTGCTCCACATCCCGAGGTTCACTCTTACCTGCATGAAAATATTTCTCCCTCTCAAGCTTCAATTTCATGGCTTTCTCACACTTCCCAACAGTAGGAAGCTCCGTAGAAATCCCATCTACTTCAAATCTATAAAGATTATTCTGCATCTCCAGTTGTGGCTGCTCCACAACCTTCTAAGACTACTTCTCACGCTGCATGTTGAGAGGCTCCCTCTCAACCAGCAAGTCACTAACCTATTCTTTTCTCCTCAAAGCTTTGCATGCATCTTGTACCTCAATTCATGTAGATTCTTGGCTTTTGCACATTTCAATTGTCCCGCCGTCGCAAAATTTTCTAACAAAAACGTTGATTTTAAATCGACGATATATCGCTCATCTGAGCTCCGATTCGACCGATCTTTTTTTTCAATTTGGGTATTTTTTTTCAAGGAATCCAAATATGCTATTTTTTTTGAAAATATTTCACCAAAATTTTCAGATATGCTCTGCAAACTCGCGCACCCAAAAATTCCTGCTCTCATTTCATGTAGAAAATCTATAATACATCTCTGATACCATGTAGAAATTATATAAAATATGCATGTATATATCCAGACTCTCCTGATCTCACAATATTTATCTTCTTACAAAATACAGATTCCTTCCACTATAATACTCGTGGAAATTTAATCAACAATTGCAAAACACATGAAGCAATAAAAATACACATAACACAGTTGTTTAACGGGAAAGCCTGAAGATGAAAACCCAAACTATATATTATGTAACATGGAGATCACATGAAAATATCATAAAAACATACAAAGCTTATCACAAGCTCTCAGTACAGTACAATCATCATACACTAATCAGGACCAATCTTGCAAATCCATGCACCGATCTTTGCCTCCTACTAGCCTGCCTCCATTGCGCAATCCAAGCTGATTACAAAGACCAATTCGATATAATACCACTCTCATTGACTGCGTTATTATCATTGGCAACTCCAATGTATATGTAGATGCATTTCATGCATCACTAATAGTCACAACAGATAGTCTATCTTTCCCTTTCACCTATCGCTCCACTAGTCTCCATTGAAACTGCCATACACTGTAGTTAACTGATGTATTGTTCAGTTGATTAATGAGTTATTATTTAGTGAATTAATTATTAATTAATTCACACCACTCTCACTAGTGTATCAATCAGTTAAACTAGATACAACTAGCTCAACTGTGTCTAACTGAGTTAAACTGAACACAACTCCACCAACTACTTCTACAACTCCACCAAACTCTGTCATATGAGTTCTAACTAAAGTCCTCCATGAAATAGCTCCACTAAACCCTCAGGAATAGTGTAATTCCTTCTTTCAGTTGTTTTGCCACGTCTGTGCACTTAACTGAAGTGCTCCAAGAGAATAAGTTAAAGTTTAGAGTCCAAATATTATTAAGAGCTAATAATATTCGACATATCTATTTTTAGACTGGCAATCTAAAAATATATTCTGCCTAATATGTCTAAAAATAGAAGTCCATCTATTTTTCCAACTTGACCAACCATCCAGAAATAGCATCCTGCAACTCACAGAATATGATCGACATGTCTAAAAATATACATAGTCAAAAAATAGACTTTGCGACAAAAATCACCTGTGTGGACCCCACCTAGTTTAGGTGATTATTTTCCAACTAGGATCAAGGACGATGTTTCAAGATGCCTCCTTCACTGTTTCTTGTTGCAATATTCAACACGATTTCTTTGCTCATTGGGAATAGATGCTATTGTACATAGACGACTATCCCTATAGTGGGATGAGTTATCGTGGGGACCCGTATTCGCCACTGCTGCCTGGTCGAGTATGGGGCCCTGATGGTAAGTAAAAAATCACTAATATTTTATGTGCATTGTAAAGTTTCATAATATTTTATATCGTACTGATTCTTTCACTTTGGGTATGTAGATACAGCACCGGTAAAATCGGCTAGGTATATGTGACGGCCTGCAGTATTAGGAACTGTCAGACCTAGTGGATTGAGAGCGCCACAAAATGAGGATGCAACAGCCCTCCTGGAGGAAATCCATTGTAGATGTGAGAGGATTCTGACCGGTGTTTCAGAGCACGGCTGGAAATATTTGGATGACCAGTACATAGAGCCATGTATTGGTCTACCCTCGGGGTGGCGAGGGATCATGCAGCGCATGGCGATGGCCAGACAGGGGATGCACGGTCTACGAGTTGCGGGAGCATAGCCATTGGCTCAAGATCCCCCAAATAGTGATTAGTGTGTAGGGGTACGTGGTGCCCCTAGTTTTGAGTTTTTGTAACATGCTATGGGCATGTCATATGTATCAGAGTTGATGGACTCTAAAACATGTTATACAACACATATTATGGATATGCAACGTTTTAATGGTTTTTTATGTTATTGTCTTATGTTAAATGAATGTGCTAAATGCTAATCTAGAATATTGTTTGCAATGCTATCTACATAGTGATTTTGTGCTCTAGGTACATGAATGAATGTAACGATTTCAAATTCACGCATCAAAAGCTTCACTCGTAGATATCTTCTAAAAAAGATAGGATTATGCACACGATATACACCATTCAATTGCATGACAAGAAGTAGGAAATATAAATGAACATGAAGGTGGAAGATGCGATGGGAAAGGGAATCAGCTAATAAACCTTGCACTACATCATATTCGGCCTAATTATTGGTGGCAATACCACTGCATACACCATTCGAGAGAACAAGTGAATGTAAGGGGGTAAAAATGGCCCAACCTGTCAAGGCTAAATTTTGGGAGTAGCGACTTGCACCATCGGCATAACCGATATAAGGTGTGAATGAGAGGTTCATCTGAAAGGTGCCACAAGAAAATAAATGGGAGGATGATGAACAATACTAGCAACCTGAGTGCAAAGTAGAAATTGAACAAACTGTGAGAGGGAGTGATCTGGGTAGGATGTCTACTACTCACACGCTGATGGTTAGGTGGTGTGTGGGAGCTACTAGTGGTGTAGCTTATGCTCACGCCATGAAAGTCACCATAGACACGAATGGTGCCATCTCACTTATGAGCAGGAAAGATGAAGTTCGGGGTGGACAAGGCTTCCATGATGTCATCATCACAATAGAAGATGGAGTGACTTGAGGAAGGGAGACCACATGACGTGGTGAAGATACCCGACTCATCATCATGAGAATAAATGTTCACATGCACATCATCATAGAGGATGACGGAAGAAAAATCAGATAAAGGATCCACTGATGTTGAGCCCAGGGTGATCGCTGAAGGGAGGTTGAGCGAAACAGAAGGGGAAGTCTCAAAGGGAGTTTCCACCGAGGGTCCCATGGATGATGATAGGTAGAGGATGGTGGCCGCAGGCTTCGTCATCTCGACATCAGGAGGGGGAATTTCAATGGAAGCAGGTAAATCCTCAAGCTGGCCTGCCGCATACTATGCAAGGACAGGAGAGGCAGATTGGTTCTATTCAATCTCGTACTCCCGAACTACCTCTAAAGAGGTGCGGTAATGGGTAAGGTGGGGAAAATGGTGAGAATAATTTCCATGGAGATCACACAAAGCACAAGGTTGGTTGGTGTTAATAGTCTTAGGGTTCTTGGCTGCAGTCGAGGAAGAAACAAAGGCTTTAGGGACTGTAGACTCAGGGAACACAACATTAACCATGGGCTTGATACGGGGAAACTCAAGATAGGTATGGGTGGCATGACCGATCACATCACACAAATCACAAGGCTTTGGAGGTGGAGGAGGAACAAGGTCATTCAAGGAAGCCTTGACATTTGATGCCCTCTTGTGATATTTTCCCTTTTTACCTGAAGTTTTCACAACATGAGAATGTTCTTGTTGAAGAGGCTGAGGCACTGTAGCAGCAGGAGAATTCATGGGGACCGGTTGAACCAGGTTCAAAGTAAGATAAGGTTTGGGCTAACCAAGCAGGGTAGCAGCTGGGGGATTAATGTAACAGATGGGGATCCCCAGGGTTAGGTTAGGAAGCAATAGAGTAGCCATGATAGGTACCAATAACACTCTAGGAGGGGGAGATAGGAACGATATCTTACCAGAGGGGTAATGGCTAGATGAGATGGCTCCAAGATGGTTAAGGCCTGGAGGAACCAGTCCAAGAGGGTAGAGAGGCTCATGGATACTAGCTGTAGGTGAAGGGCCAGGAGGAGGAGGTCCAGAAGGCCAAATCAAAGGACTAGGAGTAGGCTGCGGGGGGCGAGGCTGCTGACTAGCCAAAGCGGGCCGCTTAAGGTAATCTCAAGATGATTGCATCATGCAAACATTCGATGAGCTGGGATCAAAGATAGGAGGAGGAATACCAGGGAATGTACCAAGCAAAGACGAGTCTTTGTAAACTTCGAGTGAGACACTAGTCAAGGGATCAATGGTTTGCGTATTGGCCAACGAAGATATGATGGACTCAAGGGAGGTCTGAGACTTTGGTTCGTAATATTTCGATTGGTCAATGGTGTCTATCTTTCCATTATGGGGGAAGGACATCTTGCGATGAACCACAGATGGTACCACAAAAATTTCTATTACACAACATTTTTTCACCGTCCCTGCAATCCCCATCTCGCCCATTGGAGGGTCATTTCCATGATCAACAGTATCATGCCTTGGAAAGACCATCATTGCATCCATTTACATGAGAATAATATTCCTTATGTTGACAATTCCCTGAGTAGAGACTCCAAAAAATTGGTTTTTGCCTTGGTGCGAGTAGTCAGTTATGCCCTCACGCCGAAGAGGAAGATTAACACTGGGCCTCGTGCTAGCTGGCGCTCTATCTCAGTTAGCCACATGCACCGAGATGTTTATGGAATTTTTTTTTTAAACAGAGGTGGAGATTCCATTCCAACAACTTCGAGGATGAGTCGTTGGGAGTGGTTGAACTAATAAACCATGGACTTCCTCCTTTGTTTTATGGTTTCCACCTCTTATGGAAACCTCCTAAAGGATAGGCCTCCCTCCCACCTTTGTGGGGATCCTAACCTCCTACTTTTCCTCTATAAAAAGAAGCTATCTCTATCTACATAAGATATCTGAATTTGGAGAATTGAACATACTATAGCATAACTTCTGAAGATATATAATAAGAAGGAATTACATTGAGAGAGCTTGAGTCCATGCCTTCATCCCATCCGAATTCCCTGATGAACATATGAGACACACTTCTGCTGAACCTTGTTGGAGGAGACCACGACATCAAAGCTTTGGTTGTATCTCTTCCTTTTATTAATACATACATGTGACTATTGTTTGGTTCCACTTTTTGTGTTATGACATTTGTTTAATACAATATGTTTAGCCCTCTTTGACTCGCTAATAATTATGAATGAAGTGTTATTATGTCACATGATTTTCTTGTTTTCTGTTCTATGTGCGGGTATCTGAGCATGACTGTGGAAGGATTGTGACTTGCCAAGCCAGGAGCGAGAGACCACCACCACTACAAAAACGACGATAGCGTTGGACTCTAGGTAGGTCGATCTATCGTGTCCTCTTTTCATTCAGTAATTAGGAATCAACACTCTAGCGTATCTCTTTTTTTCTAGACCCACTCTAGGGCTAGGAGGGATCATCTATGTTCGTAGAGAGGATTTACCTGCTTAAAAAATTGGCAACTCCACTAGGGATCAATGTGAGTTTGTCGTTTCATCTTGTTGGGTCAGTTTCAATCATTGATTTTCTTATCTGTCTTTTTCTGGTTTTCTTTCTTAGTTTACATCCTCTGTTCAGCTCCAGAGTGTTAAGATTTACCTCTACTCAGTGCGTTTTGGTTTTTCCTTTTATTTACCATAGTTATCTGGCTTGGTGCATTTCTCGTCTAAACAGTCGTGCTGATTGTTGCAGGTTGCTTTTTTTGCAGTCGCACAAACCCATTTTTGGTGCAGATTACAGCCTTACAGTTGCGCCGACTCCTGTAGGATTTGGTTGGACCTACGTAATGAGTCTTTTGGTCAATTGTGCTTTCTTCTGGGTTATTTTTTATGTGTAATTATGCCTTTGTGACTGTTCTGACTACTGTAGGCTTGTTTTTCTCAGTCGTTTGTCTATTTTCCTATTAGTGTAGATTAAGGCTTTAGGGTTTCTAAGTGTCTTGGTGAACTGAGCCTTCTGTTTGGAAACCTCGTCATTTTGATTATTGTCAGTCTCATTCCTGGGTCGATTGCACTTAGTTTTCTTGATATTTTTGAGTGATTACCTTGATTGAAGGATCATTTCGTTTCTTGATTGACTCTTTTCCTTATTGCTCTAAGCATAGATTACATTGCTTGTTTTGGATTGTTTTGAAAACTTTCTCTTGGTTTGGAAGATTGCAGCATTAGTTTGAGTTCTTTCTTGTCTTTGTTTTGTATTTAATTGAGTTATTCAATTTCAATTCTTACAAAATACTCAAGCTAGTGTTTCTTTCCATTTTTAATGTAGTAAGTGCATCATGTACTTCTCTTCATTGAAAAGTAAAAATAAAATAACATATTTTGCATTCTTTCTTTGCATCGAAAGTGAAATATTCTTTTGCATAACTAGCGACTAATTTTCTAGGAAAGAGTTTCATTTTTGTTTGATTGTGTTAGATGCATTAGTGGATTTCTTCGCATACTTTCATTATTTTATTTTGTTTGAAATATCTCTATCCTTCTTGTACCTAGCATTCATTGAATCAGAAATGATGTTCATTTGCATATAGCTTGCATTTAGGAAATTTGAGATCCAAATTTGATAAGCCCTCATAACTGAAACATAATCCAAGATCAAATTTAAGATTCACTCAATTAACCTAAGGAAGCATTGAAACCTAACGAAACATTTTTAATGGTCTAGGCTAGAGAGGAGTTCTGGCGTCTTAAAACCTAGTAGTTGTCATTCGCCATCTGGCTTTAGGTAGTGCTAGTATGGACTTGTGCTCCCCATACTGTTGATTATATAAAGGGAGACCCCTCTAGGTTGCAATCCTTTTATCCATAGGAAGCCGAGTCTACTGCCTTGTAACCATGATACACTAAACACAACATTCAGGGAGATTACCTATACGTACGTTAATTCCTTGGTCATTTCTCTTTAATTTGATCACCAAGGTGTATATGGCAGTTCACGGAAACCTGGTACACCCTCTTCTTTATAGTACCTTATTAGTCATTTTGATCTTTTCATGACTCTTTAAAAAGAGAAGATATCATCGAGCACTTGTCCTTTCATGCTCGTTTAAAATTGAAAGTGACTAGAGTCACATTTTTCCTGTTTCTCGACTCTTAAAATATGAAACAGCGAAATCTGGTTTCAGTGTTATAAAATTAATCACCTATGTTCACACACCCGTTAAAAGTTTTATTACTTGGCTTGTTGTTTTTCCTTTGTTTTGATCTTGGATTCTTCAATTGGTTTTATTTTTTTCCTTTCTATTTTGATATACAGTCATGGTGGCAAAACCACTAGTTTTGTCATCCTCACTACCTCCTAGTGGTAGTTCTTTCCCAGATGTTTCTTTTGAAACCCCTCAGTCCACTAGGTCTGCCGAGTTTTCACAACCTATTCTCTCGTCTGTCCTTCTTCTCGCTAATCAATCTCCTCCTAAAGAGCCCGTTGAATTCAATTGGCCTCCTTCTGATGCTTGGTCTGGTTTTGGGGAAGAAGGATATTTTCCTCCTCTTATGTTGGGCTTGCCATTTTTTGCTGCTATTATGCTTCCTAGTCCTCGTAGTCTTTTCAAAGATGTTACGACAGAGTTAGATATGGATTCGTCCAGTCCTGTTGGTTGTGAAGGAACGCTTGTTTCTACAGGAGAATATCATCTTTTTCTGGAAGATGTCCCTCATGTTTCTACTGAGTCTTCTCCACCATCGATGTCACTTATGCTTGGATATAGGTCCTTGAGTCAGATTATGTTTTTTGTTGCCTCCATAGTGCAATCCAGCACATTAACTCCTCCTCAGAGTTTGGTCCTTCATTCGTTAGGACTATCACCTTCAACACCTGGTTCATCGATTACTGTTACATTTGTTCCAATCAAATTGACTATTTGTGTGGCTTCATCCACACTAGTTGTTACCACTCAGTCGTCAGCATATTTTCACACTCGCAGGTCTATTTTTCTCAATCCAATGTGGCCTATTAATCCTGGTCCTAGTAGATCACAATCTAGTGACGCAGAGGCCCCACCTACTTCTAGTGCAATTTCCACTACTCCTGTGATTCCTGGTGGCCTTACATTTGAAGATTATCTGTTGGCTATTCAACAACAGAGCTCTCAGGGTTCTCAGCCTCTCCAATCTCTTGGTAATCCTCGATTCCATCACTATGATGTTATTGGTAATCCTGTTTATTCATTCCCACATCATTATGATGTGTATGGTAATATTGTTTATTTACCTCCTATTTATCCTTATCAGGTTGTCTATGATACTTTTGAGGCCTAAAAATTCACTGCAACAACATGGGGATGACCATTTGGTCTGGACCTTAAAGTAGTTCATTTTCCATTTAGAATGGTGGCTCTGACTGGTTTAACTAAGTCCAGTTACCTTCTCTCAATCTACATTGGCTTAAAATATGACTTTTATCTATCAATGGGAAAGATACATCAGATCATTTCTCTTTCCCATCGGACAAGAAAAGTGATCCTTAAGCTAGTTTGGGCTGTTAGGTCCCTATATCACTAGTATAGTCCCTTATTATTGTTAGTGTAACCCCATTATTTTTATTATTGTACCCTTGTAACCCCCATTTTTTTATTATTGTGCCCTTAAATTATTATTGTTAGGTCGGCTAGGATTACATTGTGGCCCACTAGGATTACATTATGGCCCCATGGACTCCTATATATAGAAAGGAGGTTTTGTAAATTGTATCATCCAAGAATTTTTCATTTATGTAATGTATTGAAGGTTTCCCCCTTGAAGTGGATTATTTCTAAGGCGTTCATATCTCTTTTCTTCTATTTTTGGAGCTGGTTACACAACATTTGGTATCAGAGCTTTGGATTCTAGGGTTTTGCTGCTCCAAACAGGTCATCGTGGCATTTTCGCTATAAATTTTTTTCTACGAAATTTCAGAAGCTGAAATGTTTAGGGTGCGAAGCTGAAATCTTGAGGAAGCTTGTCTAAAACTTTCAGAGCTTGGTTCGTAATATTTGCGGAGATATCATCTGTGGAATTTAGGCATTTGTTCAGGCTCCTAAACAGGTCATCGTGGCATTTGCGCTATAAATTTTTTTGTACGAAGGTTCAGAGTCTAAAATTCATATGGTGCAAATCTGAAATCCTGAGGAAATTTTTCAAAAAATTTTAGAGCTCGGTTCGCAATATTTTTGGAGATATGATCTGTGGAAGGTAGTGCTTTTTCAGGCTCCTGAATTTCATCTCAAAGAGGTGATTGTGGGAAAATTTAAATAACTCTCTCTCTGGGAATTGGATTTGAGTGCCGTAAAAATTGGTTGCAAGTAAACAGACTGTAGTTTCTTGGCTATCAATTTCAGAGACAAAGGATGAAACAGTGACACGTGGCAAGTCCTACAAATTCGCTCTACTGAACCAGTCCAAAATTAGGTCATTGTGGGAGATTGGACACAACTTTGTCTTGGAGAATCAAAATTAGATCAGACCTATGGAATTTGAAAGAAGCTTCAGAGGGCTACTACAGGGATTAATTTCAGATATTGAAGATTTTTAATTACAGAGATAATTCAATTTCAATATCGAGCTCCTCAAAGCAAGTAAAAGGTGTGTATTTTTTTTTTTTCCGAATTGCATAAGTCGTGTTTGAAGAATCAAGTTGAATTGATTCCAAGGGCATATTGTAGAATAGGTATCAATATTAGATTCTAAAATGGCCCCTAAAAATAATTCAACACCCATTAAGCCTTCAGAAGGCTCTACCATGACTCATGAAGATGAAGAATTGCAACATGATCTATCAAAATTACAAGAGCAAGTGCAACAAATTTCACTCGCAAAGAGCAACAAAAAATGAAATGGAAGTTTTGAAGAAAGGCATGGAAGTGAAGATGGACGGTTTGAAGAAAGGCATGGAAGCTAAGATGGATGGTTTGGAAGCTAAGATGGATGGCATGGAAGTGGGCACTGAAGCTAAGATGGATGGCAAGTAGTTGCACATGGAAGCTAAGATGGATGACATGAA
This sequence comes from Pinus albicaulis, assembly GCA_034641835.2. Taxonomy (NCBI): domain Eukaryota; kingdom Viridiplantae; phylum Streptophyta; class Pinopsida; order Pinales; family Pinaceae; genus Pinus; species Pinus albicaulis. Next base: position 197,844,057 of record CM076584.1, on the reverse strand, counting down.
ATACAACATGAAAACATGAAGAATGATCTAAAAGCAGACATGGAAGGTTTGACAAAGTTGATACAAGAAATGTTTCCTAATGGTGAAAAGATAGTAGAAGAACCTCATGATGAGAAAAAAATAAATGTTAATCGTGATTTCATAAACTCTAATGTTGGCTAGAAGAACCACCATGTTCCAAAAATGGATATGAGGAAGTTTGATGGAAAGGATCCTGTAACATGGATACTACAGATGGAGCAATATTTTGATCTCCATAACATGCAAAACACACAAAAGGTACGCATTGCAACTTTACATTTAGAACAAAATACATTTGCATGGTATCGATGGCTTTGCTCCCGTAAAAAAATTGTCACTTGGTCAATTTTTACGGAAGAAATGATAGCACATTATGAGGATACAAAGAGCAACACCTTCTTTACCCAATTGATAAATCTCAAACAAAAGGGTTTAGTGGGGCAACACATTGAGGAATTCCAAAAATTGAATATAAGGGTAACTTATATTCCAGAGGAACACATGATCGATCTCTTCATAGGCACTTTAAAGGATAATATCCAACATGAAGTTCGCGTTTTGGAACCAGATTCATTGGAGAATGCATTCAAGTTGGCAAGAAAAGTTGAATGTAAAGTAATGGCGACAAGGAAGCCTACCACTCAATTATATAAAGAAGGAAGTGTTGCTACGCCTAGATTTCCACAACATACAAGGTTGACACCACAACAATTGGAAGAAAAAAGAGCAAAAGGGCTTTGCTAAAGTTGTGATAGAAAATACACTAAAGGTCATAAGTGTGTTGAGAAGAAATTATTTTACATAGATTGTTAAGAGGAAGAAGAAAATGAACAAGAAGAGGATATACACCAGGAACCAGCCCTAGAAGAGGAAGAAATGAATCCGACCATATCGTGTAATGCACTGGCAGGAATTACTACTCTTCAAACTCTCAAGATAGAAGGACATATCAAGAAGAAAAAGGTAATAGTTTTTATTGATTCGGGTAGCATGCATAATTTTATTCATTGTAAGGTAGCCAAGGAATTAAATTGTTTCTTGTACCCAACACCAGAATGTCAAGTGATGGTTGCAAATGGAGGAACTATAAATTTCTCTCGAAAATACCATAATATCAAGCTAACCATGGCAGAATGTTTATTGACTAGTCCAATGCTTTCCATTCCTATGGGAGGTGCTGATGTTGTACTAGGAGTACAATGGTTACAATCTTTGGGGACGGTAGCTTTTAATTTTCAAGAACTTTTCTTGAAATTTTTTTCAGAAGGAAAGGAAGTCGAATTACGGGGTATTGAAGGGAAACCGGGAAGGATAATAAGCTCTAATGTCATGACAAAGCTTCTAAAGAAAGAACAACGAGGCGTAATTGCACAATTATGCTCACTAGAAGTTCCGACATCAAAATCATCTATTTCTGCAGATCTCCAACAAGTCTTGGAAAATCATTCCAAGGTGTTGGAAACTCCCAAAGGACTCCCACCTATTCGTGATCATGATCATGCTATTCATTTGATTCCAGGAAGTGTTCCTCCAAACATCAGGCCTTATAGATATCCTTACTTCCAAGAGAGAGAAATTGAACGTATGATTGCAGAAATGTTAGAGGCGGGTATAATTCAACCTAGTCAAAGTTCTTTCTCTGCTCCTGTAGTATTGGTACACAAGAGGGATGGATCATGGCGAATGTGTCCGGATTATAGGGAGCTCAATAAGCTCACCATTAAAGACAAATTTCCCATTCCTGTGATTGATGAATTATTGGATGAATTACATGGATCAATTTATTTTACCAAGTTGGATCTTCGTTCAGGATATCATCAAATTAGAATGAAGACTGAAGATATTCCAAAAACAACATTTCGAACTCATGAGGGTCATTATGAATTTTTGGTAATGCCTTTTGGCCTTACCAATGCACCTTCTACATTTCAAGGGTTGATGAATTCCATTTCAAACCCTTCCTTAGAAAATTTGTGCTAGTATTTTTTGATGATATACTAATCTACAACAGGTCTTGGAAGGATCATGTTGAACATGTTGACAGGGTGCTCAAACTATTGCAGGAGAAACAATTATATGCAAAAACATCCAAATGTTTCTTTGGAGTACAAGAGGTGGAATATCTGAGTCATATTGTATCTCATGAGGGTGTTAAGGTAGACCCTAACAAAATTAAAGCCATTAAGGAATGGAAAGTCCCCACAACCATAAAGCAGTTGCGAGGATTTCTTAGGTTAACAGGGTATTATCGCAAGTTTGTTAAGAATTATGGGAGAATAGCAGCACCTCTAACAACATTATTGAAGAAAGATGCATTTTCATGGACTCCTGAAGCAACTAAGGCCTTTGAATGTCTTAAGGAGGCAATGTGCCTAGCACCGGTCTTAGCTACGCCAGACTTCACAAAAACCTTTATTATAGAATGTGATGCCTCAGGAAATGGAATTGGTGCAATTTTAATGCAGGAAGGAAGACCCATTTCTTTTGAAATTTGTCCAATCAAGGGAAAGTATTTACAGAAACCTATTTATGAGAAGGAAATGTTAGCAATACTGCATGCACTAAAGAAATGGCGAACTTACCTAATGGGAAGACACTTCAAGGTAAAAACTGATCATGATAGTCTTAAACACTTTTTGGAACAAAGACTATCTTTAGAAGAGCAGCAAAAATGGATCACAAAGATGTTGGGTTATGACTTTGAAATAATCTACAAAAAAGGAAAGCTTAATGTTGTTGCAGATGCACTCTCAAGAAAGAATGAAGAGGTGGAAGCATTGCTTTGTGCCATTTCTATTATCCAACCCGATTGGATAACCGAAGCAAGAGATGAATGGAAGAAGGACAAAGATGTATGGACACTCATTCAAAAGTTGCAGCAAGATCCTAGTACATCTGATACATTTAGTTGGAAAAATGATTCCTTATGGTACAAAAATCGCTTATATCTTTGTAAGAATTCCCAACTAAAAAAAAGATTCTTCTGGAATTGCACACTTCTCCTTTAGGAGGACACTCAGGATTTTTAAAAACTTACCACAGGGTGAAGAAAGAATTTTTTTGGGATGGCCTTAAATCTGATATTCAAAAGTTTGTGGCGGAATATTTGGTTTGCCAGCAGAATAAAGTTGAGACAATTAAGACCCCGGGACTTCTACAACCTTTATCCATTCCAAGTCAACGTTGGGAGGAGATTTCAATGGATTTTATCATAGATTTACCTAAGTACGAAGGAAAGAGTGTCATCATGGTGGTAGTTGATAGACTTACCAAGTATGCACACTTTTGTGCATTATCTCATCCATTTAAAGCAAGTACGATTGCTACTACATTTATGGACAGAATTCAAAAGCTACATGGAAGCCCAAGGGTTATTGTGAGCGACAGAGATCCCATTTTTACTGGAAATTTTTGGACCGAGTTATTTTCTTGTTTGGGTACTCAATTAGCTCATAGCTCATCTTATCATCCTCAATCTGATGGTCAAACTGAGATAGTAAATAAATGTTTGGAAGGATATCTTCGTTGTTTTGTATCTGATAAACAAACACAATGGGTCAAGTGGTTGCCTCTCGCTGAATGGTGGTATAACACTTCCTTCCATACTACAGCAAAAATGACCCCATTTATGGCACTTTATGGATATCATCCACCATCCATCACATCATCTTTAAGAGAAAATTTGAAGGTTCAAGAAGTGGAAGATCACATCGAGCATCAACAAGAAGTTCTCCAACTCTTAAAAGATAACTTGAATTTGGCACAAAATCGAATGAAACAACAGGCAGATCAACATCACAGCGAGAGAAGTTTTGATGTAGGAGATTGGGTATTTTTACGGCTACAACCATACAAACAAATGTCTTTCAAGCAAGCTAAGAAGGATAATAAATTATCACCAAAGTACTATGGTCCTTACAAGGTGTTGCAAAAGATTGGTTCTATGGCATACAAATTGGAGCTTCCTACTTCTTCGTGAGTACATCCAGTTTTCCATGTTTCATGCTTAAAGAAGGTAATAGGTGAAAATCTTCCAGTTCAAACAATATTGCCAGAACTTGATGAGGAAGGAAAAATCATATTGGAACCTGAAGTGGTCATGGAAACAAGAACTCGACAGCTACGGAATCGATTAATTTCAGAGTATCTCATCAAGTGGAAGAACTTACCCACTGAAGATTCTACATGGGAGGATGAGATTTTTATACAGAAGCACCTGGAGCTACTCAAGCGTTGAGGACAACACTTTTTTGAAGGAGAGGGGCATGTTAGGTCCCTATATCACTAGTATAGTTCCTTATTATTGTTAGTGTAACCCCCTTATTGTTATTATTGTACCCTTGTAACCCCCATTTTGTTATTATTGTGCCCTTAAATTATTATTGTTAGGTCGGCTAGGATTACATTGTGGTCCACTAGGATTACATTATGGCCCCATGGACTCCTATATATAGAAAGAAGGTTTTGTAAATTGTATCATCCAAGAATTGTTCATTTATGTAATGTATTGGAGGTTGCCCCCTCGAAGTGGCTTATTTCTAAGGCGTTCATATCTCTTTTCTTCTATTTTTGGAGCTGGTTACACAACATGGGCTTAGCCAGGCCACAACTAAAGCTTTTCCTCTTTGGGAATAGGACTTTTTAAGGATGTAGAATTTAATATATATGAAAAATTATTCTAAGATGCAAACAAAAGAAACTATTTTAATCCTATCTCAATTAGGCAGATATAGATCTATCCAAACTGAGAGCAAGATGTTTTAAATAATTGAGATTTAAATATGTTTTTTTTTTTTAATTAATATATGATGTAGGAGCATCGGGGACTTAGCCAGCAATGTGATATTTTGATCACATGTTGTGAATAATACAAAAAAATAAACATTAGTAGTAGTATATTTATTTATTTTGTCATTATTGTTATTTATCTATGAGGATTGTTAGTTTGTTTTCATGTTTAAATAAATTAGGAATAAAATTAGTAGTTGGTTTCTTTCCCTGTGTGGATATAGAGCCAACATAGGGATAGGCACTTAAAAATAGGGATGTATTGATTTGTTGAGTAAACTCTGAAAGAAACCTATTCTGAGAGGAACGGTTTCATATTTTAAGTATAAATAATGGGAAAATAGGGAGGCAAAGGACAGGGAGAAAGAGAGAAGAGTGCCAGTGTAAATTTTGTAAATGCAAAGGGGCGATCAATGAAATATTGAGCCCGTGTAGTGTTAATGTAATTGTGTTTTTCATTATAAGTTTCATTTAAGTTTGCAACTTCTATATATGATTGTATATATGCTGTCTGTTGGAGTGTATAAATGCAGGAGGGCGATCACGCTGGTGTAAGACCACAAGTGGAAATTTTTGGCTACAACATTGGCAAATATAGAGTATCGATACTACAACATTTAGCTACCAAAACTGTGACAAGCCGTAGTTGAAAACCGTGAGTCTGCAACAAGTATAAGGTCGCACTGCTAGTGAGATTCTTAATGCGTGGGTAGAAGGAACTACTACCTACGACTCTGCGTGATTAAAATCTCGAGCAAATTTATGTTCAGTAGGTCGTAGTGGTAATACCACATAGTCATAGCGTAAGCATTCATAACAATAGTCGTAGCCCATGATCATGCATAGAATGTTGAGTGTGTCATTCAAAAGAGCAGTTGTGATGGCAATGTTAAATGGGTGGTCTCTGATGCAGAACAACCAACGATGAATACTTCCAGCAAAGGTGGTGAAATTGGTATCAAATACATTAACAATTACATACATTCATATATATTTTCATCCATATTGAGTTAGTATCCCATTTCAGCATTGACTGTGTTTGTAATGGTGGAACGCGTAAACGTATAAATGGAATTGATATTTTATTGATGGGCATAGCTGCTTGATATATCGTTGGTTATAAACCTGATTGGTATATTTACATCAGCGTGAGTTCAATTTTAAGGTTGCAGATTTCGTTAAGTTGGTTTGGCTTTCAAAACAAGTAAAAACGAAATGAATCCATACTTGTAAAATGGTGTGTGGATATTTTTGTAGTTGTGACCATGGTTTGAATATAATTTTGTCTTTAAATTGTTATTTTGAGAAATCAGAATTACCATAAGTGGCAAGTGATGAATCATCTACACCATTGTAAACAACAAATTTGGGGTTTTATTCAACTTGTAAGTTTTACTAAAGAAAAAAATAAGTGGAATTGGGTTTTCCTAGATCAATATCAAGCTAACGAAGTAGTTCAATTAACTGATATTGTGATTACTAAACACATTGTATCTACAAACCTCTTAACTGAAATAATCAATTAACAACACTCAAGAAGTAGTGCTCAAAATGATATTAATCATTTAATCAGTAACTTGAATAATTAAACAATAACATGTGGAAATAGTTCACAACATATTACTATTCAATAAATCATTTTTATAAGATATATTTATGAGTAAATAGTTACTCAGAAATCATAATTCAACCCATAAGAGTAGAGACAAATAATAACATAAACTGAGGAAAATTACACATACCGATAGAAGTGCACAAGTATGCGAGTAAATTGACACATTCCTGTTATTATACAATAAAACCAGCATTTATAATAATAGTATTATAAATACCAAATTATTAAGTCCATTTCTCCAGCTCTGGTCTCTAATAGCCATTTACAATACCTGAACTTCTACTTTCAAAATCATAGCTACAGTAGTGCAAGACTCTTTTCATTATACATAACTCAGAATGTAAAAAAAAAACCTCAATAATCTCCAGATCTGAGATTCCTCTCCTCCCACCTATAACTCTAAATTCCTATTACAGAAGTGCTTTTAGAATTCTAGAATTGCAGAGGAGAGAAGCCTTTATTACATTTTGCAATCTGCTATTTATAATATTTACAAAAGGATTTCTTCATAAGAAAGTTTGTTTGAACAGTGTTTTTTCTTAATCAATTTTCATTGGTTCAAAAATATTATTCAATTGTTGAAGCCTTCTCATTGATTGAGATATTCTTCTTCTCATCTCTTCAACTATTTTCCTACAAAAAAAAATCAAAACAAAATTAAAATGTAAAAATAAAATCAAAATACAAAATCTAGAAATTAAAATAATTCCAATCAAAAATTTAATAAAATAAATAATTGAAAATGGAAATATAAGTTTTCTTTTGATTTATATGTTGATCTAATTGGCCGAGAACATAGACGAATGAATCTACACTCATAAGAAGCCGTGGCAAATTAAAATGCAGAAAATAAAACTCAAAAAAATTATTTTGTTAAAAATTTGGAGCATAATCTTCTGCTAAATTTTAGACCCAATAAATGATCAAATATGGAAACAAAACAACTTCAGATATGTTCTTCATGATTTATCTATCTAATGAGCTGTCATGGGCCTCATTTGGCCAAGTAAAACTCCATTTATGAGCTTCTAAAGTTGGTGTATTAAAACTGTCAGAAATCTGAAATTTTTTGTTGCTTGGGCTAAAAATAAAAAAATTTAAATTAAATTCTAATTATAAATTAGATTATAATATTTAATTAATTAACACTAATTAATTACAATTATGCTATTAATTTTAATTTACTATAAACAAAAATTAATTAATAAAAAAATGATTTAAAATTTATTTAAAATATAAATATATTATATTAATATTATAATTTATTTATATTAAAATTATAATAAAATATTATAATTAAAATATAAAAATTATAATAAAAATATAATATTTATTATATATTAAATAATTAAAAACCAAAAATGCACGTGAGAGAGAGAGAGGAGGACTTTGAGAGAGAGAGGTGAGTAAGAGTATGGAGGGATAAGGAGTGTTAATGGAGGATAGAGTTAGGTGGAGGAATAAGTGGAGGGTGAGGTGAACGTGACGTGAGGGAGAGTGAGGTGGAGGACGAGAGTCATAAGGAGAAGTAAAAATTCATATTAAAATCCTTTAACACTTCGCATAAACCAAATTGCATCAGAGTTTCAGCATTTTTTAAATATATGCGTAAAAATATATATTTGATATTTGTGATATGTGATTTGCAATGTATCACAATCGCAATATCGCATCGCATATTTTATTTCGGTTTTTTTGTAAATCGGGATTTTTCAGAAGAGTGAGTGTGGTGAGAAGTGGGGCCCACGTGAGATTAACCATCCTACATTTTTTACTTAAGCCATTTTGAAAATTTGGGGTTTTGAGTTTGGCAATTTGTTTTAAAATAACAAGTTGGAGTATATTACCAATATTCTGAAATATATATTTTTTTTATTGTTCAATTTAGCTAGGTCATTTTGTAAGACTGTTAGTAAAAAATGAAAAATTAGTAAAAATTAACTAAAATTTAATATTTACAATGAATGACTATTTTAACTATGAGAATTAAAATATTAATACGTTTTATACATTTTTTAACCCGAGCGATAAAATGATCAAAACTTCAAAGGATTGCCATTTACAAACCGGATGATCAAATGGAGTGAAACAAGTATCGCTGGAAATCTTGTGAAAAAATGGATTCAATAAAGAAATTAAAACAAAATTTCGAGGAAGATGAAAAAATGACAAAAAATGTAGGATAATTAATTTAATGAAATTCCTAAAAGCTATTTAGCCAAAAATTTTGCAGAAAATGGTCCCCATTATTTGAAGTATATAAGTAAAAAATGGGGGGGAAGGGGCGAGGGGGGTTTTGTTTTACCACAACAATGGCGACATGCGGGAGAAGAACCAATTATCTTTGATTAAAGATAATGAACTTAAATTTATCCAAAGGTTAAAAATAATGGAAATCATGAAATCGTCTAACAGTAAAAAATTTCCATAGGTCGCACATAAATAGATTAAGAAATGTGAATTTGTAAATATAATTACTTAAAATAGACTTGAGTAAAAGTGATGAATCTAAATTTGGGGAAATTTGTTTTTTAAATTTTCCTCATACGAAAAAAATAGAAGAAGGTAGAGATAAGATTTTTTGATAAAATATATCCATTTTAAGATTGTCTCTGACGTTGCTTCACTGCCAGCGAGCCTGAACAGTACCTAAGTGAAATTTTTTTTTATGCCATACAAGCCTAGTCCCGCTACTAGCGAGCGTCCATAGCCCCGACATGTTTACTTGTATTTCTCATGCTTCCTATTTTCATCACTCTTTTGATAATCGCATTTGCAAGATTTTTATTTATGATGTATTTGAGTGAAAGAGGTGGGATGGTAATAGAGATTCTATGTTTAATGAACATATTACTTTCATAATGTTTGCTCCAAAATCTTTCCTGAAAACTATCAATTAGGGGATTTTTATGTGAAGGGGTGGGAGGGATTCATTGAATTAAATTCAAATCAGTTCTTTCCTTGAAAAATTAAACTCAATCACTTAGAAATGATGTGTGCTCCTCCACGAAAATTATTTAAAGAAAGAAGGCTTTATGGTTCTATAAAGATATGCCTTTAATGATAAATGAGATTCACTTAAATGGATAGAGTAAAATATTTCCCATGTATGTCAATAACTATAAGGTAACCAAAATTCATTTCACATAAATCATGACAAAGTCACCAAAATCAAATCAACACTGAAAACAAAAGGAAAATAATTCCTAAACTAAAGTAAGAAAAGAAATCAACAAAATAAAAAATGAAGAAAGAAAAAATTGAAAGAAAAACAAAATTTAAAAGCTAAACTCTAACAAGATCGCTTATATGAATTTCTCAATAAAGGATTATAAAAGAAAATAAGCATATGTACATTCATTCCTATGTTAAGATTTTAAATGTTTTTATCTTGTAGAGTTATATAAAAATAAGGCTCTCAAAATGTAGAATGTGAATAGCATTTATGATAGATAATATGTTGAATGACAAGTTTTTGTCTATCGCAAATTTTTTTTTCAAGAAAAAACCTACATAAAAGCATCTTAACTATTTTCTAATAAAATTAATGCTTAAATAAACAGACTAGAGGTTCAGAAACTGCCCATTCTAGCTGATTCAATGAGGATTATCACCGCTTCTCTCAAGAATCTCATAGGGAAAAAGAAAATGAACTTTGAAAACTGATCTAGTAGAGGGGTGAAGGGTTTATGAATACCTATAGAAACAGAGTTCAAGATCAGCAAAGTCTACAACAAAAAATGAAGAAATGTAAATAAATGAAAGTGGGCACATGAAACTTACCATTGAAGAACTACATTTAATCTTACTTGAGAAATATGATTTTGTCCAATGCAAGTTAACTTATTTCTTTAATTAAAATTAATAGCATGAAAAAATTTTATTGACCCAAAATCATTATTTATTAAATCTAAAGTAAAACAAGTAGTTAACTAAAAGAAAGCAATGTTTCATGTTCAAAGAATCATAAATAATTCGAATCCATCAGAAATGAGAGTGAAGATATGTTTCGCTATGAATTGAAACGTTCTTTTGCTTTTTTCATTATGAATTTATATAAGCCCCAAAATATTGAAATTGATTCAAAATCCTGAATAATGTAACAATATATAAAGAGGATTTGAATCTTTATATGATAGGAATGGATAAAAATTTAGAATAAAAGAAAATTAAAAATATGAATTAATCATTGGTAGATTACCTTTCTAAATGTTCTGCATCGCGAGATTTTTTGTCATGCACAACTTAAAATCTGTGACTTCCACTTTTGCTGATATGTGATTGAGCTCTTTCCATAATAATTTAAAAGAAAATGGTGGAAAGTCAAATATCAAAGTTTATCGCATTAAAAGATCTTAAAGCCAAAGCTTCATTTGAGTTTAGCAATGCAATATAATTATTGTGATTGAAGTGTCACAAGATGAATATGTGCGATGGAAAACTGCAAAGGGATGAATGCGATATCAGAGAATAGTCATATCAGAAGATTAAAGCTTGGGAATGAACTGAAACGCCAATATAATTATTGCGATAATTAAAATGTGATAAATGACTGATGCAACGTGACTGCAAATATCAAAATATATGCATGGAAATTTGATTTTGCAGCCCACACAAATGGTGACCAATCACACACGGTTGCACTTAACATCTTTCATAATTTACCTTCCCGCAGATTTCACAACTTAACACTTTTGCAATTTTGCGATTTTGCAATTTCGCAATTCGCAGTGAACTCCACACCGCTCGTTGAAATTTTTATCATTTAACATATTACTTATCTTGTGCGATATGCGATATGTGTATCATCGCATCGGAATGTCCTTACCTTTTCTTTTATTGCATCGCAACTAATATAATTTATCGGGTGAGTTCTTAACAATAACCATTAAAATTTACGATACGAGAAATGTAATTTCATTGATGCGCCGATGTGTGATAAAAAACGGACCCAATATTTTTATTATATGAATTTTAATTTCATATCAGATCCAAGACATTGGAACTTTTAAATATATTCCCTGACCAAATTTACGATTTATAAACGGACGTGATATCTGTATATAAAGAGGATTCAAATGTAATATCGGGTTTGGGTTATATGAACATCACAATTTTGGCAAAGTAATTTTATTGGAAAATGAGCGAGAGTATTGAAATTGATTCAAAAGATATGTATCGAAGGTTTCCTATCGGAAATTGTTAAGATTTGTCTCTGATCAAATGTTGCGATACATATAATGCGATATTAGACGAAGAGATTATCGGAGATTGGAGGGAATGAGAATATCAGAAGATCAGATATATTTAGTGTATGTTCATATCAGAGTCTCGGATATGTGATTTGCAATATATAATGAGCGATATGTGGGATGGATGATTTCTTTAAAGTATTCAATTCAAAAAGAAAGTGAGTGATTTAATTTTTCTTTATAATAAATAACCATTTAATAATTTAATTAAATGTTGAAATTTTTACTAGAAATTAATTTTATTAGAACTTTCTTATAAAGAGAGTTGTGAAATAAAATGATCTAATATTATTACTCTAACAATTTATTAAAACTTATTAGGATTTCAATATAAGAAATATTTAGATATCCTTCAACTTTCAAGTGAAATCATATATACTTCCCTGAACATGTTGCAGATTTGAAAAGATCTAGCTGCTTGCTTATATTGTGTCTTCATAATCAAGTCAATGAAGATCTACACATAAGACAAAATAGGAATAAGAAACAACCTTTTGAATTAAAATAAACAATAGATGATGATGAACATGTAAACACATACCTGGAAGAAAATTGACTATAAATTTTACCTCTTTGAAGCTTCAAGTTCTCCGAAATTTTCTCAAAATTTACATATGTTCAACATTACCTACTTATTTTAATCTAAAATTCTAAGTAATGAATTTTTTCAAATTGCATCATTTCCAAAATTTCATCAGGAGGAAAGAGTGGTAAAAAATGAATTCTTAGAATTACTTGTGAAAAAATTGTCAAGTAGTAGAAAATTCTTGGAATTTCTTCATGTATGATCAATGTTATGAATTTTGAAAAAACAAGAAAGTTGAAGGCTTGAAAAATAAGTATGATCAGACAATTCAAAAGATTTCTAAAATGCTCTAGGCTACTTTTTATGAAATGGGATGCTCAAAAGAAATTAGATTCATTACATGTTTTATTGAAAATATGAAATAATGAAATAAATGTAAACATAAAAGAAAATTAATCTATTCCTATTTCTAACTCAATGAAAGAAAAATTACTAGGTATAGTCATACTTCCAATGAAATCATGTAAGAATTTTAATTCCTGCATGTATGTACATGTCAAACATTAGTAAAAATGCAAATATAATTATACTACAAAAACTAAATATGAAAGTAGAATGTATCTTTATTGTTAGTAGATTATTCACCATTACCTTTTCATGAAATTTCATTTCCAACTGAATTTCAATCGAGTCATAGAAATCTGGATGGATTTTCATTATTGAGTGGGAGAGGTTTAAAAGAAAAGATGACAGGCCAGGTTGTAGAAACGATCTTTCATCAAAAAAGGCCTGTGTGATTTTGTTAGTGTTATGTTTAAGTGCTAAATTATTAATGATCTTCCGTGAAGGAAAATTTTCCAAATGTATTTCAAATTGATCAATAAAAAATGGATAGAAGTCCGATAAATCCAAAAGAAGATTATTAATTGAATTGGATTGATGGTCATAAAGTGAAAATACACTCTCTTACTGGCACTGCTCTTGAGAAGTAAGAAGTAATTGATAAGGAATGAACATCAATTGAAATTAGAAGTTTAATAACTTTCGATGTTCACATTTATAATTTGAATTTTAATTTTTCCCTTGAGGTAATGTATCGATTGAGTGTTCAATATTGAGCTGCTCAATATGCCAGCACAAAGTATCTAAAAATCTAGAACCAAAAAAAGAAAATAAATCTGAAGTTAAAATTAAATGTTGCAAAAATAACAAAATTGAATCATAGTTTAAACTAGTGTTACAATTGTTTTTACAACACAATTGGGAATGATTTAAAGTAATTTCCTCTTCACAAGAATTGGGCATAATAATGCAATTAGAATGATTGTTGATACCCACTTTTGAATTAGAGAGAAGGCTATTACTCTGAATAGGAATGCAAGCTTGATCATCATATAAATCATAGATTGGAATGGTTTCTTGAATTTTGGAATCATAAGTATGATTATTTGTTTGAAAATTAGAACTATTTGGAACAATTTATAAATTATATTGTTCTTTATTTTCACTTGTGATTAGACTTAGATCATGAGAATTCAATTGTAAAAAAGACAAATCAATATCCTCAATGTCAAAGTAACTAGCATAAATAACCTTGTGACATTCATTATAATTCTCTTCGATATCATTCAATGTATCAAAACAAGAAGGAATATTGAGCTCATTTTCATTGATGCCAGAAGAATGATCATTAATTAATTCTCTATCCTGATAAAAATTAATCAAAAATTCATTTAGATCAGACTCTCTATTTTCTGAAATATCTTTAATGTGAAAAGAGGTTAAATTCCTATTAGAAAAACTATCAAGATAAAGAGAAAAATATGAATCTACAACAATACTTTTGAAAATGTCTCTTTTTTAGCACTCTGGTGTATTTTCTTCATTGAAATTTTCATATTTAAGATCATTTTCTTGGCTACTTATGCTTTCTTGAAGAATTTTTCTTTGTTATTCTGAATTTGGAATTTTCTCATCATGAAAGAATTCAGAAATTTGTACAACATATTGCATATTATTGAAAACTTTAATCACTGCTGGTACTTGCCGGATTATAATCTGATTTTCTAATTCTAATGCATATTGATTTTCAGATTTGAAAGAAATATCTTCTTCAAGAGTGTTTCTAATATCTTCTTGAGGTTGATTGGTGAATTTTTCCAAGATTTGTGATTGAGATTCATTGACATGTGAAAGTGCACCTCAATCTTTCTCAATATTGTAAGAAATGTGCAGAAATTGAAAGAATTGATTATATAAAATAGAGGCCATTTCATCATCATTTGTTTGTACCTCCATATTGGAATTCTTACTTATTTCAATGAAATTAGAAATAGATTGATCAAAGCTTGAAATAATTTTACATGGATTAAGAATGGAAGGAATGTTGCAAATATGTTCAAACCAATCTAGTAATTATTTTTTCAAAGGTTTATCTTCAGTTTTAAATTTTAAACAATTAAAAAAATAATAATGGTAAAATCAATTAAAGACTCACCTTCAAACCTTCGTAGATCTTCAAAATCGTCACATACCTGTTTGTAGATATATCCATCAAATTTACAAAGGAAGATTGTAATAAATTGTTCCCAAGTGTGAATTGAGGCAACTGGAAGTGATTGACACCAGCTTCTGGCTTTTTCCAAGAATGTAAGAGTAAAAATATTGCATAAAATATCTTCAACAATATCATGAAAAGTATAATTTGAAGTTTTTTGAATGAATTGTAAAGTATGATAAAATGCAAAAGTATTCATCTTATCATTAAAATTTACCTGAGATAAGTGTCTTACTATTTCTAGTGGAGTATTGGAAGATGTTCGCCCAGAAATACAACTCCAAATTGGAAGTTTTAAAGGAGTCGTTATAGTAAAAACAAAATATTAGAATATAAATACTCCAAAGGAAAACAAGTCTCAGGCCCTCCTTCTAGCGCCAAAATTTTGAGGCCTTGAAATTCGTTGCAACAACTTAGGGGATGACCACCTGGTCCAGACCTTAAAGCAGATTCTTTTCCGTTTAGAATGGTGGCTCCAACTAGTTTAACTAGGTCTAGTTACCTTCTCTCAATCTCCATTGGCTTAAAATATGACTTTTATCTATCAATGGGAAAGGAACATCAGATCATTTCTATTGCCGATCAGACAAGAAAAGTCATCCTTAAGCTAATTTGGGCTTAGATAGGCCACAAATAAAGTTTTCCCTCTTTGGAAAGAGGATTTTTTAAGGATGTAGAATTTAATATATATGAAAATTATTCTAAGATACAAATAAAAGAAACTATTTTAATCCTATCTCAATTAGGCAGATATAGATCTATCCCAAATGAGAGCAAGATGTTTTAAATAATTGAGATTTTAATATGTTTGTTTTTAAATGAATATCAAGCTAACGAAGTAGTTCAATTAACTGATATTGTGAATACTAAACACATTCTATCTAGAGACCTTTAACTGAAATAATAAATCAACAACACTCAGGAAGTAGTTCTCAAAATGATATTGATCATTTAATCAGTAACTTGAATAATTAAACAATAACATGTAGAAATAGTTCACAACATATCACTATTAAATAAATCAGTTTTATAAGATAGATTTTTGAGTAAATAGTTACTCAGAAATCATAATTCAACCCATAAGAGTAGAGACAAATAATAACATAAATTGATGCAAATTACTCATACTGATAGAAGTGCACAAGTATACGAGTAAATTGACACATTCTTATTATTATAAAATAAAACCAGAATTTAAAATAATAGTATTATAAATACCAATTTATTAAGTCCATTTCTCTAGCTCCGGTCTCTAATAGCCTTTTACAATGTCGAACTTCTTCTTTCAAAATCAGAGCTACAGTAGTGCAAGACTCTGTTCATTAAACATAACTTAGAATGTAAAAGAAAAACCTCAATAATCTCCAGATCTGAGATTCCTCTCCTCCCACCTACAACTCTAAATTCCTATTACAGAAGCGCTTTCAGAATTCCAGAATTGCAGAGGAGAGAAGCCTTTATTACATTTTGCAATCTGCTATTTATAATATTTACAAAAGGATTTTTTCATAAGAAAGTTTGTTTGAAGAGTGATTTTGCTTAATCAATTTTCATTGGTTCAAAAATATTATTCAATTGTTGGAGCCTTCTCATTGATTGAGATATTCTTCTTCTTATCTCTTCCACTGTTTTCCTATAAAAACAAATCAAAACAAAATTAAAATGTAAAAATAAAATCAAAATGCAAAATCTAGCTATTAAAATAATTCCAATCAAAAACTTAATAAAATAAATAATTGAAAAGGGAAATATAAGATTTCTTTTGATTTATGTGCTGATCTAATTGGCCAAGGAGAACATAGACTAATGAATCTGCACTGATAAGAAGTTGTGGAAAATTAAAATGCAGAAAATAAAACTCAAAAAAAATATTTTGTTAAAAATTCTGAGCATGATCTTCTGATGAATTTTAGATCCAATAAATGATTAAATCTGGAAATAAAAAAAATAATAAATGTTCTCCATGATTTTATCTATCTAATGAGCCGTCATGGGCCTCATTTGGCTAAGTAAAACTCCATTTATGAGCTTCTAAAGTTGGTGTATTAAAATTGCCAGATATCTGAAATTTTCTGTTGCTTGGGCTAAAAATCAGAAATTTTAAATTAAATTCTAATCCTAAATTAGATTATAATATTTAATTAATTAATTCTAATTAATTACAATTATGTTATTAATATTAATTTACTATAAACAGAAATTAATTAATAAAAAAAATGATTTAAAATATATTATATTAATATTATAATTTATTTATAATAAAATTATAATAAAATATAAAAATTATAATAAAAATATAATATATATTATATATTAAATAATTAAAAACCAAAAATCTACATGAGAGAGAGAGGAGGACTTGGAGAGAGAGAGGTGAGTAATAGTATGGAGGGATAAGGAGTGTTAATAAAGGATAGAGTTAGGTGGAGGAATAAGTGGAGGGTGAGGTGAATGTGACATGAGGGAGAGTGAGGTGGAGGATGGGAGTCATAAGGAGAAGTAAAAATTCATATTAAAATCCTTTAACCCTTCACATAAACCAAATTACGTTGGAGTTTCGGCATTTTTAAAATATATGCATAAAAATAAATATTTGTTATTTGCAATATGTGATTTGTGATGTATCGCAATCGCAATATCGCATCGCATATTTTATTTCGGCTTTTTTGTAAATCGGGATTTTTCAGAAGAGTGAGTGTGGTGAGAAGTGGGTCCCACGTGAGATTAACCATCCTACATTTTGGACTTAAGCCATTTTGAAAATTTGGGGTTTTGTGTTTAACAATTTGTTTAAAAATAACAAATTGGAGTATATTACCAATATTCTGAAACGTATTTTTGTCCATTGGTCAATGTAGCTGGGTCATTTTGTAGGATCGTTAGTAAAAAATGAAAAATTGGTAAAAATGAACTAAAAGCTAATATTTACAATGAATGACTATTTTAACTACGAGAATTAAAATATTGGTACACTTTATTCATTTTTTAACCCAAGCGAGAAAATGATCAAAACTTCAAAGGATTGCCATTTACAAACCGGTTGACCAAATGGAATGAAACAAGTATCGTTGGAAAGCTTGTGAAAAATGGATTTAATAAAGAAATTAAAACAAAATTTCGAGGAAGATGAAAAAATGACAAAAAATGTAGGATAATTAACTTAATTAAATTCCTAAAAGGTGTTTAGCCAAAAATTTTGTAGAAAGGGTCCCCATTATTTGAAGTACATAAGTAAAAAATGGGGGGGTTGTGTTTTACCACAATAGATCCTAATCAGACCGTTACTCATCTTGGACCTACCTTGCCTATGCAACCCTCTGGCTTGCAAGGACAACCCTCATTAGGACAACCTTTAGCTCAATAGGGCCCTACCTCTGGTCCACAGGGACAACCATACAGTCCATAAGGCCAACCTTCAGAAGGTCAACCTTTGGTCCAACATGGTTAACCCTACGATCTGCCTGGTCAGCCTCAGAATCAACCAGGCCCATCTTATACTCCTGAGGGGGCAAAACTATCCACTACAGGGACAACCTTTGGCACCACAACTGCCGCCACACATTTTGTATGGCCAAAACTTTGTACCATAAGGACAACCCTACGCTCCTCCTCTGGGTCAACCTAGTTATCAGGGACAACTTGGTCCATCGCAACCATTGGGCCAACCTTTCCCACAAGGCCAACCTGGTGGCCCTCATTACTCGGTTCAACCATCTCAGCAACCGATTCAACCTACTCCTCAACTAGTTCCATCGTTTTAGTAGCCAGTTCTACCTACTTATAGTCAGCCAGGTTTACCCACTCAGTAGCCTGCTCAACTTGCTCAACCGGGTCTGCCTACTCAACCGCAAGGCGCTTATTACCCTCAAGGTTCATATCAACCGGTATATAGTGCACCCCAGGTTTCATACCCTTGAAATCAACCTGTATATCATCAACCTCAAAGTCATGCTTACATTCCACAACAAACTCCATACGCTACTCAGCAGGGACCTCAGTGGTCTACTCCAACCAAGTATCCAGGTCCTCGACCCCAGTATCAACCGAATTATCCTACTTCTAATCCCTATGACCCGAATCCTCTAGGATAGAATGCACGGGGACAGAATCCCCCTTGGACTAGGTGGAATGTAAATACGGGTTTTTATCAAAGTAATCTAATGACTTTCAACACTCAATTACCATTTCTTGCTACGTTGGAGTTACTTGATGTGTCAAAGTTAACGAATGACCCTATTCTTCATAACCCATATTGGCCTCTGGTTTTGACCAAGATTCTTGGTGATTGTCCTAAATTTGAGGGCAAGTCTAGCGAAGACCCCCAAGTGCATGTTATGACTTACCATTTGTGGTGTTCCTCTAACTCTTGGGTTGAAAATTCTATTTGACTCCGTCTTTTCTAGTGAACTCTTACTAGTGCTGCTGCAAAGTGGTACATTGAGCTATCTCGTGGCATCTTCCAAGACTTCATTTCTTTTTCCATGGCACTCCTTACACATTTTCAGTTACCAGTCCACTATGAGACCGAAACGCACCTCCTCACTTCATTGAAACAGTACCGAGCTACTCATATCTCAGATCATATTCATGAGTGGAGGCGTCGTCGTTGCATGATCAAATTTGAAATTCCTAATCAGCTTCTGACTAGTTGGTTCACCACCTCCTTTGTCAATAAGATTGCCAAGGACATAGCTATGGGGGCATGTGTAATCGAGGAACAAGCCATTTCTTATGCCCAGTATCTTGATCTTGTGTACTCTCAGTCTTCCGCATTATATGATATCTTGCATGATGCTCCCTAACCTGGAACTTCAAAACCACCAACGACTCCATCTGTCGATGGTATTATTGGTTCCGTGTCTCAGACTTCTCAGATGTCTTCTTCTTAAAATTCTGCAAAGCCGAAGTCTACTTCTTCCAATAATGTTTCTTCTCACTCCACTTCGAATTCTGGTAAACCCGCAGAAGTTAATGCCATTCAGGCCAATCCTATGGATAATCCTTCTAAAGGTAAAAATAAGGGTGAAGGAAAGGTCAAAGCTGATACCCCGAAATAGGATTCTCAGAAACCTCATGTTGGTGATGGTTCTCAATGCACACTGAAGTACCCTTGTTTGATTTGTGATGATGAGCACTTCACCAAGGATTTTCCTAGACGATCCGAAATGAGCCGCTTGCTCAAAGGCACCTAGGGAACTTTGACCATTCTTAAAGAACCTTTCCCATCTCAACAAACTCAGATGGTAGGGCAACCTCAGTCCTCTGCCCCATTTGTCTCTCAGGTGTTCATGATGAATGGTTCTGTAGCTGTTTCTATTGCTACTCAGTTGAAAGATTACACTGGATCCCATTAGGCCACGGGGAAGGAGATCGTTGATGGTCCTCCTTCTCCACTTGTTACTAGCCCTCTTGAAATTGAAAGTCCCAATGTTGAATCCATTGTGCGACCGACTTCCAAAGGTGTACTCTGCAAGTCTTCTTATAATCCCAACGCACGTGCCCTCCTCATTAAAATATTGTTGAGGACTTGGCTTAGGCACCATCCGCGATGTCTGTGTTATAAGTACTTCAGATTTTTCCATCTTAGCGAAGAGCTTTGTTATCTACGATTGGCAGGATTGATCCTACCGATACTATCCTTCTTTCTTTCAATTTAGAGAATTTCATTCCACGACTTCCACACCAAATTGCCCTAATTATTCAAGTTGTTATTAATGGTCTCGACATCCATCAAGTATTTGTGGACAAAGATGCATCAACTTGTGTCATGTAATCTTCATGTTGGAAAGCTATTGGTTCTCCAGCCCTGAATTCATCACCAAATGCCCTTGAAGCATTTGATGGAAGAGAATCAAAACCTTTAGGTGTTCTCACTAGTTTAACGATTAATATAAAAGGGAAGACAGTCAATGTTGAGGTAGAAGTCATTGATGCTAAACTTAATTATAATATTCTCCTCGGTTGCAGTTGGACTCACACCATGTTATGTGTTCCATCCACTCTCTTTCGTGTTCTGAAATTTCCACACGACGGAAATATTGTTACTATTGATCAATTGTCCTTCTTCATCTATTCTTCTGAGAACAATGTTTCGTATGTGGATCAGATTCCTACTCCCTACGAGAGCGTAGGGTCAAATATTTTTAAATATCCTACCCTCATGGGTATTTTTCCTCTTCCTCCACCAAATACTATTCAGATACATATGATCTCTCGATCTGATGACACATGGATTATTCCTTCGCTTGAACAGATCAATTCCCTCGGAGATTCGATGCCTTTGAGTCTGATTGAGATTGATTATTTTGAACTCATCGTGGCTTTAGAAGCTCTGTCCTCTAATCGTGCTCCTTTGAGCATGTCTCTTGACATTTATTCTCAATCGCCCTGGCTTGGCGATTTGGATTCGCCTGATCCTTTGAAAGAAGTGTTTCCCTCTGATGAAGCCATCGTGGAAACCATGTCTCTTAAGGATCTACCGTTATCTACAATTGCAGGATTGATCCTCGTATTTTCATATTTCATAAATGTCATGATTGCTAGATTTATCAATGCAAGATGCATGTGCCGCCTGTAGCTCTTCATCCTGTCATTATCGTTGGTACCTTTGCGAAGTGGGGTGTCGATTTTATGATGTGTAGCCCTCACTTAGCCGGGGGGCATGCTTATATTATCGTAGCCATGGTCTACTTCACCAAATGGGCCGAATAAATTCCTACACTTGTTGCTGATGGTAAGACAGCTGCTGAATTAATATTCAATCACATCATTGCGAGGTTTGGTGTCCCTCAAGCCATCATTACTGATCATGGTTCCCATTTTCGACATTACATGGTGGCAAAGTTGACTTCTAAGTTGGGTCTGCGTCATGACAGCTTAACGTCATACTATCCTCAGGCCAATGGCCAGGTTGAAGCTGTGAACAAAGTTCTTGTTACCATGCTTCAACATACGATTGGGATCCATAAATCCAATTGGCATCTCATGTTATTTTCAGCTCTTTGGGCTTACTGAACCTCAATTAAGAATGCAATCAGATTCACCCCTTTTCAGTTGGTTTATGGTCTAGAAGCTACTCTACCGATTGAGTGTGAAATACCTTCGCTCAAGTTGGTTGTTGAATTACTACCGAACACTTCACCAGAAGAAGAGCGTCTCCTTTATTTAGAAAGGTTGGATGAAACCCACCACTTTTCTGCTCTGGTTATTGAAGCACAAAAAATGTGGGTCAAAGCTCATTTTGACCAATCAGTTTCCCCTTGTTATTTCATTGAAGGAGATCCTGTCCTCCGGTACGACCAAGCTCATGATAAGCTGGGGACAGGAAAATTTCAACTCATGTGGAAATTATTAAACGTGTGTTGTAGAATGGGGCCTATGAGCTTATTGATTACAAAGGTCATCTATAGAACAGCCCAGAAATGGGTTGTATCTCAAAAAATATTATGCATGAGTCATTCATGCATGATTTGTGTACATAGGTGTTTTTTCCATTTTTGTACATGTTTTGATTTGGTGTGATTTGTGAGAATTTTTCCTATTTATTGGGTCTTTCTTATTTCTACATATGTCTATTACCCCTTATATCGGTTTCGTAGATGGTGCTTCCCAGAGTACCAAGAATTTGTCTTTAGCAGCTTGGGTAATCTATGATCCTACTAGTGAGTTGATAGTACTATGAGGTATTTGTATAGGATAGACTACAAACAATGTCATTGAATATACTGTTGTCCTTGAACTATTAACCGAGGCAATCAATCTCGGCATACGTGCATTACCTGTAAATCTAGATTCACAGATTGTTGTTCTGCAGCTAAATCGTAATTCTTCAGTTAGAAACCTGTACATTTTGAGATTTTATTTACATATTCATTTGTTGGAAAGACATTTTGATTTTATCACATATCAACATGTTCCTAAATGAATGAATGCATTAACTGATACAGTGGCTAACATTGTATTAGATAGACATTTCCATAATTTGTAAAATCATCATCATATGTAAAATATCCATGTAGGAAAATAGATGTATATATATATATCGTGTGTTTGCATCAGTGTGCATCATAAATTCAAAAAATATGTATGTTTTTGTTATATCCTGAGACACCATGTCTCTCAAAATATGCGGATATAAACCCTAGGTGTCTAATTGGTGTGATGCTCATGGTAGCATGTCACTACCCATATGAGCCAGCTCAGTAAGTGGTGAATGCAGCTTGGCACCCCGACGGTATGTCTTTGGTAAGCACGAGGAACATCATCAAATCATGCATAGTCTATAATTCCACGTGTGATCCCCTCTAGGTTGCACACGATCTCCTCCTCCTCGCCTCCCTCGCCATGAGGGTCAAAATCACGAGGGATTCGCCTCACTATCGGAGACATGTACGCAAGTCTCTTTGGGCCAAAATATGCAAATGCTTGGATTTAATGTCAGAACATACATATTTAAAAATAATAATAATAATAATAATAAAAAAAAAATCATAACACTCATGAAAATTAAAAATGAGTCTGTAATGTTCTGAAATGGAAATCAACAGCTTTTACACCACTGAAGAAATCCTTTGTTGGAAACATGAACAAGGCTATATCAGAGATGGAATGAGAGGGATTTTACCAGTTATGTCACCTCTAAAGAGAGGATGAGAACTGGAGGCTTCATGGCCCTTTCTCAGATGTTGCCTATAGCTATGCAAATATTTCTTCCTTCAGGAAGATCTTGCTCAATGGATGAGCTACAGCAACATCTGAACTTCAATAATGAACAACAGTGAAATAACACATCATAATGTATAAGAAGAGTGCATGGCTTATATATAAAGTATCAATAGCAAATAATATACAAATCTTGAGGAAGAAACCTCTCAAGATAGTCTCAATCAAGAATGTACATGTAAACTCAAGACTACACTGCCACATATTGCTGCCCTAGCCATGAATGCGCAGTTACATGAAGAGACTGCAACAAATAATATGAAAATATGATTATTTATAAATATCAGCTCCAGAAATGAGGGGGAGCAAGCTCTGAACCCCTGAAAATAACTAACTAACAATCCTCAGAAGGATTGGCTGCAGTACATGTACAAAAATGATAAAATAAAAAAATGCCGGAGTTGCAGTGTAGCTGCTAAAACACAATAAAAATACATGAATGGAGAAGGGAAAGAATGCTGAAAACAATATAGCAACCTCCTCCAATGATATTCTAAGTGAAAGGCTGTCCCTTTCACTGAAGATTATACTCTCCAATCCCCATGATGAATCCTCCTACAAATGCCCTCTGAAAATAACGTTGAAAGAGGGAGTGACTATGCTAGGGTTGAGATGAAACACTTGGCCCAATGCCAAAATATGAAATATAGCTCTATAAATCTCCTTTCCTGATCTCCTAGAGAAAGAGAGGGCTCCTCCTCTACAAAAAAAGCTCTGAAAATGGGTGATGGTGAATCCTCACTGCTACCTCCAACAACTCCAATGAATCTGCCCAACAGAAATGTTGTAGCTGAAAGAGATGGCTTTGGCCTCAAGCCTGGATGTGAGGAAGATGAAGAACAACTCCTCCAAGGCCTCCAAAGGAAGAGAAGGAAACTCCTAAGCAATAATTCCCCTTGTGCTGAGCAGCACAAGCTATCTCAGTTGAATAACTGAAGAGAGCAAATCGAAATTCTCAAGCATGAATGAACAATGGCTCTCCTTCACCTTTTTATGCAAGTAATGATTCCTTGCCATGGACCCCACCCATTAGGGTTTCTCTCATCCTCTATTTTCCCTCCATTCAAAACTGTGCAGTCTTCTTGAGCAAGCTTCTCCTCTTAGCCACGTTGTTGACTTGGTCAACCATGGCCTAGTTTACTTACTTTTGGCCCTTTTCACATTAGGGACTTCCAGGTTTAGCCACTTAAGTGACTCTTTGCACCTTAGGAGAGTTTATTTTTCTGCTACATGGGATCCCTTACCCATTTTATTCCTTTTATTAAAATAAAAGAAAATTTAATGTTCCAATTAACATAGTGAAAATTTTGGATCATTACAGTCCTCCCCTCCCAAAGATTGTTTTCCCTCAAGAAAGTGCAAGGGTAGAACTGAAAAGGAACCTCCACTCAAGGCATGGAGTCTGAAATCTCCTCATGTAGATCCTCCATCCCCAAGCAATTAACCAGGAAAAATGAGTCACCCTCCAACTACGAAACTCCTGAAAATACTCCTCCACCTTGTGCTCATGTAGAAAAGGTGGGATAAAATGCTGAACATGGTAAGCTTCATATTCTACCCCGTGCTATCCTTTCCTCCACCTATGATAATTGTGGAGTGAAAGCTGAACTTGGGCTACAATAGTGTTTCCTTCAAGAGACAAGATGAAGTCTAGATCCTTAAGGATCTCTCCTCCAACACTGCAAATCAAGCTGGCCCAAATCATCTCATATGTGATGAGTAGAATTCATAATCATATGGTATCCAAACAATCATATGGTTCGCCTCATGGAAAAACAAATGGCTAAACATGGTGACGATATCATCTCCCATACTCCCCTTGGAGCATGTGCTGCAAAAAGAATGGAGGTTTTCTCCCCCAAAGGGCACATCCACCCAATGAGTCTATCCCTCCTCATGATACATATGGGGCTGCTGCTGATATATGGCTGAAACATAATGGTCTTCAAGAGAAACCCAATCCACCCCATCAAACATATAAACCATGAAATGCCTCCTCCAAAAATTCAAACTCTCTAAATAGCTCCTCCCACATGAAGGAAAGAGGTGAATCTTGGCAATCATGGGTTGCCCATTGTTTCTCCCAAAACATAAAACATGCAAAGTAGGGAGAATAACACTCCCAATGGGAATTTCCAATTCATTTCCCTGCTTCAAAATAGTGCTTCCTCTGAACAGTGTTCCACTAGCAAAATATGGAAGCATAAACTTATGAGAGCAAGGAGGTGAAATATAGTTCCATGTATGGAACCAGTGCAAGGAATCATTGGCCTACCTCAATATATGATGCAACAAGTGTCTTGCAGCCACTTTTTTTCTGCCACATTCATCCTGCAAGATGTGATCATGAAAACATACTTTGGTGCCAAAGGTGCACACCAAAACCCATGTGGCTTTCCCCCACAATCCACTGCTAAAATAGCCATCATATTAGCTGCAATAGATCATGAGAATAATAGAACATAGTGTGCAAGAAGGAGAGATCCTCCTTGATATAATATGCTTCCCATAAAATTAAGAGAGTGTAAGACATAAAGCAGATGGTTACCTCCCTCATCATGTACCTTGGCCTTTGAGCTGAAATGGCTCAAGTGAGAAGTCCCCCTTACTGCAACATAGTAGGGGAGTGGTTGTGCCAAACCTCTCTTCATATCTTGGGCTATGCATCTATCCATATGCTGATATGCCTCCATCAGAAAGCCCTCCCAAGTGGACTCCTCCATCAGTAGATAGTATGCATGAGAATGCATGGAAGAGGAATCCAAAGTTGCTGCATGTAGGTGTCTCCCGTTGAGATTGAGAACCCAAGACAAGAAGATAAAATCATAGTGAGGGATGCTTCCATCCATTGCTCCCTCATCCTCATATCCTACATGCCTCCAAGACACATCACTTGTGAAGTGGTTTTGAGAACACTCCATTAAGTAATCCAAGCCCTCAAGTGATAGCACTGCTAGCCTTTGGAGTAGGGCCACTGTCATCTCAAAGCTTCCCTCTTTGGAAAAAATCTTGCCAAAGACTCCTCCCATCATGTTGCTCCAAATGTAGAGACCTTCCCATGAAGAAGGTTCTTCTTGAGCATCCAAGATCAAAGATCAATCCCCTTGCACTATGCTAGTGCCTCCTCTTGCTCCCGCAACAACCAATTAGAGCTTGAGAAAAAAATTGTTTGCTACCCCCTCGTACTTCCACCACTCCAAATATGAAATAGGAACATGATGAATGGTACAAATAATTCCATCCCATCATGATTCACCCATACTCCTTTCTGCGCCATGATGTAAGTATCCTTCCATCTCCTCTTCCCTCTCAAACCCCATGAAAAGGAATAGGTCACATGTTGGCCAAACTCCCTGAAGAGCAACCAACACAGCATGGCTTCTTGCGGCCTTGTGTCATAGATTTGAAAGATTCTCACCATCCTCTTTCCTCCCATCCACATCCACTCAGATCCTAGTGAATGCTTCCCACCATTCTGCAACTTGGCACCTCCCTAACAAGAGCTGACATCATCCCAAAACAGATTATCACCTTTGCATTTCATGGGAAATTGAAATGAAATCCTCTCTATGGACCATTTCTCAAACCCCAACTTCATGAGTGGTGCATGAATCATCAAGGGTGAATGAGAATGGTGGCACAGCGCGGTGAGAGTCTTCTGCTCTAGACAATCATCTTGCCATGGTATGCAATCCCTCATGGCATGTATGGAATCAACAGGAAATGTAAACTCATGCATACCTTGGTAAAGTTTGGAAGAGTCTTGTGTGGCTGTAAGAGTCTCTTCCCCAAATGTGCTGGTTGCCTCAACTACTAGAGATGAAGGCTGCTCCTTCATGGTAAATACAGCGCTAGTATGTTCCTCTTAAACTGGTGGTGAGGGCTCCTCCCTCCTTTGGCCAAATCTTCTAATCAAGATCTAAGAAAAATAAGAAAGAGTAAAAACCCTTGCATGCCTCCCATGGCTAACCCACCAAATTTTTGCTTCTCCCTCAAGATGCAATGCTACAATTTCTACAGCCTCTCTATCTACTACAGGATGTAGCAGGAAGAAAGCCTCTAGCTTCTTCACCCAAGCCTCTGCTGCACATGTGGGTGACCCATCAAAAGTCGACAATAGGAATCTATTGCCTTTCATCCTCCCATGACTATGGGGTCTTCTTTCCTCTTTCTACTGAACAAAGTGTGAAAAAGATAGGAAGACTCTAGGTTTTTCTCTATATTCAGCAAGATATTCACTTAGAATTTCAAATTCCAAGTGCTCTTCATGCTTCTGCTTTACTTCTCTGTGAGAATAAGAAGTGCATGGTCCTTCCTCTCCTCCTTTTTCTGTCTCCTAAACCTCCTTGGAGATATTGTTGCTAGATCTGAAAATTGTTGAGATTAATCTCATCCTCTACATCATTTTGTCCTCTTCTTCTCTGAAATTCGAACTTCACAGGCTGAGCCAAGATCGAAGCTCTAATACCACTGTAATGTTATGAAATGGAAATCAACAACTTTTACACCACTGAAGAACTCCTTTGTCGGAAACATGAACAAGGCTATATCAGAGATGGACTGAGAGGGATTTTACCAGTTATGTCATCTCTAAAGAGAGAATGAGAACTAGAGGCTTCCTGGCCCTTTCTTAGACTCTGCCTATAGCTATGCAAATATTTTTTCCTTTAGGAAGATCTTGCTCAATGGATGAGCTACAACAACATCTGAACTTCAATAATGAACAGCAGTGAAATAACATATAATAATGTATAAGAAGAGCGCATGGCTGATATATAAAGTAGCAACAGCAAATAATATACAAATCTTGAGGAAGAAACCTCTCAAGATAGTCTCAATCAATAATGTACATGTAAACTCAAGACTACACTGCCACATATTACTGCCCTAGCCATGCCTGTGTAGTTACATGAGGAGACTGCAACATATAATATGAAAATATGATGATTTATCAATATCATCTCAATAAATGAGGGGGAGAAAGCTCTCAACCGCTGAAAATAACTAACTAACAATCCTTTGAAGGATTGGCTGCAATACATGTACAAAATGATAAAATACAAAAATGTCGGAGTTGCAGTGTAGCTGCTGCAACTCAATAATAATACATGAATGGAGAAGGGAAAGAATGCTACAAAAAATATAGAAACCTCCTCCAATGATCTTCTAATTGAAAGGCTGCCCCTTTCACTGAAGATTATACTCTCCAATCCCCATGATGAATCCTCCTGCAAATGCCCTCTAAAAATAACGTTGTAAGAGGGAGTGAATATGCTGGGGCTAAGATGAAACACTTGGCCCAATGCAAAAATCTGCAATAAAACTCCAATAATATCCTTTTCTGATCTCCTAGAGAAAGAGAGGGCTCCTCCTCTACAAAACAAGCTTCGAAAATGGGTGATGGTGATCCTCACTGCTACCTCCAACTACTCCAATGAATCTGCCCAACAGAAATGTTTTAGCTAAAAGAGATGGCTTTGGCCTCAAACCTAGATGTGAGGAAGATAAAGAAAAACTCCTCCAAGGCCTCCCAAGGAAGAGATGGAAACCCCTAAATAGGAATTCCCCTTGTGCTGAGAAACACAAGCTATCTCAGTTGAACAACTGAAGAGAGCAAATCAAAATTCTCAAGCATGAATGAACAATGGCTCTCCTTCACCTTTTTATGCAAGGAATGCTTTCTTGCCATGGACCCCACCCATTAGGGTTTCTCTCATCCTCTATTTTCCCTCCATTCAAAACTACGCAGTCTTCTTGAGCAAGCTTCTCCTCTTAGCCATGTTGTTGACTTGGTCAACCATGGCCTAGTTTACTTGCTTTTGGCCCTTTTCACACTAGGGACTGCCACTTTTATCCACTTAAGTGACTCTTTGCACCTTAGGAGAGTTTATTTTGCTGCTACATGGGGGCTCCCTTACCCATTTTATTCCTTTTATTAAAATAAAAGAAAAATTAATGTTCCAATTAACATAGTGAAAAATTTGGAACATTACAAAGTCTTACCCAAATATTCATCCCAATCCTCTCCCTTCAGGAGTGGAAGGTCTGGATCACTAGTAAAATCTGTACCATAGTAGGGCCAGTCCTCCATGACAATCAACTCTCGGTGAAGCCAATCAAAAAATTTTGGTCTCGAGGAAATCTATCGACCGCCCCCTGCCCTTGGCATTAGAGCTACCCATCGTGCCATCCATGGTACTCTCACTGGTGGGGTTGGGACTATGACCTCCTAATACTGAAAAATTGGTAGTCGTTCAAGGAAGAACGATACCAGGATAGATCCATAACCGAATTGCTTCAATTTTGTCTTCTTGCATTTTGTTAGCTGGTGTTTCATGTTTATTGTCACGGCCTATGCCTAGTTGTAGATGGTCAATGTCAAGCAGTCTACAGCAAGAAGAAAATGTGTCTTTGTTTCTTTTTGCAGTGCTTGTGATCCCGTAGCTCGTGTGATGGTATGTAGCACTACTTTTAGTGCCAAGTCTAGGGTAGTCTAGATATCAACTTTACCACTTCTTGTTCCCTTCCGTGCCCCTGGACATACCCTATGAATCACCATGGACATGCTCTCCATGCAAGGCCAGGTGTTAGTCAGGATTGGTGCTGCCCCCCTCTACGAAAATCCTATTATAAATTAGACGTAAGAAACATCAATCTCAAGTTCCTGATCTCGAAGGATGAACTGTTACACTGAAAATTGTCACCTTGAAATTTTTTTGTCTGTATGAGGTCATTATTACTCATACATTTCTCCCTTGCAATTCTAAACACATCAGTTCCTAATATCAAGCCTTGAAAATAAGAGAAAAGCTAATAAAAGTCCTTAAAACACTTGTACCACACTTTCTCTTAGCTTTAACTGCGGTATCGTACCTTTTGTAAAGGAAAACTTTTGTACATACCACACTTTTTCTTCATTAAAAATGTGGAGCTCGGTAAAAGGTTAAAAAAGGCAGAAGTAAAATCTAGAAGCTCAGTTTGAGTCATTTTTGGAAGCTTCTAGAAACATTCCTACGGTGGAAATTCCGCTCTTTTTAGGTTCATGCATCCCATCCATTAAGGAGATAACCCCTTGATGTAAGGAGCTAATCCCTTTCAAGGAGGATTCTATCCCTTCTTTTTTGGAGCTTCAACCTCCTCTCTTTCACTATAAAAGGAGGCATAGGGCAGCCTCAAAGGGAGTTCAAGCTTTAGTATTGTTTGAGGTGAAGTGTTGTTGGAACTTAGACCCTTTTAGCTGAGATTTTATGTGGGAAGGATTACGTACCTGTATGTATCTCGGTTGGAAGAGTGCAAGGCTTGTCAGAGTAAAGGAGATTCTTACTTTGGACCCCAAGAAGACCTGTACAACATCAAGGCAGACATGGTTGTAAGGTTTTTCTTATTATTCAAAGTTAACACAAATAAGTCTATTTTTATCAATAAGTTGTCAATTGATTTGTTTATTTTATGGATTCCTTGATCACCATAATAGATATGATTTATGAATATATGCTATGCAGGTGCTATTTGATGTTTGTTTGTTTGTGATTGCAGATCTTCGAAGGTAACTCTTTCAGGCGACTGAAGGACGACTACTACAAACAAGCGTTGGATCAAAGGTCAGATCGTTAAGCCTTTATAGCATTTAATTATGAATCGCGATATATCTAGAGATTGACAGATTAAAAATAAGTAGTTTCTGAGGATGGTTCTTGTTACTGAGTCAACCTCGTAAAAAAATGAATTAGGTATGAGGAAAGTTCCTTTCCCTGTGTCAACCTCGTTAAAAATGAATCAGTGGACCAAGAGAAAATTTCCTCTTACTGTGTCAACCTCGTTAAAAAATGAATCAGTGAGCCAGAGGGTAGTTCCTGTTACTGATTCAACCTCGTTAAAAAATGAATCAGGTATGAGGATGGTTCTTTTCTTGTGTCAACCTAATTAAAAAATGAATCAGTAGGTAGACTGTAGAGAGTAGATTGATAGATTAGAAATCAGTAGTTTCTAAGGATGGTTCCTGTTACTGAGTCAACCTCATAAAAAAATGAATCAGGTATGAGGAAAGTTCCTTTTACTGTGTCAACCTCGTTAAAAAATGAAACACGTTGCCATGATCATAGTTCTTTTCCTGTGTCAAGCTCGTTAAAAAATGAAACAAATCCCCCCCTAATTGAGTCGAGTCTTTGACTAGATCTCGTAAATTTTAAGTCGTATATTTAGGTTAGTTATTTCAGTTTTTTCATAATTTTCTTACAGTTTTAGGTTGGGTCTTTCATATGATCCCGTAAATGAACCTTCATTCCATCCAGCTATTAATTACTAGTAATATATCTATTTTAATGAAATGAAGCTTGGGGGTCATGCGCTCTAACAGTTATGCTTGGGGGGCATTAAAAACTTATGTAAAAAAGAAACTACTTTCAAGCATGATTTTTCCTTTGTTTCAAGCTTGTGCAAAAATGAAATAAACCTTTTTCAAGCACATTTTTCTATGTTTCAAGCTTGTGTAAAAATGAAACAAACATATTTCAAGCATAGTTTTCCTACGTTTCAAGCTTGTATAAAAATGAAACCTATCTCGAGTCTATTTTGGTTATTACTTTCAAGACTCGTTAAACTCATCAAAATCCCAAGATTATTTTGCTATCTTTCATTCTCGTAAAACACATGAAAATGCCGAGTTCTTTCCTTCTTTTCCTGCTCGTTAATTAAATTGAAAGTCGGCCATATGAGTACATTTTTATCACTTTTTTGAGTTCGTTAAAACTTACGAAAAAGAGAAAGCTATGAGTACATTTTTATCCCTTTTTGGAACTCGTTAAAACTTACAATAAAGCAAGACAATATGAGTATACTTTTATCACTTTTTCAGACTCTTGAAAATTACGAAAAAGAAGAAACTTAGAGTCCTTTTTTAAGCCCTTTTCAGACTCTCTAAAAATTAAAAGATTGCCGAGTACTTGAATATTCGAACTCATTAAAGGAAATGAATGGTCGTCCCTTCAGTATAAGTTTACCCCTTTTCCGGACTGAAATTGACTATTTACAAAAAAGGTATACGTTGACTAATCATGGTCAATAGATTTCTCTCTTGCAATATTTTATCCTTTTTCGGGCCGGAGAGACTTTCAAGCATGATTTTTCCTGTGTCAAGCTCGTTAAAAAGTGAAACAAATCCTCCCCTAATTGAGTCCAGTATTTGACTAGATCTCATAAATGTTAAGTTATATATTTAGGTTAGTTATTTTAGTTTTTGCATAATTTTTACAGTTTTAGGTCGGGTCTTTCATATGATCTCTTAAATGAACCTTCATTCCATCCAGCTATTAGTTACCAGTAGTCTATCTATTTGAATGAAATGAAGCTGGGGAGGCATGCGCTCTAGCAGTTACGCTTGGGGGGCATTAAAAACTTATGTAAAAAAGAAACTATTTTCAAGCATGATATTTCCTTTGTTTCAAGCTTGTGCAAAAATGAAACAAACCTTTTTCAAGCACAATTTTCTCTGTTTCAAGCTTGTGTAAAAATGAAACAAACCTATTTCAAGCATAGTTTTCCTACGTTTCAAGCTTGTATAAAAATGAAACCTATCTCGAGTCTATTTCGGTTATTACTTTCAAGACTCGTTAAACTCATGAAAATCTCGAGATTATTTTGCTATCTTTCATTCTCGTAAAACACATGAAAATGCCGAGTTCTTTCCATCTTTTCCTACTCGTTAATTAAATTGAAAATCAGCCATATGAGTACATTTTTATCACTTTTTCGAACTCGTTAAAACTTACGAAAAAGAGAAACCTATGAGTACATTTTTATCCCTTTTTCGAACTTGTTAAAACTTACGAAAATTGAAATAAGATGAGTATACTTTTATCACTTTTTCAGACTCTTGAAAATTACGAAAAAGTGAAACCTTAGAGTCCTCTTTTAAGCCCTTTTCAAACTCTCAAAAAATGAAAATATTGCCGATTACTTGACTATTCGAACTCGTTAAAGGAAATGAACAGTCGTCCCTTCAGTATAAGTTTACCCCTTTTCCAGACTGAAATCAACTATTTACGAAAAAGGTATACGTTGACTAATCATGGTCAATAGAGTTCTCTCTTGCATTATTTTCTCCTTTTTCGAGCTTGAGAGACTAAATTTACAAAAAAGTACACCCATGGAGTTTTCTTAAGTTTTTTCTTCTGACTCCCAAAAAATGAAAAACACTGAGTTTCTCCTATACTGGACTCGTTAAAATTTAACAGTAAATAACTTGTCGATTACAAACAGGAATGCACCATTCCTTCTTAGGGTTGTATTTTAAACTAAGTTGGACTCATCCGAAGGATGAGCTTATAAACAAGAAAATGTTATCCTCCTCAAGATTGTCAAAAAATAAAGAGGTACCTGCCAGAAATGGTGGGGGAAAAGAGAGAAAACGGATTCATTTATTATACTTTGATTTATAAAAGAATTATACCACTCTTGAACATGACAGTTTTTGTTACACTTCTACCTGGGTTGGGAAATCCTTTGCCTATCAGTTAATCAAACCAATTGAAGGTCTTCAGCCAGTTTCTGGGTATTAGCTTAGGGAAACTATCACCAAACCATCTGCAGTGTCATTATGTGTTCAAGAGGATAGTCAAACAAACCATTCATCTGCAAACATTTGTATCCATTCGCGTTGACCATCCCTGAGTCACTCCTTGCAAAATATTTCTTCAAAACTTGATCTATGGTTTCCTGTCATGAGATTTGTTACGACAGATCACTTTCTATCGACGACAACTCATCATCTAGGAAGATGATCGAGAATCTATCAGTACCTTGAAATATTCATGCCTTAATTGCAGGTTTCTCGCCTTCAATGACAGGTTGCATCATTGACCTTCGATCGAACGATTCCGTGAAATGTTTGACTTCAGATCACTTATTCACATCTCATGGATTGTACTGAGTACTTTGAGAGCCATTGTCATTATTGGTGGTTTCTCTCACACTTGTTAATAGTTTACATCATTTACTAGTAATCAAGTGGGTTCTACCATGTTCAACTTCAACACATTTAATTGCATGGATAGAATCGTACTAGTTTAGGAAGCAAAAATCAAGACCTTTGGATCTAGTTTCCACCATTCAGGCTGAGAGGAGTTTTATTATTCACTATGCAGTAGACTATTCATTACAGATGGTTGCGTCCATGCTGTGTATACAATATTGATGTAATATTAAAATCATTTCTGTATTAGAACAAGTTTAGTTAGTTTTTGATCTGAGTATGGGAATGCCTACCTCAGCGATGATATATATACATATATACATTTTTCATTCAATGTTTTTACAGGTTCCGACTGGGGTGTCCACAGGCTGATCCTTGAAATGATAAAGTACTTCACTCTTCATACATTACAGACTCACTCTTCATCTATTACAGACTTCACACTTTAGGGGCAATATGTTACACTGAATATTGTCACCTTGACGTTTTGTTGTCCGTATGAGCTCATTATCACTCATACATTTCTCCCTTGCAATTCTAAACACATCAGGTCCTAATATCAAGCCTTGAAAATAAGAGAAAAGCTCATAAAAGTCCTTAAAACACTTGTACCACACTTTCTCTTAGCTTTACCTACAGTACCACACCTTTTGTAAAGGAAAACTGCGGTACGTACTACACTTTTTCTTCACTAAAAATGTGAAGCCCTATAAAAGGTAAAAAAAGGCACAAGTAAAATCTAGAAGCTTAGTTTGAGTCATTTTTGGAAGCTTCTAGAAACATTCCTGCGGTGGAAAGTCCACTCTTTTCAGGTTCATGCATCCCATCCATTAAGGAGCTAACCCCTTGATGTAAGGAGCTAATACCTTTCAAGGAGGATTCTATCCCTTCTTGTTTGGAGTTGTAACCTCCTCTCTTTCACTATAAAAAGAGGCATAGGGCAACCTCAAAGGGAGTTCAAGCTTTAGTATTATTTGAGGTGAAGTGCTGTTGGAACTTGGACCCTTTTAGCTGAGATTTTATGTGGGAAAGATTACATACCTGTATGTATCTCGGTTAGAAGAGTGCATGGCTTGTCAAAGTAAAGGAGATTCCTGCTTCAGACCCCAAGAAGACGTGTACAACATCAAGGCAGACACGGTTGTAATGTTTTTCTTACTATTCAAAGTTAATACAAATAAGTTCGTTTTTCTCAATAAGCTATCAATTTATTGGTTTATTTTATGGATTCCTTGATCACCATAATAGATATGATTTATGAATATATGCTATCCAGGTGCTATTTTATGTTTGTTTATTTGTGATTGTAGATCTTCGAAGGAAACTCTTTCGGGCGACTAAAGGACGACTACTACAAACAAGAATTGGATCAAAGGTAAGATCGTTAAGCCTTTATAACATTTAATTATGAATCACGATATATCTAGAGAAAGATAGATTTAATTGTCTGTTTGTTTCTAGATACCCATAGGACACTTGGGAGGTTTGTCTTGTCTGCAAGAATGACTTATCCATCCAACATGAACTTTTCCTGGCTCTCATCCCATATGCTTATCAAATACTGTAGCAGCTCTAGTTGAGCATGGAGACATGGTGTCAAGAATAACATCTTCAGTCCACAGTCTCTGAGAGATTCCATGCATCCCTCATTTTCCATGGCAAGCTCGTCCTCTTCACCCTGTTCCCTTTCTTTCCATTCAATTACCATTTTGCCGCTTTCTACCTGCAAACATATTCACATGAATAGTATTAGCCATTTTTGAAGCTTGGATTTGTAAAAAATTGGGCATTTAACTTGCATTTTTGCACAATAATGGTCTACGTGGTTGGTGTGACTGTTTCCCAAATAGTTGCGCCAATGGGTGCGCCTTAGTTCAGAAAAATGGGCGATTGGCGCGAGTCTGTGCCAGGAACCCATGCCAACCACCGTGCCCTAATATTTTCATTTCCTCTGCCATAAATCAAAATTGGAAGTTGCAAGCAGTAATAGATGACTTAAAATGAAGGGAAGGATGTCGACTCTTACCTGGAACTAACAGATTCCAAATTGGTCTGTCAGATTGCCCGCTATCGTCACCTCAAAATCATAGTATAAAATGCGTAACTATTGCTCCATAAGAGGTAAGAAGTAAAATGTAATTATTTTTACCATTTTTGGCATTTTATAAATTTTTACAACCATAATTAGGTTTTAAGACATGTTCTTCGATTATTTCATTATATAATTTTTGAGAAATAGGTTTTACACGTGTCTCTTGTTCAGCAACAGGTTTTTGAGGCCATAGCGATGAAGTAACGAGTTAAATTTCGTACATTTTCAGACTTGGTAAAAACACGAAACAGTCATTACTAGAGTCATCTTTCAGCTCTTTTTTTACTCTCTAAAATTGAAAAGATTGTCGAGACTCTTGTCATTTTGAACTCGTTAAATGGCTACGAAGCGATATCTACCCAGTATACGTTTACCCCTTTTTCGGGCTAGGATAAATTATTTACGAAAAGGGAATACCTTAGCCTATCGCGACTAAGTGGTTATTTCAGATGTTATTTTCTAGCTTTTCGGATCTGAGAGACTATTTACGAAAAGGGCCCCGCTGGATTTTTCTTTTCTGCCTTCTTTTCAAACTCTCTAAACATGAAAATATGCCGAGTTATTCCTTTGTCAGTCTCATTAAAACCTGATGACATCAGACTTCGTCACCATGACGTTACTCGAGATCCTCCTTCCTCGGGCTCGTAAAATGTACTAGGATGGAATTTCCCGAAGGAAAAACTTACAACACAAACATATGCTATCCCCTTCAAGCTGATTTTTTTTAAATAATTGGGGTACTTGCCAGAAATGGTGGGGGAAAATGGAACCAAGTTTTAGTTATGTTGGCAGTATGTCACTCTTGAACATGGCACTTGTCTGCATTCGTGTCGGGTTGCAAACATCTCATTTCGTCACTTTTGCCTCCATGGGTTTGGGTAATCTCTTTTTACCTCTCATCTACTCTTTGACACGCCACCATGATCTCAGATCCCTTGATGTCAAATACTTCCAAATCCACTGTCGTGTCACTGATATGTTCAAGAGAATTTTTCCTCTTCATTTTTCAACCTCCCTATGATTTCTTGTTGGTCCTGATTCACTATTATCATGTTCCTCTATCTCATACCAATGATGTGGGAAACATTATGGCCCACCTTCTATCAGGTCACTTCTTGTCGACTTTAGCTCATTATCCAGGAATTTGACCTAGAGACTCCCTTCTAGTACCTTAGACCCTGCATGCCTTAATGGTAGGTTTTTCGCATTCGACGCAAGATCCACATCATTGTCCTTCGGTCGAGTTATTTTGTGGATGTTCGATGCCAGATCACTGTTCACATTCTGTGGATTGTACCGGTTTTACCTTGAGAGCCATTGTCATTATTTGTGGTTTCTCTTTTGCATGTTAACAACTTTCATCATTGGCTGGTAATCAGGTGATTTTCTTGCATGTTCGACTTCAGCTCATATATTCGCATTCTTGAATTTTTACTTCTTTGGGTCGAGATGGAGCACAAGACCCTGGGTTTTTTTCTGATAAAATATAGGCTGTGGATTCTTGTGGATTATCATGACTCTTTTGATTAGATGGCTACGACCATACCTAAGTCTATTTGTTGATCCTTACTGCTGGATGGTTGTGTCCATACCTCAGATCTCAGTTTTTATACACTCTATTATGGATGGTTGCACCCATACCACATGTTCATGTATCAGAGATATTAGTTTTATTTGTAACTCTAGGTTTTCAAACCACGGTTTTTGGTTCGAATGTGTTCTCGTAAAGAATTTCACCCCTCCCTCGCTCTTAGACCTCATGCTTTAGGGGGCATCTGTTACACGAAATTTTGTCACTATCCTTGCAATCCCCATCTCACCAATTGGAGGGTCATTTCCATGATCAATAAGTAGTTTCATGCCTTACAAAGACCATCATTGCATCCTTTTACATGAGATTAATATTCCTTCTGTTGAAAATTCCGTGAGCAAAGACTCAAAAACCCTTGTTTTTACCTTGGCAAGAGTATTCAGTTATGCCCTTGCGCCGAAGAGGAAGATTAACACTAGGCCCCATGCCAACTGGCGCTCTATCTCAGTTATCCACCCGCACCGAGATGTTTATGGAATTTTAAAAAAAAATAGAGGTAGAGATTCCATTCCAACAACTTCGAGGATGAGTCATTGGGAGTGGTTGAACTGATAAACAATGGACTTCCTCCTCTGGTTTATGGTTTCCACCTCTTATGGGAACCTCCTAAATGATAGTCCTCCCTCCCACCTTTGTAGGGATCCTAACCTCCTCCTTTTCCTCTATAAAAAGAAGCTATCTGTCTTTGCATAAGCTAGCAGAACTTGGAGAATTGAACATACCATAGCAGAACTTCTGAAGAGATAGAATAAGAAGGAATTACATTGAGAGAGATTGAGTCCATGCCTTCATCCCATCTAAATTCCCTGACAAACATCTGAGATGTGCTTCGGCTGAACACTACTGGAGGAGACCATAATGTCAAAGATTTGGTTGTATCTCTTCCTTTTATTAATACATACACGTGACTATTGTTTGGTTCCACTTTTTGTGTTATGAAATTTGTTTAATACAATATGTTTAGCCCTCTTTGATTGGCTAATAGTTATGAATGAAGTGTTATTATGTCGCATGATGTTCTTGTTTTCTATTCTATTTGCAAGTATCCGAGCATGACCACAAAAGGATTATGACTTGCCAAGGCATGAGCGAGAGACCACCACCACTACAGCAATGATGACAGTGTTGGACTCCAAGTAGTTCAATCTACCGTGTCCTCTTTTCATTCAGTAATTAGGAATCATCACTCTAGCATGTTTATTTGTTTATAGACCCACTCTAGGGCTAAAGGGATCATCTCTATCCGCGGAGAGGATTTACCTACTTAATAATTTCATAGGTGTAGCTACGACCCAATAGAATTTTGTAATCTAAGGGGATGTCAATTACTTCTACATCAATGCAAACAGTCTTGCTTGCAAGAGTAATAGGACGATTACGGAGTAGGCCAATGGGCTAGGAGGCATGACCATCTCACGCTCAGAGAGTGATCATGGAAGGGGCCAACTCATGTGATCCAATTTTCTTCCAAACTGAAGCGGACATCACACAGGTGGATTCCCCCTCATCAATGATACAATGAGAAACGTTGGCATTCCAGATCTTGACTGGGATTTGGAAGGCGACGGAAGTAGGAAGAGGAGGATGCTCTAACCGGTCAATATCAAAGACGATCAATCGATCATCTGAAGGATCTACAATGCCCATGGTAGATAATAGAGCTTTTCGTTGTGAAGGGAATGACTAGAGGAGTTCCAGCATTGAGATGGCAGTAGGAGATTGTGCCAAATCATATACTATACTATATGAATGGGTAGCTTTACTATAATTAATGTTTTAGTGTAATTTTCCCTTAGGGATATTGGTATGAACCTTCGCCTTAGGCTGAGGGATCTGCAAAGGACCATTAGGTGTCAAAAGAGGCTCTGTAGAACCTGAAGAAGGGGCTCGAGGGCAGATGTAGCGGAAGTATTATTGTACTGACGGGACAGAGTCTTAAGGTTGAGGTATACAGTTATAGGTTGGTCAGAGTTCATCATGAGAATCTGGTACGGAGGTACCAAGTGGAGGAGGTTGAGTGGCTGCCTTACCTTCAGGTGGTTGGGTAGCCACAAATCCTTGCTGAGGGAAAGGATTAGTAAACCAGTTGCCTGACTAGGCGCAGTATTGGGGGGGATAGAAGGGGAGGCTTGTTGTCGTCGCAATGCTGCTTAAGACTCCCACATCTGCTGCATCTGTGGTAAAAGAGGAAAATCGTACATGTAATCACCATAACACCACAACAAGAACAAGGCTTATTCATGTGAACAGGCCTGTCCTGATTGGGCTGAGTGCCCTGTTGCTCGTTAGTAGTGTTAGGTGCATTATTTTGAGGATTAGGTCCAGGATTACAAGGGGCAGATTGATTTTGATTGCCTTTTCTCTTCTTTTTGGAAGGAGGAGGATTAGTTGCGCCCTGTTGTGTATACACCTACCCCTAAGGGGGCGGTGGTTTCTATTGTGGGGGTTGAGAAGGAAAGGGAGGCGGAGGTGCTAATGCCTGAGGAACTAGAGCACCAGGATACGAATACGGATAATAAGGAGGTTGGGTAACATTGTGGTAAATAGGAGGTTGGGAAAAACTAGGAGGCATGCCGTATCATGGATACATGCTACTGGGAGGGGGAAAAGTGTAGGAGGTACTGGCCCCTCCCTCAGGGAAACCATGGCCCATGGGAGGCTGAGCGTATGGGTGAGAGAGAGCTCCAATGATACCATCAGTGGCATGAGATGCTCCCAGTGCATTGGCACCATCAGGTCTAGGGAGATCAGCTAAGACGGTATAAACATAACCCAACTGAGCATAGATCAGGTCATATTTTAACGCAATATGGAGAGCAGCTTCTTCGATTTGAGGGAAATGCGATGCGACATCTTTTCCTATAGCAAGAAAAAGAGATATAAGGGACCAGTCCATGTAGACATGTTATTTGAAGGTAGGGGTTCAACATAGGCTCTTTCTTCTCTGTCATTCCTGGACATGATCAGATAGGTGGGTCACAGACGATTGATGGAAAGAAGTCAAAATTTCAGTACTAGTGTCATAATGAAGGGGAAGCTAGAAATAAGATAAAAAATCCCGGGAAAGAGTTGCAAAGGTGGTATGAGAGGATGAATCCTGATCAACACATCACTTAGAAGCTTTTCCAGTAAGCATATGTTGGAACAACTAAAGATGGACAGAGTCATCGGTAATGGAGTTAGATGAACACCACATGTGGAAAGATTGAACATGATTTGTAGGATCTTCTCCAGCAAGACCTTCAAACTTGGGGATGTCAGAAGGGAGCTTGGTCAGCATATCAGGCTAAATAACATCATGGTGTATAGGGTCATTTATCAACTAGTTAAAATCGAGAATACTGAGACCTACCATATAGGGGATCAAGGGCACAGCCAGGGTTGTTCCTGTTGCAGTCCCACTAGTAGTATTCCCAGCATTAGGGTCGAGGCTACCACCAACGTTAGGTCCTGAACCATACATGGTGAAGGTGATAGGGGGAGAACCAGGGGCGGAACCAGAAGGGGAACCCAATGAACCAGAAGAGGAGTTGGAGTGCGGACTCGATGGAGGACTAACTCAAATCCTACACAGAGGAGTAAGTCGTCCAACTAGAAACTGAGGATGAAGGCTAAGAAGTCTCCATGATAAACGCCTTGGTGGTGCAATGATGAAGGAAAAAACACGACACAAAGGGAAGAGAGACCAACAAGGGAAAGGAGGTGCAATATCAACTAATTACAATGTCGAAACAAAGGCAGAGAGGTGCGGGATCATTTGATTTAAATGTTAAAAGTCTTTTCTTGGCGATGTTAACCAAGCTCTTCTTCACTGAGGGTGTGTGTGTTAAGTGTGTAAATTTTAATTTTTAAACCCAGACGTTTGTAGAGAAACAAAAAAAAGTGTTTTGTATAACTATCAATAAACCTGCAGATAACAGTATATGAAACTGAAATAACAGAAAATAAATAGCTAATTATGCATTAATCTAAACCCAAGGAGGCATGCCTCTCAACAAGTAGTCTTTAGGTGGGAAAAAATCTAGTCAAAACATACCAAAATATCCAATAGATCTAAATTCAGGAGGGACAATGATCTGAAGGTTAGATCTGCTAGAAAAAGGTACACAAAAACAATAGAAAATCAGAGGAAAATTTGTTGTAAATGAGGCGGTGAAAGGCAATCACATGGAGGGAAGCGGAGGGACCCTAGAGGAAAACCCAAACCAAACTAAAAGGAGGTTTTTTGGATGGATAAATAGCCAGTCTGAAGTGGATCTGAAGATAAGGTATAAGATCTATAAAAAGGGTTGAACTCTCTGAAATTTTAGACAACCTGTAGTAGCTAGAACTATTCCACAAAAGGTGGAGGGTACTAAAGCCCTAGGGGGTTAGGTTCCCACTTTGATGAGAAAAATAGAACAAGTACAGGTCAAAAATGGGTGGAGAAGAAAGTCAGACTACCCTGAATAGAGGCCCATACAAACCCAGAAAAATCTCAGAAAAATTCCCGCAAAAAGTTCACGTCGCATTTCTGACCTGTTTTCTGCAGAGGTCGTAGGTTTTGGCCTATTTTCTGTGCCATGGAGGTTCAAGTCGCAGGTTTTGGCCAAAAAGTGCGACCTACACTTTCGGCACTCTCGGGAGTAGGTTTCAGAAAATTTTGTCATCTCAGCTGCGGCTAATGCCTGTCACCTATGCAATAGGTCCAAAAACACACAGAAGTTATAATTTTCAATGTTTTAGGGTTTTATAGCTTAAAAAAAACATCAAGGAATGAAAAAAAAGAAGCTGAAGAGAAATCCTAGGGTTTGAATCAGCTAGATATGCAGGGATCTGAAAAACGACAAAGGTCATAATCATAAACCCTTGTGGAGTCGCCAGTTGTTAGTATTAATATTAATCACAAGCGTACGAAAAAATCTCACTTTAGCCGTGTATAAAAAAAAA
Source organism: Pinus albicaulis (assembly GCA_034641835.2). Classification (NCBI taxonomy): domain Eukaryota; kingdom Viridiplantae; phylum Streptophyta; class Pinopsida; order Pinales; family Pinaceae; genus Pinus; species Pinus albicaulis. The sequence goes on along the minus strand of CM076584.1, from coordinate 197,800,996 downwards.
CCCTAACAATAAACATGGCTGCCAATATCGTTAGATATGCAATTAGTTGACGAAGATAAATGCTACAAAAATCTAGATCTATGCATTAAAATAGATTAAGCAATAAATAAAAGCAAGAGTTGCTCCATTGATCCAACAGAGAAGACAAGATTGTTTTAAATATTTTTTTGTTTTTATGACACCTAGGAGGAGAACATAGAAAGATTTTACCAGTCCTCCTCAATGGGATGGGTTCTTGTAAGTCCTCAGCACTTCAAATCTAAAATCCCTCTATCTTGAGGGTGTAGAAAACCCAAACAAAAAATGGAACTCAAAGGGAGCTCACAAGGAAAATGGTAACAAAATATGACAATGATGGTGGATCAAAGTCAGACCAAAAGTACAGATCCAGAGTGATCTTTAGGAAACAAAAGGTAGTGAGTGAATGGAAAAACCCTTCTATTTATAACAAAATATTGAGTTAGTTTAGATATTGGTGCATAATTAAAATATTATTAACGAATTCTAGATCCAACTTTTATGAAATATTTTATTATATTTGTTGGAGGGAAAAAGAATTTGACTTGGGTCAAATCCCTTTATTTGTAAATAATAAATAAATAAATGACTTATTTATTATTTTAAGGATGTGGTTAAGCAATAATCAAATAAATAATGAATTATTTAATTATTTATGAATTATTTAGTCAAATTTAAAAAGGAATATTATTTAAATAAGGTTTAAATAATTATTCCTAGAAAATAATAAGATAAATAATAATTTATCTAATTAATTTTCCTGTTTTGGGTTAAATATGACCAATAATATTAATTAAACTATTTTTTAACTAATTATTCCTTGAGGAAAATCAAACAAATGTGGATTTATTTAATATTTCCTCATGGGGTTTCCTGTTTAGACCATAAACAACTTAATAAAGGTGGTTTACTAAGTTATTTTTCATAGTGAAAGCAATTTTACTTAGGGCAAAATTGGTCTTACATGGTGTACTTAGGTCCATCTAATAGTAACATTCCTATCTTTTTTTAGATTAATACAGTCTTCCTCACCTAAGGTTAGCTTATAGATTTGATTTATCTCATCCTCAGCACACACTAGTTAGTATATGTTTATCTTTCTGCAGGATCTAGAGGAATGATTACCATGACTCCATTGTTTTCAAATTCCATCCTTTGTTTCTTCAGATTGATAACACCATCTATGTCAATGGCCCAATCCAATCCTAGAAACCTAGGATAGGGATCAGTATCATCTACAATCTAGATAACTTCGAATTATTCCATCACCCTAATGTCTTCTATATTGACCAAAACTTGTGATAGCCTCCCTAAAGGAATGATCTTCTGCTGATTGACCATGTGCAGTTGGATAGTAGATCACTCTAGCTTTGGCTCTCCCATGCGCTGCCATGTTTTATTAGGTATAACATTAGCATATGATCCTAGATCTAAAATAACTGGGTCCATTTCATAAGCACCAATCTGCACAGTCATAGGCATCTCCCTACCTGTTCTCTTCTTGTTATAAATTTTGTTGATAGCTCGTTGTTTTACCATGGGCTTTTCTCTTTCTCTATGCAATATCTATCAATGCCTGCATATTCTTTACTAACTTCTTGTTTCACAGTAGATTTATACATTCTTGTATAAATGGTTTGATCTCCTCACCTCCTCCTGCTTCCTTCATTTTTCTTCCTGATGTTGACGCACTTCCTTCTGCAAATTATTTTCGTGCTTCAATGAAGGTCTCTTTTGTGTGCTGAAGATTAAAGATTTCTTTGATTTCAAGTGATTTATGGTTCCATACATTATTTTTTGTTTTATTTACCATATCTTCATTGGTAGCTACACCACTCCTAGTAACCACATTCACATTGGGATCTTCTTCACGTGTTTCTGGGAAAACCATCTGAAGATTTTGTGTTGGAGTCTGCATCTTCTTTTCCTGCATTTTATCAATCAAGACATGACAATATTCTATGACATGATCAGATTCTCTAAAATACCTACAGGATTTTCGTGTTGGATTCATACAATCGTGCACATAATGGCCAACCTCTCCACTATTTTAGCAAAGGACTTGTCCTCTTCCTCGGCCAGTTGAACCGCCCCCCTTGGCTCTTCCTCTAGCTTGGAATCCTCCATGCTAATAAGGGGATGTTGTCGATGTAGGCTCAACCTGCATTCTATCTACTTCCACTTTATCTAACATCATATCATAGGTATGAAAATCCTACTCGTCATGCCCTAATGAAGAACAAAATTTTCAAGATAACTTCTTCAAGTCAGGCTGGTACTTTCTGATCCTTGGGCAAGAATTTGTGTCATGTAATCAAAAAAATTAATAGATAGTGAACCACAAAGGATTCTTCAATGGACTAGGACCTCCAGCATTCAAATAATTGTTGAAGACAAGAAATTGGTCTTTATGGTGCCCAGAAGCTTTACATTTTATACACCATACCTCTACGCAGACCTCCTTGCCTTTGTCTTTGCGTGGAATTTGAATTTATAGATGGTTGGCTTCCAAATGATTCTGAATTTTTTGAGTTCCCAACGCAATAGGTTTTTGGGTAGCCTCCAATTTCATTGCAACTTCCATAGCCTCAGCATGGGTGGCCACCTTTCGCTGGCCTAATGGCTAGTGCAAATGTGGGAAAAACATAGCAATGAACCATTCCTCATGCTGGGTATAAAAAAAAACAAATCCACCATCTCTAATGGTTAGCTTCAACCTTTGATCGCCCTCCCATATAGATTCATTATCCTCCTTACAAATATCCTTTATTTCTGTCACTAGTTGCGCATATGACTTAGGCTTCTTAGACTGCTCTTTTATGGTTGCTTTGATTTCTTCCAAGGTAGAATTAGGGTTTTCTTGAGTGCACGTGATGTACCAATCTAATGCATGATCTTGGAAAGAAGTAGCTAACTACGCTTTTCTAATATAAATATTGTTAATGTGTTGAGCCCGCCATACAGCTTCAGTCACAAACCAAAAGTGACCAGTATCCTCATTTTGAATGCCCCTGAAATTAGGTAAGTTCATTGATGCATCCATATATACTTCAGGGGGAGGTGGAGGTGGTGGTGGAGATGGACTGCATGATGGAGTAGGTGACCTATTATGTAAGTGAAGAAGTGGAGCGGATGGGGTTGGAAACAGACTCAAAGGCTTCTGGTTTGATGATATTTCTTCTTCAGAATCACTTGAGCTAACAGTTTCTGGTTCAGGCTCACTATCAGATCTAGGCTTCAGAGGGATATAAATAGCATTTTTATAATATTTGTGGTAAAATTTTCCACTACACATAGTTGGACCTCTTTGATGAATTCAAGCAGTATGTTCGCATAGACAACCCCGTTCACAAAATAGATTTTTCAGCAATAATTTCAATGAGCGCAGGAACTTACCTTTAGGGCCTTTGAAAAACCTTCTTTCTACTTCAGACTATGACACAAATTGATCAATGGAAAATTTAGTCAGAAATCCTCCCAAGAGGCGATCGATCCAATGATCTACCACGTGGGTGATCTTATTATGAAACTTCTATACTTGTTGGATCAATTTAGGAGTCCACTTAGTGACTACGGTGCCTTTTATGCAGTGATAGAATTCAACTAAGTGCAAAAATGACTCTTGTAGTTCATGTGCAAAAGAACAAAAGAATACTTCATACACTTTTGTATAAATATATTTTTGTACCCAGTGTTTGTTAAATAATTTAGTACTTGTATTCTCTTGGAGTTAAAATTCAAGGATATTTCTATCCAATCAATATTGTAATTCATTTCGTGATGGCTGCCACAACATTAAATCTCCCTTAAAATGATCCCAGTCTCGGAAACAGAACCATTTGTTGGCTCGAGGGGTCCTGAACTAGGTTCAGTTTTTATGGATAAACCAACAAACCCTACAACTACTGGCCCTTTCGACAATGACCTCCTTGCGCAGATCAAAGTCTCACCCGAAGCGGTATGGGGGGGTGCTGGAACCATCTTTCCACACCCTGAGGGAGAAAATAATGAAGTGGTCCTCAGCAAACTAAAGACAAACTAGTATTAATTGTAAACAGATGCGCACAAAAATATACAACATAATCAAAGAGAATGCACATTCTTTAATAGAATAACGCAGAGTTGTTGTTCGCCTTAGCGCGGATAAATAGAACAGAACCATATATAGATCTTAAACAATGCAAGTACTTAAACAAATATATCACCCATCAATAAGAATTCATAATCATAATAGATATATTTTGCGCGATGATCAATGAGCAATATAGATAATGTGATCTTTACAGAAAAAATAGTAAACAACTTATATTTATAACATAAGAAGTCACCAAAATATGTCCTTTGTATTAGCTTCAAATCTGTTTAATACATCAACTTTCCATTACAAAACCTTTCCTTGCACATAGCTAGTAGAGCTTGTACATAGCCAGGACTAGGTCTCCGTGCACATGGCTAGTAGGAGCCTTTCAACCCTACCCAGACAAACACTTATAATGTATTACAGACACATAAACATAAATATCGTGAACTTCATTCAACTTACTAAATTTTCTTAGAATCGATCAATCTATTTATATTCTCCTAATGTGCAGATACTATGGTCTCAAACGATGGTTTGAGGCCCACAATTTAGGGACTTTGACCCACCCCAAAGCCACTTGAATCAATTTTGTAGTGTGCACATAAAAAATTATACAAAATTATATCGAAAATTGTGCCTCAAGGGACCCCGATCCAACAATCTTGAAGAACTTTGTTTATATTCTGGAGAGGATTTTTTGTGATTTCCCATTCATATCAATAGGTTGTTGAATTATTTTCTCCTACATATTTCCTATTAGAATAGGACAATCTTCTATTAAATTCTCAAAACATCTACAATACCTGCAAGATGGGGTTATAGGATTATGAAAATCCCTCACGAAATTTATTGCTTCACCGTAATTGTAACATATGATTTGACTATGTCCTCGACTAGTGCTTCCTTTGCGTCCACGTCCTTGGCCTTGGAAGCCTCCACACTTTATTGGTGGACCATGATCTTCATGTGTGCACCCTTCAACTTGCATTTAGTATATATCCACAGTCTTCATTAACTCATAACTACACAAATTCTTCTCATCATGCCTGACGGAACTACAAAAATTACAAAATAGCTTCTTCAAGTTCTGCACATACTTCAACATCAAATAGCACTCTTCCATGTGATGTCGACCTAAAAATTTACACGTCACACCATAGACTTGGTCATGGGTGCAACGGATTATGCCCGCCACCATTGATGTAGTGTCTAAATACATGACACTGATATTTATAACATCGTTATACCTTAAATTTGATACACCATACCTTTGAGTGAATTTATGATTGGATTTAATTACCCTTCTTCAGATCTTAAAACTCCAAATGCATTGCTACTAATTGGCTCTAAATCTATTGTATCCCTACTTAGGTATCTATGACGGGAGAAGCTTCCAACTTCATAGAAATTTCTAGAGCTTCGACCTATGTTGCTATCTTTTTTTGTGTCAATGGTACACTGATATGTGGCAATAACCCAGCTATAAACCACTCATTATTTTGCTCATCAAGAATCTAGAAGTTCACTTGTCATAGTAACATATTGAACCATTGATCTAGTTACCAAGCAGATTCAGTTACCACTTGTTTGATCTCTTTTATCTTTGTAATACACTGAAACTATGATTTTGGCTTCTTAAATTCGGCATTCAGTGAATTATTTGTCTAATCCAATGTGGTAGATAGATTCATCATTTAGTACCTCATATACCATGCCATCTCCCTTTCCTGCAACGCTGTGACAAGTTGTGATTTTTTCATGTCATTATTTGTGACCTGTCGCACTATCCATACTGCTTTAGCGATAAACCAAAATTGTTTAGGATCCTATGATCCCAGAACTTTGAAATTAGGCATTCTAGATTTATTAGACATGTTTCTTGAGGGTGGTGGAGGTGGAGGTGGAGGTGGTGGAGATGGAGGTGGAGGAAATGTATGAGGATGGAGATGCAGAGTGAGTGGAGTGGCGGTATGGGGAATCCCCGATGCACCCTCATAATATTTGAATTCTAACTGTGATGTACCTCTAGGGGTGATGGGGTTACTTTATCCTTCTTCACTTTCGGATCCACTCAACAGTGGACTATAATGAGTCTTAATGAAGTTTTTTGATCTACCCTAAATATTTTACCACTTCCCGTAGACCCATACTTACTTCTTCCAAACATCAATCTGATTGCATTTGCAGTACACCCTTTTCATATAAAAGCATTTTAATCCACATTTTTAAAGAATTAGAGTACTTACTTCGTGGACCCTTGAAAAATATTCACTCATCTTCGTTGTAGGATACGTATGTGTATAAGGTGAAATAAGCTATAAATCCTCCTAGAATACTATTGATCCCGAAATCAAGAACTCTTGAGATCTTGTCATATGTTTTCTTGAGCCGCTACAACAATTGTGGGCTCCACGTAGTAGGCTCGTTGTTATTAAAACATGTATGATTCTCAGGAAAGCTAAAAAATAATTCCTTTAGCTTATTCACAAACAATAAGAAGAAAAACTCGTGCTGATCTGTAAAGATATCTCTGCAACCAAGCTTTAGCTGACAGTCGTGGATTTAAGTTTTCTTGCACTGAAAATTCTCGCTCCTTCAGATCTATCCAACCTTGGATTAATTTTCTTGTTAGATTCCACATCCACATATCCCTCAATCATATCTTGGTCCTGATAAAAAAACCTGTTTTTGTCTTTAGGAGGTCTACACCCAGGTATGGAGTAGTTGCGCTGCCAAAAAAACCCTCTATTATTGGCCCTTGCAGCAACGATCTGCTGCACAGACTGAAATCTCACACGAGGAAATATTAGGGGATGGTAGAATGAGGTTTCTGCATCAAGAGGCAATATGGAGTGTTTATTTAAGGCTTACCTCTATTTAGAGCTCAGTCTGAACTTCACTGAACCATCAACTTGCTATGACAAACATTATTCAATTTCTCACGTAATCACCTTGTGCACTACACCTTTCTACTCTAGCATACAATAATCATCATATAAAACAACATTTAAGCCTTCACAATGCATTCAAGGAGTAAATATTCAGTAAACCCTAATCTAGTGCAGATAATTCAGAAATACACAGAACTTCCTTCAAATCATTCTTTATTAATTTATATCCTTCAATTACAACCCTTCTCACCCTACACACTCAGCTTCAAGGGTTTGTGTACATAGCTACAAACTTTGTAAGGCCTCCGCACAGACAACTACGGAGCCTTCCTTTTACCCAAAACAAAAAATAATGGAAATAATTATAGATTCATCTTGTGCTTATAATTCTTAATTATGATTCATTTTTTGAGTTGACTCCCTAAAACATATCCTTATAGAGCATTCTTTCTTACAATACCATGGTCTGAAAACCATGGGCAGAGCTCAAAATATCCAAAAAGAACCCAATATATTTACAAAAAGAGGGGCTTTGACCCGCCCCAAAGCCCATAATACTCCTACAACTCTGTAGGAAGTGCTTAAACTCCGTGCGATTTTCTTCCTTCTGCTAGATCATGTACTCTATTTCCTCAAAATATGGAGTCTTTTACTCAAAACTGAACCAAGTTGGGCCCTTCCCAACATGAATTCTTCCACATGTGTGTGTGTGTGTGTGTGTGTGTGTGTGTGTGTATTGTAACATTGAAAGGAATATAATGAAAAAACAATTTGGTAGTCCCAATTTTGGGATCTATGGGAAAATATCTCAGTATATTTCTTTTATTTTCTTCCCATTGTATATTTTTCTATTTTAAGAATTATTTTGTGGATAATTTCTATATAGGTTTAAAACCTACATTTTGTATAAGAGTTGTTTCAGCTTCAAAGGGATGCTTTTGCTACTAATGGGTTTTGCTTAGGCCTATGGTGGACCCTGTTTAGTGGGGGTTCTGTGGGATATATTCTTGTGGTGAAAGAAGATGGTAAATAGTGGAAAGATAAATAATGAGAAATTTAATGGTCAGATGTTTGAGCTATGGAAGCACAATATGGAGGATCTGTTGGTGGATCGATATCAATGGATTGTTGTATATCCAAGCATGACACGAATAGGAATGTTCACAGAAGAGTGGGAAAAGTTAGATCAGAAGGCGAAGAGCACAATACAATTGTGTCTCTCAGATTCAAAATTGTTGAATGTATCAGGCAAAGTTATGGAAAAATATTTGTGGGACAATTTAGGGAATTTGTACCAATCTACAATCAGTGGATTATTGTAGATCTAGGCATGACACCAACATGAATATTAGAATAAGTCTAAGAAAATTTAGATCAGAAGGAAAATATCACAATATGATTATTTATCTCAGAATTATTATTGTTGAATGTATTAGGGGAATCTATGATGAAATATTTGTGGGACAAGTTAGGGACTTTGTACTAATATAAGTCTCTAGTAAACAATTTTATCCTGCAAAAAAAAACTATATAACCCAAGGATGAAGGATGGAGACTCAGTGACAAAACATCTAAATGCCTTTAATATTGTGGTAATCCATTTTTTATCTATCGATATAAAAATTTCAGATGAATAAAGTGCATCAATTTTTTATGTTCCCTACGAGATTCATGGGATAGTCCAGTTGTTGTAATAGGTAGCAATACAACTACCTTGAATTTTGATGAAATAATCTCATCCTTGTCATCAAAGTAGATGAGAGGAAAAATTATGGAGAGCCATAATTAAGATGCCTTGTTTGTATGAGGATGGTCCCAAAACAAAATAAAAAATAAGTCCTCAAGTGGGAGATCTAAATCTAGAGGTAGATCTAAATATCAAGGAAAATATGTAAAGGTGTGTTGGAAATGCGCAAAAGGAAGGGAACTACAAAAAGGACTGTAGATATAATTCTATTGAGAAAGGAAAGGAATCAGATGATGCTCCTTTTGTAAAGATGAAAACCGCCTAATATGAAGGTGGGGATGTGTAATTGGCTTTTTCTTCAAGTACACATGTAGATCATAAGGCATGGTTGATCGACTTACATACATCCTTTCACTTCACTCCCCACAGGGAGTGGTTTTTCAAGTACAAGAAATATGATGGTGGTGATGTCTTGTTAGGGGATGACAGGAAGGATAGAATTATCGAATGAGGAAAATTAAAGTTGAAGTTGCAAGGTGGAAGAATTAGAAAACTTCTTGGTGTTTTATATAATCCTACATTGGCCAAAAATCTGATTTCTATAAGAAAGATGGATAATGAAAGTGTTAAAAGAGTGTTTGAGAAAGATACCTACAAGATTGTTTGGGGAGCATTGGTACTGATGTGGTGAGTTCAGATTGGAACTCTGTACAAGCTTCCGGGTAGCACTATTATTGATGGGTGTAACAAATTTGTGGTTCTTGAAAGTGGAGAAAAAAAATCTAGTAGTCTCTAGAGAAAATACCATGTTATGGCATTAGAGGCTTTGATATATTGAAGAGAAATGCCTTTGAATACTGCATGGTAATGGTATGGTAGAAGGTATGTCTAATTACTCTCTAGATTTTGGTTTCTATGAAAATTGTGTATATGGTAAGTAGAATTGGGTGAGCTTCCCCTCTAGTGCTAAAAGGGAGAAAGGGATATTAGAGCTTGTGCACAATGATGTGTTTGGACCTGTGTCAATTCCATCACTAGGTAATTTTGTGTAGTATTTCTCATTTATAGATGAATTCTCGAGGAATACATGGATATATTTAATCAGGAAGAAATCTAAAGACTTTGAAAATTTAAATAATTTAAGGCTCTGGTAGAAAATTAGATAGAGAACAAGATTAAAGTGTTGAGTATAGATAATGGTGGGGAGTTTCTCAAGAAGGGATTTGAAGAGTTATGAAAGAAGTGTGCTATAGCATGTTAAAAATACTCCATACACACCCCAAAAAAATGTATTTGAAAAAAGAATGAATAGGAAGTTGAGGGAAAAGGCAAGGAGCATGCTTAGTGGTGTCGGCTTCAGACAAGAATTCTGGTCAGAGGCACTAGATACTGCATGTTACCTATTTAATATATCACCTTCAACAACGTTGGAGGATAATAATCCACATGAGGTATGGGCAGGTAAGAAAATTTCTCTCTCCCGTCTCCTGGTATTTGTTTTTTATTCATATGTACATGTTCTAAGGTAGAAAAGAACCAAGTTGGATAGTAAATATGAAAGGTGCATATTTATTGGGTATAAAGATGTTTTAAAAGGTTATAAGATTTGGAACCAAGAAACAAAGAAATTTTTTCACAACCAAGATGTGGTATTTAGAGATGTGAAGAATGATATTAAACATGAAGTCCTACCATAGGAACCTAAAAATATAGAGTTTAAATTGAAGGACGTAGAATCAGCTCCATAGCAGAACATGAATAAAAATAGGAAGAGGCACAAACTCTAGTTTTGAAAAGATAAGTTCGAGAGATAACGAATGGTAGAGAGGTTTAGTCCATATACTTATATTCATATTTTTATGTATAAATTATTGATGATGATCCTAGAACTTTCAAGGAGGAAATTGATTCATAGGATGGAAAACTCTAGAAAGAGGCCATTGTTAATAAAATGGCACCTTTGGAAAAAAATGAGGCTTGGTATCTAGTGGTGTTTCTGGATGTAAGGGAACCCATTGGAAACAAATGGGTGTCTAATAATAAGATGAATCTAGAAGGCAAGTTGGAGAAATACAAAGCTCGATTAGTAGCAAAAGGTTATTCCTAGGAGTCGAGAATTTATTTTTGTGATATTTTTTCTCTTGTTTCCAAGTTAGATTCTATTAGATTACTTTTATATGTTTTTTCTACTTTTGATTTTGAGATAAAATAGATGGATGTGAACATAAAAATTTTCACAGGGATATGGAAGAAGAGATCTACATGAAGAAGCATGAAGGTTTTGCAGTGAAGGGTAAAAATGACTTGGTATGGAGGTTAAAAATTAAAAAAATCACCAAGGATGTGGTATCATAAATTTGATACATATATACAGGGACTTAGCTTCACAAGGAGCAGAGAAGATAACTATGTGTATTTTAAATTAATTGGTGATCATATTATTTTTTTTCTCTTGTATGTGGATGATACATTGTTGATTGGAAATGACAAAGAAATTACCTATTATTTGAAGACCCAAATTTCCTCCAAAATCGACATGAAACATATTGGTGTTGAAAACTATATTTTGGGCATGGAAATTAAACAAGATTGGGGAAAGAGGAAGCTCTAGTTAAACCAGAGGAAGTGTGTTGAGATAATATTGCAGAGGTTTAATATGCAAGAGAGTAAACCAGTGAAGGTTCCTATTCCTCTAGGTGTAAATTTGTCTGTTGAAAAATGTCCCAAGACACAAGAAGAGGAAGAGGACATGTCTTGTGTTCCATATGTGAGTGATTTTGGTAGCCTAATGTATGAAATGGTATGTATTAGACCATAAATTGCACATGTAGTCGAATTATTGAGCAGGTTTATGTCAAAACCATGAAAGGATCATTGGACAATAGTGAAATGAATTTTTAGGTATTTGTGTGGCACTAGTGATTATGGTTTTTGCTACAAAGGAAGACTAGGATTGGAGAAATTTTTTGACATTCATGGATTTGTTGATGCAGACTGGGTTGGAGATCTAGATTAGAGAAGATCAATAAGTGGGTATGTGCTTAAACTATTTGGAGGAGCAGTTAGTTGGATGAGAAAGAGGCAGTTTGTAGTGGCACTTTCAACTAAAGAGGTTGAATACATGGTAGCCACTCATGCAAGCAAGGAACCAGTTTGGTTGTAGAGATTTTTTTTACATAATGGGTTGGTATAGTGGGCCATAAGGATATACTCTGACAACCATAGTGAAATTTTATTAGCAAAGAACCCTTCTTATCATTCAAAGACAAAGCACACTGATTTTCAATCTCACTTTGTGAGGGATATCATTGAGGAAAAAAAGGTGTTGTTGGTAAAGGTGGGAACTTTGAAGAATGTTGCAGATGCATTGACGAATTATTTTAGAACTAAAAAGTTTTATTAGTGTAGAGAAACAATGGTCATTGCTGTAATATTCGTTTTTGGGGATTCTCAAGATTCTATTTCAAAGATGGACTACAGAGGAATTTACTGGTTATGTCCCTTTCCAAAGAAGGGATAGAACTAGAGGCTACCTGGCCAACTGTAGACTCTTCCTATAGAACTTGGAATAATCCCTTTTTGGAATCTCAATAAGTTCTTCAATGAAAACGTTTTATAAGGAAATTTGAGCAAGAATAACATAGATCAGGGCTGGGATCCCCTCATTTATGCTGTATGTGACCTATATACAGAATTTCAGCTAAAAAAAATTAGTTTAAGCATATTAAACAGATCTCCCAAAGTCAAGACTAGCTAGAAATCAGCCAAAGAGAGATGTTGTTGCAACATGAAAACCCCAGTTACTAGAATTGCGCAGTTTTGACTGAAACTCAGAGGAGGACAGCCAAAGGTATGATAATTTAGAGATATAACAACAAATCAAATTTGTATTTGATCTTATTTCCTCTACAACAGATTACAAAGAGAACTAGGGAAAAATCCCTTTAGAAATTAGAGCTACAACTAGGAATAAATTGCAGAAATACATAGATAACGTTATTTTTAAAATGGTTCAGTTGTTGTAAATTAAATTTAAGATCTCTGAAATATATATGGATGAAAAATCAGATCTAATATAGATATGGAAACTATAATACATGAAGAACAATATCCAATTGGAATTACATTAAAATATTGCATAGTAAGCTATAGATCTGAATTACAAATTGCAGTGCTGCAAAAAACCCAGAAATTTTTGAAGATAACTTTTATTTCTGAAAGAGATCAAATCTATAGAGACATGGATCAACAACCCAATCCACAGATCACCAAGGGAAGGCAAGCCTAACACCAAGAGATCTTCCTCCAAACTGATAGCAAACTGAAATAAGGAAGCCCTCTCATAAAATAACGCAGCATTGAGTAGGAACTGCGTAGAGGGTGAAGGAGACTCAGTAACTTGAATGAAATTACAGATATGATACAAAATATGGATCATATAACTCTTTGGAGGCTTAAAAACATACTCCAACAGAAAAATCTTCTCAAAACAAGCTAGATCTAAGCAGATCTAGAACACCACTTGCTACAAAAGATAGCAGCTGCAAAACCCTCAATGGGCCAGCGTTGCTCATGGAAGATAGAGCTTGGTCTCAAACCAGATAGTGGCCTACTTCAGCAAATAACTACTCCAATGAACCTCAAGGGAAGAGATGAAACCCCTAAATAGGAATTCCAATCACAATCCTCCACTAAACAGCAGAGAATGGTATTTGTCTAAGCAAAAAAATACTTCAGAAATATAATCTATCAACAACCTCTTCATGTTGCTCTCCTCCTTTTATAACATGAGAAATCCCTTGTAAACCCTAAAAAAATTTGATGAGTTACCCCTCTTCACATTAGAGGCTCCCTTCTAGAACTTTGCAGTCCCTTTTGGAGATGCACTGAACCTAGACAACGCAGTTGACTTGGTCAAGTTGGACCCAATCTTTGGCTCAAACCTCTTTCACACCTGCAAGTGATTATTTACATAGCCCAGATTTGTCTTTGTTCACATGGGCATTGATTTATTCAGACTTTTTAGGATTTTTTCATTTCCTCCTTTATTCATTTATTCATTAAACATAAATTAAATCAAAATTTAATGTCTCCTCTTAGCTAAGGCTAAGTAGGAACATTACAGTCCTCCCCTCCAAAATGTTGCTTGTCCTCAAGCAACTGACAGGGTAAGATCTGTAATTATTCTCCTTCTCTTGATGGCACCATCAAGAATCAAGCTTTCATCATGGATTAAGTTCTCACCAAGAAAATACATCAAAAAATTCTCCTCCAATGCTAACATAATAAGTGCATAGTCTGCCCCTTCAGGAGTGTAAAACTCAAAAGAAATGAACATGGGTGAAGCAATGTCAAATATGAAGCATGTATCATTAAGTATAGGATAAAGTTCCATCCCATGTGGTAAATTTACACTACTTACTCTTTTCCCATACATACCCATAAACAATACCAATATGTCATCTATGTATGGAAGCAAAATCACATATAGGCAAGATGAAAGTTGCACTTGAGGAGGTGGGTCACAATCCCACACAAGGTACCAGCGTAGTGCACTCCTTTTTTTGAGTAGATCTAAGTGTGATAGGTGGTACTCCCACCACATATTTTCTGCATAGGTCTCTTTGACTTGGCTAAAAGTGAAGCCCTCATTAGGTGCCTTTGGGAAGCAGCCATCATGATAAATAATCTCCCTTTGCACCTCAAGGGAGTGGCCAGCTTTGGAATTGTTATTGGCCTCAACATTGCCATGAGATCTGCATGTAATATTACTCCTTTTAGGAGCCATGTCCTGCATACATATGGTAAGAGAATATGCCAAATCAGAAAAATAAACTTGCTCCACAAGATCAGATTTCTTACCATACAAGTCTCCCACACACATAGAGTTAGGCATGGAATTTTCTCCTCTTTTGAGAGAAGGAAGAGATGGCTGAAATGTCTCCTTCATAGGATCCCTTGGCTGCCCCATCTCCACATAACTATTGCACTCTTGTAAGGGCTGATATAGTTCCTCCCAATCATAATTCTGATGTAGTTCTTCCTTCATACCCTCCTAATCAAAACTTTTCAAGATTAGGGAGTAAAATTATGCTGACTGCATGTAGCTAGAAAGGAACTCCTTGTGTGCTCTTTGTAGTATCTCTTGCTTAAGCTTGGAGGCTTGAGACAAGAATACTTTACCAAGATGATAGATGACCCCTTCATGGAAAAAATATCCTCCTCCTTGCTTTATGCCATCTAAGATCATCCCAGTGTGAAGATCTTTGGAGTACTCCACAAGGAGTTGAGACCTCCAATATGGATCTACACTTCTCAACAAGGACAACATTGTTGATGCATCTATGGTGGTGCTTGCCTTGTTGCTGCTTGTGTATTTGGCACTATGCATGCCAAAATTGTTTATGGGAAGGCTGATCCTCCCCCTTGCTTCCTCCCACAGCGCTATGACTCTTTCTTCCCTTGTTTCAGCAGTTGGTGAAGCTTTCCCCACAGAATCTAATGGCACCCCAAGTGGCTTGCCATGATGTAGGAAGGTCCCTTGCAACATTCTCATGAATATGAGAGAAGGAACTGTGAGGTACCTACCCCCACTTCGCAATTCCATCTTTTTTGTGTGGGTAGAAGCATCAAGTGAAGGGTAGGTGTGCATGCCTTGAATGATTTGTTGTTTTCCACTCTTCAAATCCACCCATTCCATCTGCAATGCCTTCCAATCAATGGTGAATTTTTCCAAAGTAATCAACCACTAGACACCCAAGATGATGTTGGTGTCTGGTATGTCCACTACAAAGAAGTGGTCCTCCAAAGTGTAGGTCCCCATAGTCACAAAAAGTGATGGAACATACTACATGCACTGCATAGTTCTATCTCCCATAACCAAAACAGAGAACCCATCAAAAGCATCAATAGTGATCCCTTTCCTTTGCACAAAATGAGCATCAATGAAGTTGTGGGTTGCCCCACTTTCAATCAGAATGGATACTCTTTGGTTCATAACTGAACCTTTCACTCTAAGAGTCAAATACTCGGGCACTCCTCTCAAAGAAGCAAGAGTCCCACTAGTTGGAGCAAATTATCCTTCTTATCTAGATGATGATGGATCCTCCTCCTCATCATCACCAGTGATGTGACCTATCCTAGGTCCATCATTTCCCTCTTCCTCTTCACAATCAGAGAATACTTCAATATAGTGTGCTCTTCCAGCAGCACATCTATGTCCCGATACCCATGGCTCTTGACGAGTGAAACATAATTTCTTTTTCCTCAACTCCCTCCAAAGATCATTGTCAAGAAACTTTTTCTTTGAGCTCTCCTTGGGTGGAGCATCTTTCCCCTCCCTCCCTTTAGAAGAGTGAGTGGCTTTTCTTGGGAAGGTCACCTTTGCCCTTGGTAAGGCATCTTGGAGATCTGTAGTTCTTTCAATGGCATCATGCAGAGTGGTGGGCTTGGTAGACTTGACCAACCCATGCAAAGGTTCTTCTAGGGCATTAATGAACATATAGACTCTCCTTGCTACTGAAAGATCTGGAACCACTACAGACAATCTCAGGAATTCATAGATATAGGCCTCAGCATCTCCTATCTTTTCAAGCTTTGCCAAGCTTATGAAAGTGGCCTCTGGATCCTTCCAATAAAATCTCTCCACTAGTCTTCTAGTGAACTCATCATAAGTGGACACATTGATGTGCCCCAATGTAGAAAGTCCATGAAACCACCAGTTGTGGGCTTCTCCATCAAAATGTAGCGCAACAATCTTAATGGCTTCTGCTTCAGGCACTTTATTCAGCTGGAAATAAGTGTCCAACTTCTCCACCCATGCTTTAGTAGAACAAGAGGGTGATCCATAGAACTTAGGCAAGAAGAACCTACCCATGGTGTGGTGCCTCCCATGAAGGAAGCCTCCATCTCTATACTACTGCAATGGCCTCCTCTGGTCCTTGAGATGGCAGAAGTATTGAAAGGTCAAGCTATCCTTTAAACTTTGACTTTGTGAATCATATTCTACAAAGTAGCCTTCCAAAGAGGTTGACTCTTGAAGCTCTTCATTCTCTACAGCCAAGAAGGTAGGCATTGTAGAGTGTTGTGAGATTTGTGGAACTTGAGGGAAGCTCGCAGGTTGACCAGTCCCAAACTGAGACATTTCAGAACTTTCTCCTTGATGGAATCTCCCAAGGGACTCCCTCATTCAATCTATCCTCATCTCCTCTATCTCCTTGGATAGATCTTGCATAGCTTCCAAGAGAGTTTTTGCAAACTCTTCTGCCTCCTTATCTTTATCATTCACTAACTCAGGGGCTTTCCCCTTGTCTTGACCCTTGTCAAGGTCAACAGTAGTATAGTCATAATTTCTATGAATTCTATTCTAATATCTCCTCTCCTTCTCAGAAAGAGGATCTTCATCTTTGGAATGCAGCATGATTGAGGCTCCAATGCTAGCACAGGCTGTGCCAAGAGTGGAGCTCTGATACCACTGTAATATTCCTTTTTGGGGATTCTCAAGATTCTATTTCAGAGATGGAATACAGAGGAAATTTCCCCTTCCAAATAAGGGAGAGAACCAGAGGCTACTTGGTAAACTATAGACTCTGCCTATAGAACTTGGAATAATCCCTTTTTGGAATCTCAACAAGGTCTTCAATGAAAACGTTGTATAAGAAAATATAAGCAAGAATAACACAAATCAGGGCTAGGATCCCCTCATTTATGCTGTATGTGACTTATATACATAATTTCAGCTGAAAAAAATCAGTTTAAGAATCTTAAACAGATCTCCCAAAATCAAGACTAGCTAGAAATCAGCCAAAGAGAGATGTTGCTGCAACATGAAAACCCCAGCTACTAGAATTACGTAGTTTTGATTGAAACTAAGAGGAGGATAGAAAAAGGTCTGATAATTCAGAGATATAACAGTAAATCAGATTTATATTTGATATTATTTCCTCGACAACAGATTACAAAGATAACTAGGGAAAAATCCCTTCAGAAATTAGAGTTGCAACTAGGAATAAACTGTAGAAATACATAGACAACGTTATTTTTCAAATGGTTCAGCTGCTGTAAATTGAATTTAATATCTCTGAAATATTTATGGATGAAACATCATATATAATACAGATATGGAAACTATAAGACATTAAGAACAAGATCCAATTGGAATTACATCAAAATAAGCTATAGATCTTAATTACAAATTGCAATGCTGCAGAAAACCCAGAAATTTCTGAAGATAACTTTTCTTGCTGAAAGAGATCATATCTATAGAGAAATGGATCAGAAACCCAATCCATGGATCACCAAGGGAAGGAAAGCGTAACACCAATATATATTCCTCCAAACTGATAGCAAACTGAAATAAGGAAGCCCTCTCATAAAATAACGCAGTATTGAGTAGGAACTGCGCAGAGGGTAAATGAGACTGAGTAACTTGAATGAAATTATAGATATGATACAAAATATGGATCAGCTAACTCTTTTGAGGCTGAAAAACACACTCCAACAGAGAAAGCCTCTCAAAACAAGCTAGATCTAAGCAGATCTAGAACACCACTTGCTACAAAAGATAGCAGTTGCAAAACCCTCAATGGGCCAGCACTGCTCATGGAAGATAGAGCTTGGTCTCAAACTAGATAGTGGCCTACTTTAGCAAATAACTCCTTCAATGAACCTCAAGGGAAGAGATGAAACCGTTAAACAAGAATTCCAATCACAATCCTCCACTAAACAGTAGAGAATGGTATTTGTCTAAGTAGACAAATACTTCAGAAATATAATCTATCAACAACCTCTTCATGTTGCTCTCCTACTTCTTTTATAACATGAGAAAGCCCTTGTAAACACTAAACCACTTTGATGAGTTACCCCTCTTCACATTAGAGGCTCCCTTCTAGAACTGCGCAGTCCCTTTTGGAGATGCAATGAACCTAGATAGTGCAGTTTACTTGGTCAAGGTGGACCCAATCTTTGGCTCAAACCTCTTTCACACCTACAAGTGATTATTTACATAGCCCAGATTTGTCTTTGTTCACATAGGCATCGATTTATTCAGACTTTTTAGGAGTTTTACATGTCCTCCTTTATTCATTTATTCATTAAACATAAATTAAATCAAAATTGAATGTCTCCTCTTAGCTAATGCTAAGTAGGAACATTACAGTTGCGGGCCTAGATGAATGACTAAAATATCCTATGACCCCTTGTGTATAAAGAGAACAACATGTGGGAGAATATTAGGTATGTTATATATTACTTCCACGACAGGTTTTAGAATAATTTTTTTGGGGTCCAGGGCAGTGCCCCAGAAAAAAATTCTATACGGTTTTGGGCTTGGTTTTCACACATGTTTTTAGGCATGATGGTTTTCTTCCCATGGTATTTTGTAGATCCTTTCAAAGTAACTATGGTTATATTATAATCTAGGGTTAGCATATTGGAACTATGGTTATATATATATATTGTAACATTGAAATTAATATAATGAAAAATCTATCTAGTAGTCCCGGTTTTGAGGTCCAGGGGAGATTTTTTTGTATATTTTTTTTATCTAATCACCATTGTATATTTTTATGTTTTAAGTATTTGTTTGCAGATAATTTATGCACAGGGTTAAAACCTACATTTGGTATCAGAGTTGTTAGGACTTCAAGGGGACACCTTTACTGCTGCGGGGTTTCGCTTGGTCCTGTGGTAGACCCTATTTAGTGGGAGATTTGCGGGATTGATTCTTATAGTGAAAAAAGATGAAAAATAGTGGAGAGATAGAAATTAATAAATTTAATGGTTAGAGTTTTTAGCTGTGGCAACTCAATATGGAGGATTTTTTGGTGGACTAAGATTAATTGATTGATGTAGATATAAGAATGCCACCAAGAAGAATGTCGAAAGAATATTGGGTGAAGTTATATCGGAAGGCAAAGATCACAATACAATTGTTTGTCTGAGATTAATTATCATTAAATTTATAAGGGGAATCTACGGTGAAAGCTTTGTGGGACAAGCTAGGGGATTTGTACCAATCTAAGTCTCTAGTGAAAAAATTGTTCATGTAGAAAAATTTGTATAACCTGAGGAATTGGGTGAGGTTGCCCTCTGGTGCTAAGAGGGTGAAAGGGATATTAGGGCTTGCACACAATTATGTGTCTAGACCTATGTCGATTCCATCACTGGGTAAGTTTGCGTACTATGCCTCATGGATGTAGTCATAGAAAGACATCTAAAGTCTTAGAAAGTTTAGTAAGTTGAATGAAGCTCATGATATTGATGTTTATATGTCTGTAATACATTGTAACGGTTTGTCTGGGTAGAGTTGAAAGGCTCCTGCTAGCTGTGTGCACAGAGACCTAGTCCTGGCTATGTACAAACTCCGCTAGCTTTGTGCGAGGAAGGGTTTTGTAATGGAAAGTTGATGTATTGAAAGTTTGATGTATTGAATAGATTTGAAGCTAATAGAAAGGACATATTTTGGCGACTTCTTATGTTATGAATATAAATTTTTTACTGTTCTTTCTGTAAAGATCACATTATTTGTATTGCTCATTGATCATCACGCAAAATATATCTATTATGATTATGAATTCTTATTGATGGGTGATATATCAGTTTAAGTATTTGAATTGTTTAAGATATAGATATGATTCTGTTCTGTTTATCCACGCTAAGGCAAACAACGACTCTGTGTTATTCTATTAAAGAATGTGCATTCTCTTTGATTATGTTGCATATTGTTGTGCGCATCTGTTTACAATTAATATTAGTTTGTCTTCAATTTGCTAAGGACCACTTCATTATTTTCTCCCTCGGGGTGTGGAAAGATGGTTCCAGCACACCCCCCATACTGCTTCGGGTGAGACTTTGATCTGTGCAAGGAGGTTGTTGTCGAAAGTGCCAGTAGTTGTAGGGTTTGTTGGTTTATCCATAAAATCTAAACCTGGTTCAGGACCCGTCGAGCCAAAAAATGGTTCTGCTGTTGGGACCGAGATCATTTTAAGGGAGATTTAATGTTGTGCCATCCATCAGGAAATGAATTACAAGTTTGATTGGATAGAAATATCCTTGAATTTTCACTCCAAGAGAATAGAAGTACTAAATTATATGACAAGCACTGGGTACAGAAATATGTTTATACAAAAGTGCACGAAATATTCTTTTGTTCTTTTGCATGCAAACTACAAGAGTGGTTGTCGCACTTATTTTAATTCCATCACTACATAAAAGACATTGTAGTCACTATGTGGAATCCTGAATTGATCCAATAATTATATAAGTTTCATAATAAGATAACCCACGCGGTAGATCATTGGATCGATGGCCTCTTGGGAGGATTTCTAACTGAATTTTCCATTGATCAATTTGTGTCATATTCTGAAGCAGAAAGAAGGTTTTTCAAAGGCCCTAAAGGTAAGTTCCCGCGCCCATTGAAATTGTTGCTGAAAATTCTATTTTGTGAACAGGGTTGTCTGTGTGAACATACTGCTTGAATTCATCAAAGAGTTCCAACTACGTGCAGTGGAAAATTTTACCACAAATATTCTGAAAATGCTATTGATATCCCTATGAAGCCTAGATCTGATAGTGAGCCTGAACCAGAAAATACTAGCTCAAGTGATTCTAAAGAAGAAATATCATCACACCAGAAAACTTTGAGTCTGTTTCCAACCCCATCCACTCCACTTCTTCACTTACATCACAGATCACCTACTCCATCATGCAGTCCATCTCCACCACCATCTCCACCTCCCCCTGAAGTATATATGGATGCATCAATGAACTTACCTAATTTCAGGGGCATTCAAAATGAGGATACTGGTCACTTCTGGTTTGTGACTGAAGCTGAATCGCAAGCTCAGCACATTAACAATATTTATATTAGAAAAGCGTATTTAGCTACTTCTTTCCAAGATCATGCATTAAATTGGTGCATCAGGTACACTCAAGAAAACCCTAATTCTACCTTGGAAGAAATCAAAGCAGCACTAAAAGAGCAGTCTAAGAAGCCTAAGTCATATGCGCAACTAGTGATAGAAATAAGGGATATTCGTAAGGAGGCTAATGAATCTGTATGGGAGAGTGATAAAAGGTTTAAGCGAACCATTAGAGATGGTGGATTTGTTATTGTTGATACTCATCATGAGGAATGGTTCATTTCTATGTTTTTCCCACATTTGCGCCAGCCGTTAGGTCAGCCAAAGGTTGCCACCCAAGCTAAGGCTGTATGTTGGGCGGATAAATCGATCTTGCAGACAAGACCAATCTCCCTAGTATCAGAAGATAGTCTATCAACAAACAGAAAATCAAATCTATCTTTCTCTAGATATATCATGATTTATAAGTAAATGCTACAAAGGTGTTACGTTCCTACCTTGATCCAATGCTTGTTTGTAGTAGTCGTCCTTCAGTCGCCCGAAAAATTTATCTTCAAAGATCTACAATCACAAACAAAAAAACATCAAATAGCACCTGCATAACATATATTCATAAATCATATCTATTATAGTGATCAAGGAATCCATAAAATAAACAATCAAATGACATCTTATTGATAAAAACAAACTCATTTGTATTAACTTTAAAATAGTAGAAGAACTTTACAACCTTTTCAACCTTGATGTTGAACAGGTATTCCTGGGGTCCGAAGTAGGAATTTCCCTTACTCCAAAAATCCTTGCACTCTTCCAACCGAGATACATACAGGTATGTAATCTTTGCTCATAAAATCTCAGCTAAAGGAGTCTAAATTCCAACAACACTTTACCTCAAATAATACTAAAGCTTGAACTCCCTTTGAGGTTTCCCAATGCTTCTTTTTATAGTGCAAAAGAGGAGGTTACAGTTCCAACTATGAAGGGATATAATCCTCATTGAAAGGGATAAGCTCCTCACATAAAGGGGTTAGCTCCTTAAGGCATGGGATACATGAACCTAAAAAGAGCGGACTTACCACCGCAGGATTCCTTCCGAAAGCTTCTAAAAATGACTGAAAGTGAGCTTTTTTAGTTTACTTGCACCCTTTTAATATTTTACAGGGGTCCACACCCTTAACATAGAGACAGTGTGGTCAGGTAGGCAGGAGACATGACCATTAGGTGTGGGAACGCAGGTAAGACAAATAGAAAGTGCGATACCAGAGTTTTAGAGACTTTAGAGACTTTTTCTCTTATTTTTAAGGCTTGACATGAGGAAATAATGTTTTAGACTTGCAAAGGAGGAAATTATGAGTGATAATGAGCTCAAACAGAAAGCAGAATGTCAAGGTGACAATTTTTAGTGCAACAGATTGCCCCCTAAAGTGCGAAGTCTGTAATAGATGAAGATAGAGTCTGTCATGTATGAAGAGTGAAGTAGTTTATCATTTCAAGGATCATCCCATGGACACCACAGTTGGAACCTATAAAAACATTCAATGAAAAATATATATATGTAGACATATCATCGTTAAGGTAATCATTCCCATACTCAGATCAAAACTAACTAGAAAACTGACTTAAATTGTTCTGATACAGGAATGATTTTTCAATACATCAATAGTATAGAAATGTGTAGACACAGTATGGACATAGCCATCTGTTTATGAATAGTCCACTGTATAAATGAATAACAAAATTCCTCGCAGCCTAGATGGTAGAAACTAGATCCAGGGTCTTGATTTATGCTTCTCGAACTAGTACGATTCTATCCATGCGAATGAATGTGTCGAAGTTGAACATTGTAGAAACCACTTGATTACCCGTCAATAATGTGAACTATTAAAAATTGTGAGAGTAACCACCAGTAATGTCAATGGTCCTCAAAGTACTCAGTACAATCCATGAAATGTGAATGAATGAGCTAAAGTCGAACATATCACGAAATCATCTGATCGAAGGTCAATGATGCAACTTATCATCGAAGGCGAGAAACCTGCCATTGACGCATGCAGATTTCAAGGTGCTGATGATTTCTAGATCGAATTCCTAGATAATGAGCTATCGTCGAGAGAAAGTGATCTGTCGTAGGCAAGCCCACAACACAAAATCATAGATCAAGTTTTGAAGAAATATCTTGGCAAGGACTGACTCAGGGATGGTCAAAATGAATGATAGATATTCTGCAGATGAAT
Source organism: Pinus albicaulis (assembly GCA_034641835.2). Classification (NCBI taxonomy): domain Eukaryota; kingdom Viridiplantae; phylum Streptophyta; class Pinopsida; order Pinales; family Pinaceae; genus Pinus; species Pinus albicaulis. Next base: position 197,777,225 of record CM076584.1, on the reverse strand, counting down.
GGTTTGTTTGAACTATCCTCTTGAACACATAATGAAACTGCAGATGGATTGGTGACAATTGACCCAAAGATAATACCCAGAAATCGGCTAAAGACTTTCAATATGGTTTGATTAACTGTTAGGCAAAGGATTTTCCCAACCCAGGTGAATAAAAGTGTTGTGTTCAAGAGTGGTTAACGATTTTCCGAATAATCAAAATGTAACAAACATATTTGTTTTTCTCTCTTTTCCCCCACCATTTCTGGCAAGTACCTCTTTATTTTTGACAAGCTTGAGGAGGATAACATTTGTTTGTTTATAAGATCATCCTTCAGATGAGTCCAACTTAGTTTAAAATTCGAACCCTAAGAAGGAGTGGTTCGTTCTTGTTTTAAAATTGAACAGGTCCTTTACTGTTAAATTTTAATGAGTCTAGTATAGGAGAAACTCGGTGTTTTTCAATTTTAGGAAGTCAGAAGAAAAAACTTAAGAAAACTTCATGGGTGTACTTTTTCATAAATTTAGTCTCTCGAGCCCGAAAAAGGATAAAATAATGCGAGAGAGAACTCTATTGACCATAATTAGTCAATGTATACCTTTTTCATAAATATTCCATTTTAGTCTGTAAAAGGGGTAAACTTATACTGAAGGGATGATCATTCATTTATTTTAACGAGTTTGAATAATCAAGTGCTCGGCAATCTTTTCAATTTTCGAGAGTCTGAAAAGGGCTTAAAAGAGGACTCCAATGTTTCGCTTTTTCGTGCATTTTTGAAAGAGTCTGAAAAAGTGATAAAAGTATGCTCTTTGTTGAAAAACGGTCAATTTTCCTGAAAAATCTAATTTTCTGCACAAAAACTCGAAACATTACACATACCTATTTAAGATAAATAAAAATGTTTTCAAAAATTAACTTTTTAAAGTGGAAAATAAACAAATTAAAAATTCATTTATTCAAAAAAAATTATAAAAAGGGCTTTTCTAACTTCATTTTTACCATTTGAGTTCAGAGTGAAAAGTGAGAGCTTTTGGGTAAAAAATTTCCTGTGAAGATTCTAGAAAATACGTCCATCGGAATCGAAAACCGTCAGCTCCAGGAAATCCATGTCCTCCTTAACTTACATTCCATCCATTTACATCTTGTTTTTAGGCTTTAAATTTCATTTTTTTAAGGAAAAATAGGTTTAAAAAATCGCTTGTGGGGATCCGCATGTGCAATACGCGGGTCCTGCGGACCCCAACATTTTTCTACAAAGAAGAAAGTCATGGGTTCACACCCATTGCACAACACTAGTGTGTACCTACACACTGTGTGTGAGCAAAGGGTGCGGACCCCACACAATGAATTTTAAAACTTAAATTTCTCAATTTTCACCCAAAATTTTTCAAACAAGTTTGTTCTAATATGTCTCTTTATGTGTTGTAGGAAATTCAAAATGATTACTTGGAGAGAAAGTGAGCACGAGGATGTATATTATGCCACAGTGAATCATATGCCCACAATACAGGCATTGAGAGCATGCAGATTGTACAAGTTCTGGGCCATACAGGGCATGAGGGCCCAAGTAGACCTCCTGACATGGCTAGTAAACAAATGGGACACTCAGGACCAGTGTTTTGTGATATACATCAACCGGCTTGAAATTGAGCCAGAGGATATATATTTTTTGACTGGTTTTTCCAAGAGGGGTGAACAAATATCTCTGTTTGGGACTAGGCCAGGTGGCCAGTCTGTCGCTAGTCTTTGACTAGAGTTTTGCGATGAACGAGCAGACCCTAAGGATAAACTGATTGATATTAAAAATATCATTCGACCTGAGCTCAAAGTTATTTCATTCACTGTTACTAGACTGTGCGGGAGTGCAACATTGCATGTGGCTACTAGGTCCCAGATGCAGATTGCAGTAGATTTCTTTCGAGGCGCCATATACAACAGGTGCGAGGCAGTGTTGGCAAATGTGAAAGGAAAAATTAACAGAGCAAAGAATGGGAAGCTAAACAACTTTGGATATGGGTCCATTGTAGTCACCTTTTCTCTAGAGAGGATCCCCATGTTAGCCCTGTAACACATTCCTGTCGATGTTGGTCGACCTCAAGAGCCCAGGATGGTTCGTTGGGTTGCTTTGATGGCCTGCCACAGTGAGGGTGGGGAGATTGTGAGATTTCCTTATACATATTTTCGTTGGCTGGAATGCCAAATTTTTGTTATAGGAGACTTTCCATAAGCCGGGATGGACTTCCGCGACGATCGAGACATGGCTCTTCCAGCAGGAGAACAGTGGGATGATTCAGGTAAAAACCATTTTCAACATTTTATATGTTCTAAATTTTTTTGTATTTTAATTTTCTAAAACTAATAATCAAAAGTTTAAATGCAGACATGGGCCCACGACGACCAGCCACTCTCTAGCCTTGTGAGAGGAGACACCCAGTTGTGGCAGCACTAGCCCCACAGTGCCAATCAGCAGAGATCCTGACTGACTTGGAGCATCATCTAGAGCGCTTGACGCTAGATATTCCAGAAAATGATATAGATGATATTCCACTTAGGCTACAGAGATATGTGATTGGGGTTCCAGGACCTTTTAGGAGGTTCCTGTGTAGGGTGGCCCGAGCAGTAGTTTCTTATCGTGATCATCACCAGGGATAAGATGATTGATTTTGTAGACTCATGACATTTTTTACTTTCTGTATTATCATTTTTTCCGATCATAAGGTGTTTTCCAACCTATGATTGAATACGATGTATATTTTTAAACACACTTCTATGCTACGATATATCATTATTACTGGCTATCTTGTGTAACATGTTATTGAATGTTGTGTAATTTACTATTTTGATTATTGCAAATGTCTATTTATCATACTCAAAGAAACTACATCTGCTAATGTATTTAAATATCTTGGAATATTTTGATATTCAATGCAATCAAATTCACGTTCGAAGAGATGAAATCTCAAAAATAACCTTAATAATAGTGGATTTCTAACGACATAAACCCTGTTAAGATGTAATGCAACGAGTTCAGAATCCAACCTAACAATCAAACTCCGAATTCCAAAGAATATGGATTCAGATAATAACTTAATCACTGCACTATATTCTGCAATGTTATTCGTTGTTTGACCAAGGCTTACCCCATGCATAGACACTAACTCATCAGAGGGTGAATAGATAACCCAAGTTGCAGAAGAAATGTTCCATGTACTATGAAAAGCACCATCAGCAAAACCAATGTATGTTTGAAGAGACGTCGACATCTGCAATATCAAGAGTAAAACTTAGATAAGCAGGAATAGTGATAAGAGAACACTCTAAACTAGGAACGCTTTTCTAATCTAAGACACACCAACAGTAAAGAAACTAATCTAACAAAAATCTTCACAGAGAATTTAAGCATAATATCTTTTCAAATAAAGCCCATTTCTAGGTTTATCGAAAGAGACCCCGTTAAAATCTATCAGTTCATAGGCCCCTTTTGCCAACTTTCGCTTAAAAATGTAAGGACCATGCCACATAGGTACAAATTTTCCAGCCCCTAGCTTATCGTTCGCTTGATCGTATACTAAAACTAGGTCTCCTTATGAAAAATTACGAGGTGTAACATTTTTGTCATACTGAGCTTTCATTCGTTTTGCATAAGTTTCATCTGATAATGCAACAGTGAGTCGATTCTCATCTAGCTGAGCTAAGTACAAAAAAAAATTCTCTTCTTCAGAAGTAGCTGGGAGTAATTCTATGGCTAATTGTAATGAAGAAATTTCATATTCAATAGGTAACACAGCTTCCAAACCGTAAACCAGTTGAAAAGGAGTGAAACTATTTGATGTTTTTACTGAGGTCCGATATGGCCAAAGTGCTAAAAATAGCATGGTATGCCAATTTGACTTATGAATACCAATGATTTGTTTAATCTTAGTGACTAAAACTTTATTGATAGCTTCAACCAGACCATTAGCCTGCGGGTAATATGGAGTAGAACTATCGTGGTGTAGGCAAAGTTGATATGTCAGTTCAGTCATCATGATATTTCGAAAATGACTTCCATGATCCGTAATGATAGCTTGAGGAACATCGAATCTAGCAATTATATGATTGAACACGAAAGTTGCAGCAGTCTTTCCATCTGCCGAAAATGTAGGCAGTGCCTCAGCCCACTTAGTAAAATAATCTACCGCTAGGATAATATACGCATGCTCCCTAGACGAGTGATGGTTACATGTAATAAAGTCAATACCCCACTTTTTGAAACGATCGACAACAATTATAGGGTGAAGAGGAGCGGGTGGTGCACGCATTTTACGATGAAAGATTTGACAATTGTGGCATTTCCGGATTGCATAGATATAATCTTTGAATAAGGATGGCCAGAAATAACCAGCGCGCAATATCTTTTGGGCTGTGGCATACCCAGACATATGACCACCACATGCTCCAGAATGATAGTCATTCAGAACCTTCTCAGCCTCTTCATGAGTAAGACAATGTCAGAAAATAGAATTCGATCCACGACGATAGAGTGTATCACCAATAATATTGTATTGTTGGGATTGGAAACATATTTTCTGTAGTTGAGATCGTGAGATTTTAGGCCGAAAAGATTGGGTTTGGAGATAAAAAATAATATCCCCATACTAAGGATCAAGGGTACTGATAAGAAACAAGGATTCGTCTGCAATGGGCTGCTCCGCTAGAGTTTCAATATTAGTACATGGGAAATCACACATCAGTTTAGCAAAAACCAAAGACTTCTTTGCCTTGGATTTTTCAAATTCCAAGTCAAATTCTTGCAGGATAACTATCCATTTGGAATACTTGCCCCCCAGCAACTGTTTGGTCAAGATATACACCATGGGGTTACAGTTAGAAATCACTGTGGTTTTTCTTAATAAGATGTAGTAATGAAATCTTTGGACAGCTTGGACAGCTGCGAAGGCCAATTTCTCCACATGAGAATATTTGATCTCAGTCGGATGCATATTTTGACTAAGACAATAAATCACATGTTCATTATTGAATTCATCTTCCTGAACTAAAACCATCCAAATGGTGGAATGAGAGGCAGCGAGGTACCAAAAATAATCCTGGTTGTAATTGGGAGGATGCAGTAATGGTGCATGGGTCAATGCATGTTTGAGTGCATCAAAGTATCGATCAGAAATCTCATCCCAAAAGAATGGAACGTTTTGTTTTAACAACCTGGTAAAACCCTTTGTTAACTCGGCGTAGTTAGGAATGAAACGACGTAAAAAGTTTGCTTTCCCTTGCAAAATTTGGAGTTGGCGAAGAGTCGAAGGAGGAGGTAGATTGATGATAGCTTCAACCTTTGATGTATAGACATGAATGTCTGCTTTTGAAATGACAAATCCCAGTAAGAAACCCGATTCTACACAGAAAACACATTTGTTTGGATTCAGACGAATTCAATAATGCCTACATCTCATAAAGATAGCTTGTAAATGAGTGAGATGATCGGCTCTACGTGATGAATGGGTAGGTAAATCATCGAGATAAGGCTCCAGAATGTTCTTGATGTCATTAAATGCGTAAGACATAGCTCTTTGAAAAGTTTCCCCAGCATTCTTCAATCCAAAGGGTAGTTTGCAATAAGAAAATGTTCCCCACGGACAAATGAAAGTTGTTTTAGGTTGATTAGCAGGGAGTATGTTGATTTGATTGTAACCGGAAAAACCATCAATAAAGGAGAACATTTCACTACCAGCGCAATCATCAATAATTTGATCGATATAAGGGGTTGGATAATTGTCTTTAGGACAAGCTCGATTAATATCCCTATAGTCGATACATACTCTTATCGTTCTTGTTTTTTGTTGACAGGAACAATATTCGATACCCAATCAGTTAAAGGAATTGGATAAATGAAATCTGCACGAAGTAATTTCTCAACTTCAGCTTTGATAGCAGCAGCTTTTCTCGGATGTATTTGATGTAAGCGTTGTCGGACAAGTTTAGCATCTAGGTAAGTCTTAATTTCATGGACAACAATTGATGGATCGATTCCTGGCATTTCTTCATATGACCAGGAAAACACGTCATGGAATTCTTGAAATAGGGCTTTATAAGTTTGGATTTCATCATCCATACATGAAGCACCTATATGAATGTTTTCAACAATTCCTGGATTAACTAAAATGTCAATAGGAACCATTCGAAAGATATTTTCCAAATTTAACTCAGAATCAGAATGTTGCAATGGATTCTGTGGTTCTTTGACATAATCAGTAGTAAAAATAGAAGAGAAATCATTTTCAAAATGATCAAGCTCAGGTAAAAATGAAGATCGGTGATGTAGATCTTCCCATGGTAAATCATCAATAGACAAGAGTTCACGAATCTGCTCATCAGTATGAATAAGATCAGGAAATGTCGTTGTAGATGAGCTAGATATAGAAATCGAGTCCTCATGGATCACATTCATTGGATCATTTTCGGTTGAAGAAGGATCATAAAATTATTGTACATCCTGATATGAAATTTCAAGGGACTCAAAGGCATCGCGCCATCAAATGAATCCACCTCGGAATCGGAAGGTATGATCTAAGGATCATTGAAAGTAACAGTATTCGATGAAATCATATGAATATTTGTGATAGGAGGTGATACGTTGGGAGCAGGAAAGGAAAAAGTTCCCAGTAAACCAGAATCTTTAATCAAACCTATGTCGACATTCTTGTAAGGGATAGTCGTTTTACCGATGTGCTAAATACTATATGTAGAGGCTAGATCAGACGAAAAATAAGTCAGCTAGTCTATTGTAACGATCTTTCCTTTATGTGGAAACTTGATAAGCCGAAAGACTGATGAAACAACAGAAGTCATAGCATAAGACCAACTGTGACCCAGGAGAAGGTAGTAATCTAGAGGCACATCAACCACTTCCACATTGATATTTATGGTTTTTCCTTCTACCTCTATAGGTAAATTCTGCAAAATACCAAAAGGATGGAACCCTCGGCCTTCAAAATCTTTTAGAATTGTCAGAGATATATTGAGTGTGGGAGAACCAAGCGATTTCCAACACTCGATCGACATAATACATGTAGAAGCCCCTTCATCAATAACAGTACGAAAGCAAGGTCTGTTTTTTACTAATACTGGAATCTGGAAATCCATTTGATGGGGTAGGTGGGGTGTATTATTCTCTAAATCGAAGATTATGAGATTTGAATCCTAAATATTGACAGCTCCTATGGTAGAAAATAGTAATTTATGTTGTGTTGGGCATGATTGCAGCACTTCCAAAGCCGACATTGCTGAAGGGGAAATAGATAAGTCCTCAAAAATGTTGTAATTCTGAGCAGCTCTCGCATGTGGATTGAAAGCTAATTTACGAAGTACACCTTTAGGAGGTGGTTTTATTACTAAGTCTGAGTTGGGTTTCTCGATCTGTAGTGGATCAAAAACTAGAGGAGGTATAGTTGATGTGTTTGAATTAGAAGATTCTACTTCTTTACCACCAACAGGATTTTTACTACCATAATCTTGTGATCGCATCGCAATCCTAACATGAGGCATCATCAGAATGGGTTCTTCTGAGGCATTCGAGGAGGAACCAATCATCTTACTATCTTGAGTAGGAAAAGGATCCTTCAAGACAACATGTGTTTGAGAACCTTTAACGAATTTTGAAACCTCTGCTCGATGTGGGCATTCTTTGGTAAAATGATCATCGTCGCAAATGAAACAAGGATAGCGAGGTTTGTGTTTTTTGTCAGTACATTCATTTTTATCTGTTTTATTTTTTGAATTTTGTTTGTTTTTATTTTTCCCCTTATTTTTACTACCAAATTTAGATTTGGTCATAGATGAATCTACGACATGGATGTCGGCAGAAACTTCAGTGGAAGAATCTCCTTTCAAGGAATCAGGTAAAGTTATTATAGGAGAAGAATTCTTTGAAGTCTTCTTTCTTTTAGTACTAACTAAACCAATCATACCATCAGTGGCATGATACCCTGAAAGAGCTGCAGTTATTTGACCATGTTTTGGAAGATCAGGGATTTTTTCATGTAAAGTACCTGACTGCATATAAACAAGGTCGAGGTACTGAGCCTGAGAAATGAATTTCTCTTCAGTAACAACTCCTCCCTTAGCTACATCTTCAATGATTTTGGGTAATAATGATTTAATGAACCATTCCGCGAAAATTTGATCCAGAATGAAAACTTTCACTAAATGCCTCCTACGTCACCATTCGTGAATATGATCAGAAATATACGTGGACGTGGATTGTTTTAGTGAGTTCAATAGTTCCGTGCCATTGTCGTATCTGACAGGAAACTGAAAATGAGTTCAGAAAGCAGTTTCTGACTTATTGAAATTATTAAAAGAGCCTCGTGTTAACTCAATGTACCATTTGGTAGCAAGACCAATAAGAGTTTGTTGAAAAAGGCGTAACCGAATTGAATCATCAATTATCGAATTAGATGCACACTAGAAGTGATAAGTCATAACGTGATTTGATGGATCCTCTCCTCATTTACCCTCGAATTTTGGTATATCACTAGGCAACTTATTAGGCATTGGTGGCCAATACGGAAGATAGTAAATCAGATCGTTCATAAGGTGCGATAAATCAGGTAAATCCAAAGTTGCAATAAATGGTAACTGATGGTTAGGGTCACGAAAACCTTGAGTAATGAGACCAGTTCTGGGAGGAGGATATCTAAGATAACTCGGAATCGCATTTTCATTAGGAATGGTATAACCTCCTGTAAAACCAGGATTAATTGGACGAAACTAAGGTTGTTGAGGCTGTTGATAAGTATAGCCAGGATACGGTTGATACTGATAAGCTGGGTTTTGTGCAATGGAACCAAATTGATAATGTCCCTAGTATAGTTGATATGTGAATTGCGGTTGACTTGTGGAAATCGTAATTGTACCAGCTTGTCCTACAGGAATTTGGGCCGAATTCTGAACTGTAGGTCCTGACTGGGGCACAGAGACTTGAGGAATTTTCACGGATGTAGGGATAGAAGAAAGTAGAGCTACAGATACTCCAAAAACAAGTGTTGTAGGTTGAACAAATGTTGCAGTAGTTGCAACAGTTTGAGGCGGAGTTTAAGGTGTACTAGGCCCAAGATGTTGAACAGAACCAGGTGTAGGGACTTGAACAGGAGGCTGGACAGGTTGCTGGGTTTGACCAGAAACCAAAGGCTATCCCGGTTGATTAGGTAACTGCACATTAGGTTTCATAGTCTGTTGAATTTGATATGGATTCCACACCATGTTTATTCTGTGGTATTGTCCCGTAGAAGGTTGTACATATGAAGGACCATAGCCTGGTTGAACGTAGGGTTGATAATTAAATGGTAAATTTCCAGCTCCTTGTACAAATGATTGACCATAAGGTGGTTGGAAACCTTGAGTTGGGTACTGACGTTGAGGTTGATAACCCTGTGGCACGTACTGAATCTGGGGTTGATAAGGACCCTGAGGAATATACTAAGTCTGGGGTTGACCTTGGGGTATGTACTATACTGAAGGTTGATAACCTTGAGGTATGTATTGTCCTTGAGGTTGTTCTCCAAGTAAATAATATTGTCCTACAGTTTTTCCTGGTAAAAAATTACCTTGAATTTTCCCCCCAGGAGGTAACTGACTGCCTTGAGGTTGCCCCCTAGGCGGTAATTGACTACCTTGAGGTTGCCCCCCAGGTGGTAATTGACTACCTTGAGGTTGCCCCCCAAGCGGTAACTGACTACCTTGAGGTTTCCCCCCAGGCGGTAACTGACTACCTTGAGGTTGAGGATTTTGGATATTACCAGACATCATAAAGATTTTCTCTGCATTCAAAGTTTCAGTTTAGCTCCATTAATACCAGATGATAACACTTGTTCAATCGGTTGAGGAGTTGCTCCTGAGAAAGTACCAGAGAGAGCCTGGTACCTCAAAGGAGCAGAAGGACCACCGTATAAAAATGTTTTCGGTGATTGGGAAAACATATATGACCCTCTTGACATGATCGATGAAGGATAATAACCTCTTGGTGTAGGATGAAAAGGAATTCGAGGTGGTGAAAAACTAATACCCGGGTTTTCTAAAAAATCTGTCAATGATAAATACCAAGCGTCACTTCTAAAAGGACTGTAGAATATTGATTCACGCTCCCTAAGATTGAAAATCTATTGGTTTTCGGGAATATTTATGTCTTTGTCTGGACCGACAAGTTCTTCAATAGATATGATGTCAGAAGGAAGATTTTCAGTAATAATGTTTCTTACCCTAGGTGAACTAGGATCACTAGAAGTTGGAGTAACAAATATTGAAGATGGTTCCAGAACAGCAGGTTTAGTGTCAGGCTCAGAAATTTCAGGTTCTTCAGCTAATTCACTGGAAGGAGAAATACTACCAGTAACTTCGGAAACTGAAATTGGCTCTTGAATATGCTTTGTTTTTGGTATTTGATGATTAGGATGAACAATTATAGATGAATCTCTGGCTTCTGTTGATCTAATTCTACTGTCAGTAGATGATACTAGAGTTCATAGCCCTTCAAGTTGGCTTGGTGTATACTCAGGGGGCTTCTCTTGAAGTTTATAGGACTATCTCGGTAATTCTGCCATGATTGAATATTAATTAATCACACATAAACAAATAAAATTTCAATAAAAACACCTAAAGTCTATAAAGGAACAAACAGCTGAATCACACGCCTAAAAAAAAATCTAAGAGTTCAAAGCACACATAAACAGTAACTTCCCATACTGAAAACAATAGTTGGTGATGAAATCCAACTTAGTAGAAGTTTAATACAGAAAGAGCAGTTGGAATAGTTACCCCGACAACCTGCTTAATGAAACAGACTGGCACAAGTTTCTTCACAAAACCATCTTGAGTGAAGAGAACCCCCTAGAGAGTCCAAGTGAGTCTAGTCGATGTCTGCTCCAGGTACAATGAGATATTTCCTTCACCATCACCTTAGGAAATAATCTTAAGTTTATGTACACTAAGGTTACCAACAGCAACAAATACAACTGGGGGAACAATCTATGATCCGATTCTACGCGCAAGGGCAGAGCAATAAAGCTCAATCCCCTTGAAGGCTCCTCGACATGGTCAATCTAAGGTTTACCAACAAGTGACCCTAAGCTCCTCGAAAATGGTTAATCCAAGGTTTACCATTTGTAATGAGCGCAGATCTTCTATATTTCCCAATGAAATAGAATTGATTGTCTCAAAGGTTCGGACATGATCTCGTGATTAACTCCTTTAAGAGAAGCTTCCCAGAATGTACGAATTACAATTGGATTTATTTCCTACCGCAAGATTTATCTACTTGTTTGTTTTTACTATCTTGGAGATTTAATTACTCCCTACTCCAACATACTAGCCTAAGCTATATTGGTGATAAGATCCCTAGAAATAGAAAAAATTACTAGATCAATTTTAATTAAGCGTTGTTTTTATGGGCTATTATTTAAGTCAATAGGTATGGAAATGAAACTTTGATGGTGTGAAGACTCGACTCCAAACACACTAAAAAATGCACCTAAAATGATAAGCAATTCATTTTTATTTCAATGAAGTCTAGCTAAATAAAGAGTTCGAGAAATGCAATTTATTAAGAGACAATTCTTTCTTTCAACATGAAGAATAAATGAAAAGAAAATCTTTTTGTTTTTCAATAAGAACTCAAAATGAGATAAAGAGTCAATGCTCACAATAAATCCCCTTCACTTTTCAAAACTCAAAACTACAAAAAAAAAAATTCTTTCAAAAGAGATCTACAAGTTCTAAAAAAACACTCAAAACTATGAAAAACTAATTTTGAGATCTAAAATCTTCGAAAATCTAATTGAATAAAAGCTTCAATTTTTTTTTGAGAATGTTTTTCTTAGTTGTTTAGTAAACTAAGGATTCATTTGCACAGAATAACGAACAAATCAAAAAACATCTAGATATGTTTTCTTTTGTAAAAATGAAATTCAAAACCTATAACAAAGTTTGTTCAAAGATTTGCAAAGAGAAAACTAGATCTATTCCTTAAAAAGGATGGATTTCGCAACTAAGCCAGACTCATCAAGAAGACAAAAATACACCAGTGTGATCTAAGGTATTTCAAGCTTCTAATCTTTGAGTCACTACAGAGACAAAGTGAAAACCACTCCAAGTATGCAAAACTTCTAGAAAATCACTCAAAACAAAAATACTATTGGAACTCACTCACAAGAGGTTTTTGACAGGAAAAATAAAGATTTGGGTAGACACTAAGAGTCATAAATCAAATCTAAACTTAAACTGGAAGAATAAATCTTGAGATTTCAAAAATTTTAACAGGGTCCGCAGGTCCCAAAAGCAACAGGTGCGGTCCCGCACTGGTTACTTAAGGAAAGTGCGAAGATGCCTGCACTGTGTGTGAAGACAAAGTGCGGTCCCCTGAGAAGTTCAAGAAAAACACAAAAAACTTCAAAAAAATTTAAATCAAAGTAAACCTAAGCTACCTAAGCCAGTATACATCAATCAAAAACCAGAAAAAACCATTTTCTCAAGTCAAAACAAAGGAAAACCAAAAATCAAAAATCATTCCCCAATGGAGTCGCCAATTTTTTGGCCGAATAAATCGATCTTGCAGACAAGATCAATCTCCCTAGTATCAAAAGATAGTCTAGCAACAAACAGACAATTAAATCTATATTTCTCTAGATATATCACGATTTATAAGTAAATGCTACAAATGTGTTACGATCCTACCTTGATTCAACGCTTGTTTGTAGTAGTCATCCTTCAGCTGCTCGAAAGAGTTATCTTCGAAGATCTGCAATCACAAACAAAAAAACATTAAACAGCACCTACATAGCATATATTCATAAATCATATCTATTATGTGATCAAGGAATCCATAAAATAAACAATCAAATGACAGCTTATTGAGAAAAACAAACTTATTTGTATTAACTTTGAAATAGTAGAAGAACCTTACAACCTTTTCAGCCTTGATGTTGAACAGGTCTTCCTGGGGTCCAAAGCAGGAATTTCCTTTACTCTAACAAGCCTTGCATTCTTCCAACCAAGATACATACAGGTATGTAATCTTTCCTCATAAAATCTCAACTAAAGGAGTCTAAATTCCAACAACACTTTACCTCAAATAATACAAAAGCTTGAACTCCATTTGAGGTTGCCCAATGCCTCTTTTTACAGTGCAAAAGAGAAGGTTATAGTTCCAAATATGAAGGGATAGAATCCTCCTTCAAAGGGATAAGCTCCTCACATCAAGGGGTTAGCTCCTTAAGGCATGGGATACATGAACCTGAAAAGAGCAGACTTGCCACCACAAGATTCCTTCCAGAAGCTTCTAAAAATGACTGAAAGTGAGCTTTTTGAGTTTACTTGTGCCCTTTTAATCTTTTACAGGGGTCCACACCCTTAACATAGAGACAGTGCGGTCAGGTACGCAGGAGACATGACCATTAGGTGCGGGACCACAGGTAAGACAAACAGAAAGTGTGATAGTAGAGTTTTAGAGACTTTTGAGACTTTTTCTCTTATTTTTAAGGCTTGACATGAGGAATTGATGTTTTAGACTTGCAAAGGAGGAAAGTATGATTGATAATGAGGTCATACAGATAGCAGAATGTCAAGGTGACAATTTTCAGTGCAACACTATGGAAGTTGCAATTAAATTGAAGGCTACCCAAACACCTATTGCATTGGGAACTCAACAAATTCAGAATCATTTGGAAGCCATGCATCTAGAAATTCAAATTCCATGCAAAGACAAAGGCAAGGAGGTCTGCGCAAAGGTATGATGTATAAAATGTAAAGCTTCTGGGCACCATAAAGACCAGTTTCTTGTCTTCAAAAATTATATGAATACTGGATGTCCTAGTCCATTGAAGAATCATTTGTGGTTCATTATCTATTAAATTTCCGGATTACATGACACATATTCTTGCCCAAGGATCAGAAAGTATCAGCCTGACTTGAAGCAGTTATTTTGAAGATTTTGTTCTTCATTAGGGAATGATGAGCAACACTTTCACACCTATGATATGATGTTAGATAAAGTGGAAATATATAGAATGCAGGTTGAGCCTACATCAACAACATCCCCTTATGGGCATGGAGGATTCCAAGGCAGAGGAAGAGGCCGAGGAGGCGGTTCAGCTGGCCGAGGAAGAGGACAAGTCATTTGATAAAATAGTGGAGATGTTGGCCATTATGTGCGCGACTATATGAATCCAAGATGACAATCCTGTAGGTATTTCAGAAAATATGGTCATGTCATAGAATATTGTCATGACTTGATTGATAAAATGTAGGAAAAGAAGATGCAGACTCCAACAAAAAATCTTCAGATGGTTCGCCCAAAAACTCGTGAAGAAGATCTCAGTGTGAATGTGGCTACTAGGAGTGGTGTAGCTACCAATGAATATAAATTAAAGAAAACAACCAATAATGTATGGATCCATAAAGCACCTGAAATCAAACAAGGCTTTAATCTTCAGCACACAAAAGAGACCTTCATTGAAGCACGGAAATAATTTGCAAAAGGAAGTGCGTCAACATCAGGAAGAGAAATGAATGAAGTAGAAGGAGATGAGGAGATCAAACAATTTATACAAGAATGTATAAAGTTACTGTTCAACAATAAGGCAGTAAAAAATATGTAGGCATTGATAGATATTGCGCAGAGAAAGAGCATCCCATGGTAAAACAATGAGCGATCAACAAAATTTATAACAAGAAGAGAATATGTAGGGAGATGCCTATGACTGTGCAGATTGGTGCTTATGAAATGGACCAAGTTATTTTAGATCTAGGATCAGATGCTAATGTTATACCTAAGAAAACATGGCAGCACATGGGAGAGCCAAAGCTAGAGTGATCTGCTATCCAACTTCACATGGTCAATCAACAGAATATCATTCCTTTAGGGAGGCTATCACAAGTTGTAGTCAATATAGAAGGCATTAGGGTGATGGAATACTTCGAAGTTATCTAAATTGTAGATGATACTGATCCCTATCCTGGGTTGCTAGGATTTGATTGGGCCATTAACATGGATGATGTTATAAATCTGAAGAAACAGAGGATGGAATTTGAAAACAATGGAGTCATGGTAATAATTCCTCTAGATCCCACAGAAAGATAAACGTATACTAACCAGTGTGTGCTGAGGATGAGATCAATCAAATATATAAGCTAACCTTAGGCAAGGAAGACTGTATTAATGCAATAGAAGATAGGAATGTTACTATTAGATGGACCTAAGTACACCATGTAAGACCAATTTTTCCCAAAGTAAAATTACTTTCACTATGAAAAATAACTTAGTAAATCACCTTTATTAAGTTGTTTATGGTCTAAACAGGAAACGCCATGAGGAAATATTAAATAAATCCACATTTGTTTGATTTTCCTCAAGGAATAATTAGTTAAAAAATAGTTTAATTAATATTCCTGGTCATATTTAACCCAAAACAGGAAAATTAATTAGATAAATTATTATTTATCTTATTAATTTCTAGGAATAATTATTTAAACCTTATTTAAATAATATTCCTTGTTAAATTTGACTAAATAATTCATAAATAAATAAATAAATCATTATTTATTTGATTATTACTTAACCACATCCTTAAAATAATAAATAAATCATTTATTTATTTATTATTTATAAATAAATGGATTTGACCCAAGCCAAATTCTTTTTCCCTCCAACAAATATAATAAAATATTCCATAAAAGTTGGACCTAGAATTGGTTAATAATATTTTAATTATGCACCAATATCTAGACTAACTATATATTTTGTTATAAATAGAAGGGTTTTTCCATTCACTCACTGCCTTTTGTTGCCTAAAGATCACTTTGGATCTATACTTTTGGTCTGACTTTGATCCACCATCATTATCATATTTTGCTACTATTTTTCTTGTGAGCTCCCTTTGAGTTCCATCTTTTGTCTGGGTTTTCTACACCATCAAGAGAGAGGGATTTTAGATCTGAAATTTTGAGGATTGGCAAGAACCCATCCCATTGAGGAGGGCTGGTAACATCTTTCTATGTTCTCCTACCAGGTGTCATAAATTCGAAAAATTCTTTAAAACAATCTTGTCTTGTCTATTGGATGCATTGAGTAACTCTTGCTTTTATTTACTGCTGAATGTATTTTAATGCATAGATCTAGATTTTTGCAGCATTTATCCTGGTCAAATAATTGCATATCTAAATATATTGGCAACCATCTTTTCTGTTAGGACTATTTTTTATACACATATAAAGTGAGCCTTTTTCGTATCCTTGCGATTAAGATTCATACTAACAACTGGTGACTCCACAAGAGTTTATGATTACGACCTCTATTGTTTTTCAAATCCCTGCATATCCAGCTGATTCAAACCCTAGGATTTCTCTTTAGCTTCTTTTTTTTCTTTTCTTGATGTTTTTTTAAAGCTACAAAACCCTAAAACATTGAAAATTATAACTTCCGTGTGTTTTTGGACCTATTGCGTAGGTGATAGGCATCATCTGCAGCTGAGATGACAAAATTTTCTGAAACCTACTCTCCAGAGTGCTGGAATTATAGGTTGCACTTTTTGGGTCAAAATCTACGACTTGAACCTTCATGGCACAGAAAATAGACCAAAACCTGCAACCTTTGCAGAAAACAGGTCAGAAACTGCGACCTGAACTTTTTGCGGGAATTTTTCTGATATTTTTTTGGGTTTGTCTGTGCCTCTGTTCAGGGTAGTCTAAATTTCATCTCCACCTGTTTTGGACCTATAATTGTTCTGTTTTTCTCATCAAAGTGGGAACCTAGCCCCCTAGGGCTTCAATGCCCTCCACCTTTTGTGGAATAGTTTTAGTTGCTGCAGTTTGTCTGAAATTTCAGAGTGTTTAGCCCTTTTTACAGATCGGATACCTTACCTTTAGATCCACTTCATATTGGCTATTTATCCTTCCAAAACACCTCCTTTTAGTTTGGTTTGGGTTTTCCTCTGGGGTCCCCTCCGCTTCCCTCCATGTTATTTCCTTTCACCACCTCATTTACAATAATTTTTCCTCTGATTTCTGTTGTTTTTCTGCACCTATTTCCAACAGATCTGACCTTTAGGTCATTTTCCCTCCTAACTTTAGATCTATTTGCTATTTTGGTGTGTTTTGACTAGATTTTTTTCCCACCTACAGACTACTTGTTGAGAGGCCCACCTCCTTATTTCAGTTTCATATACTGTTATCTGTCGGTTTATTTACAGTTATACAACACACTTTTTTCTTTTTCTCTACAAACATATGGGTTTAAAAATTAAAATTTACACACTTAACACACACACCCTAAGTGAAGAAGAGCTTGGTTAACATTGCCAAGAAAATACTTTTAACATTTAAATCAATTGATCCTGCACCTCTCTACCCTTGTTTTGACATTGTAATTAGTTTATCTTGCACCTCGTCACCCTTGTTGGTCTCTATTCCCTTTGTGTCATGTTTTTTCCTTCATGATTGCGCCACCAAAGCGTTTATCCTAGAGAATTATTGGCCTTCATCCTCAGCTTCCAGTTGGATGACTTACTCCTTCGCGTAGGATTCGAGTTAGTCCTCCACCGAGTCCGCACTCCAACTCCTCTTCTGGTTCATTGGGTTCCCCTTCTAGTTCTGCCCCCGGTTCTCCCCCTGTCACCCTCACCATGTATGGTTCAGGACCTAACATTGGTGGTAGCCCTGACCCTAATGTTTGGAATACTACTAGTGGGACCGCAACAGGAACAACCCCGACTCGCCTTTCTCCCCTATATGGCAGGCCTCAGTCTTCCCAATTTTAACCATTTGATCAATGAACCTAGACACCATGACGCTATTTGGCCTGCTATGTTGACCAAGCTCCCTTTCGACATCCCAAAGTTTGAAGGTCTTGCTGGAGAAGATCCTACAAATCATGTTCAATCTTTTCACATGTGGTGTTCGTCTAACTCCATTACTGATGACTCTATCTGTCTTTGGTTGTTCCAACATATGCTTACTGGCAAAGATTCTAAGTGGTATTTTGATCAGGCCTCATCCTCTCATACCACCTTTGTGACTCTTTCCTGGGAATTTTTTCCTTATTTCCAGCTTCCCCTTCATTATGACACTGGTACCAAAATTTTGACTTCTTTTCGTTAATCATCTATGACCCACCTATCCGATCATGTTCAGGAATGACGAAGAAGAAAGAGCCTATGTCGAGCCCCTACCTTTGAATACTATCTCTATATGGACTGGTCCCTTATATCTCTTTTTCTGCTATAGGTAAAGATGTTGCATCACATTTCCCTCAAACCGAAGAAGCTGCTCTCCAGATTGCGTTAAAATATGGCCTGATCTATGTTCAGTCGAGTTATGTTTATACCATCTTACCTGATCTCCCTAGACCCGGTGGTGCCAATGCACCAGGAGAATCTCATGCCACCGATGGTATCATTGGAGCTCTCTCTCACCCATACGCTCAGCCTCCCATAGGCCATGGTTTCCCTCAGCGAGTGGCCAAAACCTCCTACACTTTTCCCCCTCCCGGTAGCATGTATCCAGGATATGGCACGCCTCCTCCTTTTTCCCAACCTCCTGTTTTCCACAATTTTACCCAACCTCCTTATTATTCTTATCTGTAGCCTGGTGCTCTAGCTCCTCAAGCATTAGCACCTCCACCTCCCTTGCCTTCTCAACTCCCACAACAGCAACCACCACCCCCTCAAGGTAGGTGTATGCACAACAGAGCACGACTAATCCTCCTCCTTCCAAAAAGAAGAGGAAAGGCACTCAAAATCAATCTTCCCTTGGTAATCATGGACCTAATGCTCAAAATAATGCACCTAACACTACTAACCAGCAACAGGGCACTCAGCCCAAGCAGGACAATCCTGTTCACACGAATAAGCCTTGTTATTGTTGTGGTGTTTATGGTAATTACATGCACGATTGTCCTCTTTTACCACAGATGTGGTAGATGTGGGAGTCTCAAGAAGCATTGCAAGGAAAACAAGCCTCCCCTTCCATCCCTCCCAATACTACGCCTAGTCAGCTGGCTAGTTTACTAATCCTTTCCTTCAGCAAGGATTTGTGGCTACCCAACCACCTGAAGGTCAGGCGGCCACTTAACCTCCTCCACCTGGTACCTTTGATTACCAGATTCTCATGATGAAGTCTGACCAACCTATAACTGTATACCTCAACCTTCAGACTCTGTCCCATCAATACAACAAGCCTCCTGCTACGTCTGCCCCCAAGCCCCCTTCTTCATGTTCTACAGAGCCTCTTTGACACCTAATGGTCCTTTGTAGATCCCTCAGTCTAAGGCGAAGGTTCATACCAAGATCCCTAAGGGACCATTACACCAAAACGCTGCTTCTGGTAAAGTTACCCATTCATATAATATAGTAGATTATTTGGCACAATCTCCTGTTGCCATCTCAATGCTGGAACTCCTATAGTAGTTCCCTTCACAACGAAAATCTCTACTATCTTCCATGGGTGATGTAGATCCTTCAGATGATCGATTGACTGTATTTGATTTTGATCGGTTAGAGCATCCCTCCTCTTCCTACTTTCATCACCTTCCAAATCCCAGTTAAGATCCAGAACACCAACGTTTCCCATTGTATTATTGATGAGGGGGCATCCACCTGTGTGATGTCCGCTTCAGTTTGGAAGAAAATTAGATCACCTGAGTTGGCCCGTTCCATGATCACTCTCCCAGCATGGGATGGCCATGCCTCCCAAACCATTGGCCTATTCCAAAATTGTCCTATTACACTTGCGGGCAAGATTATTTCCGTTGATGTAGAAGTAATTGATGCCCCCTTAGATTACAACATTCTATTGAGTCATAGCTACACCTATGTGATTGTTAAGTAGGTAAATCCTCTCTGCGGATAGAGATGATCCCTTTAGCCCTAGAGTGGGTCTAGAAACAAAGAGACATGCTAGAGTGTTGATTCCTAATTACTGAATGAAAAGAGGACATAGTAGATTCACCTACCTGGAGTCCAACGCTATCGTTATTGCTCTAGTGGTGGTGGTCTCTCGCTCCTGCCTTGGAAAGTCACAATCCTTCTACAGTCATGCTCGGATACCTTCACATAGAATAGAAAACAAGAACATCATGCGACATAATAACACTTCATCATAACTATTATCCAGTTAAAGAGGGCTAAACATATTGTATTAAACAAATTTCATAAAACAAAAAGTGGAACCAAACAATAGTCATGTGCATGTATTAATAAAAGAAAGAGATACAACCAAAGCTTTGATGTCATGGTCTCCTCCAACAGGGTTCAGCCGAAGCACGTCTCAGATGTTTGACAGGGAATTTGGACAGGATGAAGGCATGGACTCAAGCTCTCTCAACGTAATCCCTTCTTATTCTATCTCTTCAGAAGTTCTGCTATAGTATGTTCAATTCTCCAAGTTCAGCAAGCTTATGCAAAGAGAGATAGCTTCTTTTTATTGAGGAAAAGGAGGAGGTTAGGATCTCTACAAAGGTGGCAGGGAGGCTTATCCTTTAGGAGGTTCCCATAAGAGGTGGAAACCATAAACCAAAGGAGGAATTCTATTGTTTATCATTTCAACCACTCCCAATGACTCATCCTCGAAGTTTTTGGAATGGAATCTCTGCCTCTATTTTTAAAAAACAATCCATAAACAACTCGGTGCGGGTGGTTAACTGAGACAGAGCGCCAGCTGGTGCGGGGCCCAGTGTTAGTCTTCCTCTTTGGTGCAAGGGTGTAACTGACTACTCTCGCCAAGGCAAAAACAATGGTTTTTGAGTCTCTGCTCAGGGAATTGTCAGCAAAAGGAATATTACTCTCATGTAAAGGGATGCAATGATGGTCTTTGCAAGACATGAAACTGTTTATTGATCATAGAAATGACCCTCTAATGGGTGAGATGGGGATTGCAGGTACAGTGAAAAAATGCTATGTAACATATGCCCCCTAAAGCATGAGGTCTGAGAGAGAGGGAGGGGCAAAATGCTTTATGAGAATGCATTCAAACCAAACAACGATGTCGGAAAACCTGTAGTTACGAATAAAACTGATATCTCTAATACATGAACATGTGGTATGGGCGCAACCATCCAAAATAAAGTGTATAAAAACTAAGATCTGAGGTATGGACATAGCCATCCAGCAGTAAGGATCAACAAATAGAATCAGGTATGGTCGCAACCCTCCAATCAAAAGAGTCATGATAATCCACAAGAATCCATAGCCTGGATTTTATCAGAAAAAAACGTAGCATCTTGCGCTCCATCTCGACCCAAAGAAGTACAAATTCAAGCATGCGAATATATGAGCTGAAGTCGAACATGCATGAAAATCACCTGATTACCAGCCAATGATGAAAGTTGTTAACCAGCACGAGAGAAACCATGAATAATGAAAATGGATCTCAAGATAAAAATGGTACAATCCACAGAATGTGAACAATGATCTAGTGTCTAACATCCGCAAAATCACTTGATCGAAGGCCAATGATGTGGACCTTGCTTCGAATGCGAAAAACCTGCCATTAAGGCATGCAGGCTCCAAGGTACCAGAAGGGAGTCTCTAGATCAAATTCCTGGATAATGAGTTGAAGTTGACAAGAAGTGACCTGATTGAAGGTGGGCCATAATTTTTCCCACATCATCGACAAGAGACAGAGGAACATGATAATAGTGAATCAGGACCAACAAGGAACCAAAGGGAGGTTGAAAAATGCAGAGGCAAACTTCTCTTGAACATATCAGTGACACGACAGTGGATTTGGTAGTATTTGACATCAAGGGATTTGAGGTCATGGTGACGTGTCAAAGAGTATATGAGAGGTCAAAATAGATTACCCAAAACCATGGAGGAAAAAGTGACGAAATGAGATGTCCCCAACCCGACATGAATGTAGACAAGTGCCATGTTCAAGAGCGACATACTACCAACATAACTAAAAATTGGTTCCATTTTCCCCCACCATTTCTGGCAAGTACCCCAATTATTTAAAAATATAAGCTTGAAGTGGATAGCATATTCTTGTGTTGTAAGTTTTTCCTTCGGAAAAATCCATCCTATAAGTACATTTTACAAGCCCAAGGAAGGAGGAGCTCGAGTAACGTCATGGTGACGAAGTCCAATGTCATCAAGTTTTAACGAGTCTGACAAAGGAATAACTCGACATATTTTCATGTTTAGAGAGTTTGAAAAGAAGGAAGAAAAGAAAACTCCAGAGTGGCCCTTTTCGTAAATAGTCTCTCAAATCTGGAAAGGTAGAAAATAACATCTGAAAGAACATCCTAGTCGAGATAGGCTAAGGTATTCCTTTTTTGTAAATAATTTATCCCAGCCCGAAAAAGGGGTAAACATATACTGGGTAGATATCTCTTCGTAGCCATTTAACGAGTTCAAAACAACAAGAGTCTTGAAAATATTTTCAATTTTAGAGAGTCAGAAAAGAGCTGAAAGATGACTCTAGTAGTGACTTTTTCGTGTTTTTACCGAGTCCGAAAAAGTATAAAATTTAAATCGTTACTTCATCGCTATGGCCTGAAAACTTGTTGCTGCACAAGAGACACGTCTAAAACCCATTTCTCAAAAATAATATAATAAAATAATCGAAAAACATGTCTTAAAACCTAATTAGGGTTGTAAAAAGTTATAAAATGCCAAAAATGGTAAAAATAATTACTTTTTACTTTTTACCTCTTGTGGAGTAATAGTTACCCCTTTTATACTATGATTTTGCGGCGACGATAGTGGGAAATATGACAGACCAATCTCAAATCCGTCAGTTCTAGGTAAGAGCTAACATCCTTCCCTTCATTTTAAGTCATCTTTTATTGCCTGCAACTTCCAATTTTTATTTTTGGCTAAGAAAATGCAAATATTATGGCACGGTGGTTAGCATGGGTTTCGAGCATGGACTCGTGCCAATCGCCCATTTTTCTGAACTAGGGCACACCCATTGGCGCGACTATTTGGGAAACAATCGCACCAACCTCGCAGACCATTCTTGTGAAAAAATGCAAGTTAAATACCCAATTTTTTACAAATCCAAGCTTCAAAACTAGCTAATACTATTCATGTGAATACATTTGCAGGTAGAAAGCGGAAAAATGGTAATCGAATGGAAAGAATGGGAACATAGTGAAGAGGACGAGCTTGCCATGGAAAATGAGGGATGCATGGAAGCTCTTAGAGACTATGGAATAATTAATTTCTTCTTGCCACCGTGTCTCTGTGCTCAACCGGAGCTACTACAGTATTTGATCAGCATATGGGATGAGAACCAGGAAAAGTTCATCCTTTGAGATCAGGAACTTGAGATTGATGTTTCTTACATCTACTTTATAACAGGATTTTCGCAGAGGGGGGAAGCACCAATCCTAACCAACACCCGTCCTTGCATGGAGAGCATGTCCATGGTGATTGATAGGGTATGTCTAGGGGCATGGAAGGGAACAGGAAGTGGGAAAGTTGATATCCAGACTATCCCGTACTTGGCACTAAAAGTAGTGTTACATACCATCACATGAGTTGTGGGATCGCAAGCACCACACAAAGCAACAAAGACACATTCTCTTCTTGCTGTAGACTGCTTGACACTGGCCATCTACAAGTGGGCAGAGGCCATGACAATAAACATGAAACACCAGCTAACAAAATTCAAGAAGACCAAATTGAAAAAATTTGGTTATGGGTCTATCCTAGTATCGTTCTTCCAAGAACGAATAACAATTTTTCAGCATCAGGAGGTCATATTCCCAACACCACCAGCGAGAGAAAAACGAATGGCCCGATGGGAAACTCTGATGCCAAGGGCAGGGGGCAATCAATAGATGTCCTGGAGACCGGAATTTTTTGATTGGCTCCACCGAGAGTTGATCATCGTGGAGGACTAGCCCTACTCTAATACAAATTTTATTGGTGATCCAGACCTCCCACTCCCAGAGGGAGAGGATTGGGATGAGGATTTGGGTAAGACTCATTTTTAATTTTCATGAGTGTTATGATTTTTTTTTTTTAACTATGTATGTTCTGACATTAAATCCATGCATTTACAGATTTTGGCCTAGAGAGACCCGGGGGCATGTCTTTGATAGTGAGGCGAATTCATCTCAATTTCGACCCTCATGGCGATGGAGGCGAGGAGGAGGAGATCGTGCGCAACCTAGAGGGGATCACACGTGGAATTCCAGACTATGCACGATTTGATGATGTTCCTCGTGCCTACCAAATACATACTTTCGGGGTTCCAAGCCGCATTCACCACTTACTTAGCTGGCTCGTATGAGAAGTGACATGCTACCATGAGCATCACGCCGATTAGACACCTAGGCTTTATATCTACATATTTTGAGAGACATGGTGTCTCAGGATGTAACAAAAACACACATATTTTTTGAATTTATGATGCACACTGGTGCAAACACATGATATCTATCTATATATATATATATATATATATATATATATATATATATATATATATATATATATATATATATATATATATATATATATATATATATATATCTATATATATATATACATGGATATTTTACATATGATGATGATTTTACAAATTATGCAAATGTCTATCTAATACAATGTTAGCCACTGTATGAGTTAATGCATTCATTCATCTAGGAATATTTTGATATGTGATAAAATCAAAATTTCTTTCCAACAAACGAATACGTAAATACAATCTCAAAATGTACGGGTTTTTGACTGAATAATGACCACTGAGTTGCAGAACAACAAGCTGTGAATCTAGATTTACAAGTAATGTGCGTATGCTGAGATTGATTGCCTCGGTTAATAGTTCAAGTACAACACTATATTCAGCGATATTGTTTGTATTATGTCGTAGACAAATACCTCTGAATTCTATCAACTCACCAGCAGGATCATAGATTACTCAGGCTGCTGAAGACAAATTCATGGTACTACGGGAAGAACCATCTGCAAAACCGATATAAGGGGTAATAGAAATATGCATAAATAATAAAGACCCAATAAGCAGGAAAAATGCTCGCAAAGCACACCAAATCAAAACATGTACAAAAATGGAAAAAACACCTATGTACACAAATCATGCATGAATGAATCATGCATAGTATTTTTTGAGATATAACCCATTTCTGGGATGTTCTATAGGATGACCTTCGTAATCAATAAGCTCATAGGCCCAATTCCATAACACACATTTAATAATGTAAGGCCCATGCCACATGGGTTGAAATTTTCCTATCCCCAGCATATCATGAGCTTGGTCATACAGGAGGACGGGATCTCCTTCAACGAAAGAACGAGGGGAAACTAATTGGTCAAAATGAGCTTTGACCCACTTTTTTTGTGCTTCAATAACTAGAGCAGTAAAACAGTGGGTTGCATCCAATATTTCTAAATAAAGGAGATGCTCTTCTTCTAGTGAAGTGTTCGACAGTAATTCAACAACCAAATTGAGTGAATGTATTTCACACTCAATTGGAAGAGTAGCTTCTATACCATAAACCAACCCAAAAGGGGTGAATATGATTTCATTCTTAACTGAGGTTCAGTAAGCCCAAAGAGTTGAAAATAACATGAGATGCCAATTGGATTTATGGATCCCAATCGTACACTAAATCATGGTAGCAAGAACTTTTTTCATGGCTTCAACCTGACCATTGGCCTGAGGATACATCCTTAGAAAGACATCTGAAGTCTTTGACATGTTTAAAGAATTTAAGGTTCTGGTATAAAATCAAATAGAGACTAAGATTGAGGTGTTAAGGTTAAATAATGGTGGAGATTTTTTCAAGAAGTAGTTTGAAGATTTTTGCAAGAAGTGTAGTATACCACGATAGAAGATTACTTCATACACACCTCAGAAAAATGGAATTGGAGAAATAATGAATAGGATGTTGATGTAAAATGAAAGGAGCATGCTCAGTGATGTCAGGTTAGGAAAGGAATTATGGGAAGAGGTAATGGATACTACATGTTAAATGTTTAATAGATCACCTTCATCAGCGTTGAAGGATATGACTCTGCATGAGGTATGAAATGATAAGAAACCCTCTATATCACATATAAGGGTATTTAGTTGTGATGCATATGTACATGTCCCAAAGGATAAAATAATAAATTTAGATAGTAAATATGAAAGGTGCATCTTTTCTAGGTATAAGGATGGTTTAAAAGGTCATAATTGGAACCCAGAAATAAAGAATGTTGTGTACAACCGAGATGTGGTGTTTATAGAAGTGGAGGATGTTATTAACCATGAATTCCTATGAAGGAACCTGAAATATAGAGTTTGAACTGAAGGAGGAAGAATCAAACTCTATAGAAAAATAAGAATCAAAAGAGGAAGAGCCACAAAATCTAGTTTCGAGAAGATCAGTTCGAGAGAGAAGGAAGCCAGAGAGGTATAGTCCATCCATTTTTTGTTCAAATTTCTCTTTATCTATTACTGATGATGATCACAGAACTCTGAGGAGGGTAGTTGATTCAAAGGATGGAAAACTATAGAAATAGGCCATGGTTGATGAAATGGCATCTATGGACTAAAATTAGGCTTGGGATATGGTGGATTTTCCCACTAGAATGAAATCCATTGGCAACAACTAGGTGTTTAAGAAAAAGATGAATGCATAATGAAAGGTTGAGAAATAAAAATCTTGATTAGTAGAAAAAGGCTATTCTTAGGTGTAAGGAATCTATTTTGAGGTAGAATATATGGATGTGAAGAAAACATTTCTTGACAGGGATATGGAAGAAGAGATCTACATGAAGTAACCCAAAGGCTTTGTAGTGAAGGGTAAGAAAAAACTAGTGTGCAGGTTAAAATAGTCTATTTGTTTGTTAAAAAAATCACCAAGTATGTCGTATGATAAATTTGATACATATATACAGGGACTTATCTTCATAAGGATAAAAACAAATCACTATGTTTGTTTTAAATTAATTGGTGATCGTGTTATTTATATGGTATTTTATGTGAATGATATGTTTTTGATTGGAAATGAAAAATAAATTATCCAGGAATTGAGGACAAATATTTACTCCAAATTCAACATGAAGGACCTTGGCACTACAATCTATATTTTGGGCATGGAAATTAAATGAGATCGACAAAAGAGGAATCTTTGGTTAAACCAGAGGAAGCTCTAGTTAATTAGAGGAGGTGTGTTAAGACAATATTGTAGAGGTTTAATATGAAATATATTAAACCATTGAAAGCTCCTATTCATGTAGGTGTAAATTTATCTATTGAACAATGTCCCAAGACACAAGAAGAGGAAGAGGACATGTACCGTGTTCCATATGTGAGTGTAGTTTGTAGCTTGATGTATACAATGATGCTACTAGACAATACATTGCACATGTAGTGGGAGTATTGAGAAGGTTTATGTCAAAACTACAAAAGGAGCATTGGACAATAATGAAGCTAGTTTCAAGTATTTGTGTGGCACTAGTGATTATGGTTTCTGCTACCAAGGAAGACAAATATTGGATAGAGTTTTGGACATTCGTCACTTTGATGGTGCAGATTGGGTTGGAGATATGGATCAAAGAAGATATACAAGTGGATATGTGTTTAACCTATTTAGAGGAGCAGTCGGCTGGATGAGCAAGAGGTAGTCTATAGTGGATCTTTAAACTACAAAGACTTAATACATAGCAACCACTCATGCAAGAAAGGAAGAAGTTTGGTTGCATAGATTTTATTCAAGTATGGGATTGGTACAATGAGCTATAAGGATATATTGTGACAAAAAAAGTGTAATTTTATTAGAAAAGAACCCTACTTCTCATTTGAATACAAAACACATTGATTTTTAGTATCACTTTTTGAGGGATATGGTTGAAGGACAAAAGGTTTTTCTAGTAAAGGTGGACGCTTTGAAGAATGTTACATATCCATTAATGAAGTATGTGAGCACTAAGAGGTTTTATTGGTGTAGACAAACAATGGTCATTGCAGGAATTCACCAATGACTAAGCTCTCATGTGACCCCCTATGTGGAAATAAAACAACAAGTGGGAGAATTTGTGGTATGTGTTATATTCCTTCCACGATTGGCCTCAGAATAATTTTTTTGGGGTCCAAGGCACCACCCCGAAAACCTTTTATGGGTGGTTTTATGCATGGTTTTCATACATCATTTGGGCATGATGGTTTTCTACCCATGGTATTTTGTGGATCCAACCAAAGAAACTTTGGTTATGTTCTAATCTAGGGTTAATGTATTGGGGTTTTTTAATGATTCAAGATGTATGTGTATATTTATTGTAACATTGAAAGGAACATAGTGAAAAATCAATCTGGTAGTATTGGTTTTTGGATGCAAGGGAAAATATATATTTCTATTTGTTTTATGTTCTCACCATTATACATTTTTTTGTTTTAAGAATTCGTTTCTAGATCATTTTTGTACAACGTTAAAACCTACATCGGTGTTGTTTGTTGTTTTTGAGGAGGAATAATTAGTTGGGAGGGAATCCCTTATTGAGCAGACATTGTGGTGTCCTTTAAAGATATTTTTTTTTGTAGAGGAGTTTTCAAAAAATCTAATGTCAGAGGGGCCAGTCTTGCATTTCTAAAGGAAAGGAATTTTTCTAACTCCCGGACTGATAACTCCTCATTCACCCCTTTCAAAACTGAATCATAATAATATTATTTGGTGAATACGTCATTAAACTTTTTTTCTTCATGGAGGAATATTCTAATACCGGATGTTAGGGCCACCTATTTCTCCACTCCATATGGATCATAAGACCTAGTCTGAATGGTGGCCAAATTTATACATCAATAGGTTATAGATCATTTTCAACATTTCCATAATCGGCCAAAGAGAAGATCCCAAAAGGAATAGGGAATTGAGGCCAAACCTTCTTGTTGGAATATTTTAATGATTTGGTAATCCCATGATCAACTATTTGGTATGCTGCTTCCCTTCATAACAAATTTTCTAGAACATAGAGTGGCAAGACATGTGGGTGTGCATGGCTTCCCAGGAACATGATATATGTGAATGAATCTTCTTCAAACCAATTCCAAATTCTCATGAGGTTTTCCATGGATTCTTGAGACATTCTAGGGGGTTTTGTTTTTAATATAGCTTCAAAATTGGATCATGACCTCGTGACAAATCAGACAGAAATGAAAAAAATAATTGGTCTCCTAGAGTAAATTGTGATAGATGTGAATTTGTGTGGGATAAAATATCGTCCACTTCCATCCCATGGCTGGAAAATAAAGAGAATAATAAAGGGATTACATGATATATAATGACATATAAAATTGAGGGATTTTTTCTCTGATACACTATGAATAGAATGAAAATCTAAAATGTGTTTGGCTAGATTATAGGACAATATAGTGGCCCACTCAAAGATGTAATCCTCAGAAAATCTGTCAATTAAATGAACCCAACTGTCAGGGAATTTAGAGACATTTAGATATGCATGTAGCCTATAAAGCATGGAAGCCACTTTACTAAAAGGAGAAGCAAGTGAGTCTATAAATTACTTACCATATTACTCCTTTTTCTGTTTGTTCGAGCCACTCCTCTAGTCTTGAATGGAATCAACTAGATCCCTTGATTTTTAAATAGGTCTTCCACATATGTTTTGTCATAGATGCATTGAGGATCTAGCAAGTGATACATATCTTGAAAGTATTTTTCTAAGAACAAACCAATTTTGGTTCCCTTCCTAGTGTGGAACTTCCTTTTCATGATATATACTATTTCAATAACCCATCTAACCATATCTGTGTAGGCCAAAATATATGGCCTCACTCTAATTTTATGCAATAAAGAGTTTTCTACATCCTACGGAAATTCATGTGAGGTTGGGGTTTCATTATAGACCATGATTTTTTTGATGGTCACCATTGGGCCTTCATCTTTAAAATATTTGTAAATCACCTCCCACGAGGAATGACTTCAATCCCTAGTGAAAATTTTATCTGTGAAAAATCACGCTCCTTGCAATTTCTCATCAATGGTTTCTCTGAATGGGCCAGTTGGTTGTTGCAAAGGCACCTTCGATTTTCCCTTGGATTTCTGATGAAGGAGCATCTTACCTCCAAGTCAAAATGTATATTGACTAGACCTATGGGTTTTCATTTATGAAGGGAGTTGGATCCCTAATATTGATTTCATTCTTTATTTTAATGTATAAACTTATGTATTTACGATAATTTTATGAATGTGAGGAATATTGTAATGAAATATTTTCGTTAAGAGAGATTTAGAGAATAGTGTGTGAGTTAGAGAGAATATTGGGTTAGTTAGAATATGGAGAGATGCAAAAACCCTAAATTAGAGGGTCTAGGTGAGGCTTTTGTGGATCTAGGAGGAATTCTTAGATCTAAATCCAAAATTGGTTTCAACCCCTTTTTGTATAAAAATATTTTATGTAATGATAGTAGAGGAATAGAGTAGAGGATCTTGAAAGGAGACAAGAGAGAGGCTTGTGAGAGCCAAGAACTGGCTTGAGGCCAAAATGGGATTATTTGTAAATTAGGCCAATAGATTCTTTTTAAATCCTTGTAAATATATATTTTTATTGGAATCGAACATTGAATGGATTTTGTGTGGATGGTTTTGTATTGAATTGATGTAAACATGTCTTTTATTTGATTAACTAAGTGTATGCCATGTATGTGAGCTGAGAGTGGTGTTATGAAAATAAGAAAGGAATGGACTTGATCTAAATCTCAAGAGGGATAGAAGTTGCATATTCACAGAGGAACTACATTAAAATTGTGTAAAAGATCATTGGAGGCTTGTTATTATTGCTTGAGTGGCTTGACCCTCAAGATATTTTTGTATATTGTTGTTGATATCTTAATAAAATGATGGCTTCATATTCATCCCTCTTATGACATGTGCATAGTTTATGTGTTTTATATTATTATGCTGCTATTTCTCGTAAACTGTGCTACTCACAAACCAACATAATAAACCCGTTCTATGGGATAGCAACTGTGGATGATTTCTAGGGCTGCGCATTATTCGATGAAGTGACCATGTTCATCGCACAACGTGCATCATATGATAGGAGGGGGAAATATGAATGGGAGTATTTCTAGTGACTCTTGTTCCTCCTGTAGGTACAAGATGGTACAAGGTTCATTTCCAGATGGTTGGGTGGAGGGATACTCTTGATAGCATCACTCGATGGTGTGTAAGGCATCCCTATATCACAGGATTTCTGGGCAGTAATGGGTATAGTGTGTATAATTTTTGCAGATAGCGCATGCATGATTGGTACACAATGCTTTGCCTTTACCTTTGGTGGCAGGTTCCTTTTTACAGGAATGTGGCATTATGATTTCTGCCTCAGAGCCAAGGAGTAGTTTTAGTTCATCTAGCTCTGGGAGAATATGGGTAGGGTTACCTACTATGTCACATATAGAACAACCTGGTGATTCTCGTTGTATTGCAGGAGTCTCCACCCCATTTCCTCTCTCAGTTTTCTTAGCCGTAATAATTGGTTTTCAATGGGAATTTCCTTTGTAGGGATGTTTTCGACCATTTCCTAGACAGGTGGGGGATCCTTGGGACTGAGGGGATTTAACCCTATGGAAGTCATGTGTGTGGCTCCTATTCCAGTAGGGGGAATGAGATACCAAACTGGTATTGCAAATGATATTTTTGGTAACACCACTGTTGCCAAAACCTGCTGGGATATGAAACCAGCTGGGGGGTAGAGGAAAAGGGTTTGGGAAGCGGTGCAGGCTAGAGAGGCTATTTTTGCCGAGGACTCAATGTAATTACTGCTTGTGTCGATATCATGACTAGCTTCAGTGCTTGATGTGGACATCATGCACACCGAAGCTCCTATGACATCAGGTGATGACTCAAGTATAATGGGGGGATCTCATAGGAATGATCCTAGGATGGATGATGGTTTGAACTGGCTAGGGCTAAATTCTTGGTACCCTGAAAGTGTGTCCATGGATGTATCTACCTAGGGTAGAATTACATTGGTGCTTGTTAGGGGTCGTTTTTTCCTATGCATCAATTTTTCGACAGTAACAATGCAGTCCTCATGGGGGAACATCATAGTGCAGAAGACGGAGGAGGCTATGGCTGACATGGAATACATATAACTCTGACCAAGGAGTATATTATAGTCCAAGTGAGCGTCCAAGACTTCAATGTCTATAAGGATCATCTTTCCATCTAATTAGACCAGGACGTTTTGGCAGAGATTGACAGGGGTTGAAGGGTGACCATCGTATGCTCTACGCATGATGACTGATGGTTTTAGTTTGGGAGACCCTAACTTCTGCCAAACATTTTTGACATGATGCACATGGATGCACCCTCGTTAATGACACATCAGTGAATGGTGATATTTTGGACCGATACTAATATTTGAAAAGCAACCATTGAAGGAAGCCTAAGGGTGGCTTTGTTTAAGTCAAAATCCATTAGGCATGTATCGGCAGGGTTGATAGTGCCTAACATGGAAAGCAAGGCTTTCGATTGTCTTAGGCATGACTGCAATACTTCCAAAGCTGATATGGTTGCAGGAGATTGAGCTAGATCATCCACGATGATATAGTTATGGGTTGCTTTGGAATATTTTATTGCTCGCCTAGTTGGTCCCTTAGCCATCTTTGGCAAAGGTTCAATAGGAACTGGTACTAGCCCATGACATGTTGGTGTCTGGTGGGGTGTCATAATTTCAATTCCGTGTTTGAAAAAACATTTCCTTGCCAGTCATGTAGATTTCGTGGTTGTTCTTTGCTGTGTGTTAACTGACCCTTGATGAGGGAAAGGTTCCTACATGATGGATGTCTGCTGGGAATATCCCCCTTGTCCACGGTTACTCTACAACTTTTTCAGCTAAGGGAGGCCAGGATAGTGATGTGTGTAATGGCCATACTCATTACAGATTGAACAAGAGTGGTTTGTTCAAAGAGGTGGACTTTTGTTCTTCCCTTGGGAATTTCTTGCCTCCTGGTTTTGATTTCTATTGGAGTTACCTCCATCTTGAGATCGTGGAGGGAGTTGTTGATTGTTGCCCCCTTGTCTAGCATTTCCTTTAGGCTTGTTTTTCTCTTTTTATTAACCATTTTAGGAGGGAATTTCTCCTACTTATATGGTTGGTGCAGTTGATTTTGGGAAGGCAACACAAAGTTCACTTGTTTATTATTCTACATGGGCGGGTCTTGTGACGGGGACTACGCATAATGCAGTCCTTGGTTTGAAAATGGCTGTTGGAGGGGAGCTCTTCTGTCAGTATGTATATATATTTATTGTGTCCTCTAAGCCAGAGGATAAGGTCCTCCATGTTGATGGTGATACGATGACGCGCTACTGGTCAAATTTTTCGGAGGATGTGATTTCTTTGGTAGTCGAGTTGTGGTATGTTCTAGGTAGAATCATACATGTAACCGAGGTTTTGAACACTACTTCCTGGGTAATTTTTGGTCAATGAACCAATTAAATAGTCTGTCGAGTTCGACACGTCTAGAAATTATTTGTAAGTTTGCAAGCATGAGGCATTTGGCAGGATATTGTAAATATACCCTGAATGCATATAGATCAGCTCAAGCTGTTGAAACTTACTAATGGCGTCCTCTTCGGATATGGGCCTTTTTTGTACCACATCCTTCAAAATATCTGTAGTGAGAGTTTTCAGGAACAGTTCTAATAGTACTTGATTGTTGAGTTTGGATTTACACAAACTGCAACGTCGCTACCATTTTTGAAGATGGTCCGAAACATGGAAAATGGGGGTTTGCCTAAATTTTTTTGGTAATTCCTTTTCGGAATCATGGTGGATGGGTAACTAAAAATAGATTAGGAATGTAGGGGTGAGGGCACTAAAGGTTCTATCTGTAGCAAAGGGTTTCTCCACATACCATTTCTCTACTACTCCTGTCAGAGTGCGTTGAAACAATCTCAGTCGAATAGTATCATCAACAATGTTGTTTGATGAGCACCACAGCTGGAAAGTCATAACATGATTTCTAGGGTATTTTTCTTGCTTTCCTTTGAACTTTGGAATTTTTGAGGGGAGCTTCGTGGGCATGGGAGGCCATATGACATTATGTGCAATGGGGTCATTCATCAACTTGGTTAAATCTGGTAGATTCAACGAAGCTAGAAAAAGTGATGCAAGGTTGTAGCCATTGCAACTTGTGAAAGCACAATGTTCTGGTTAGGAATAGGGTTTGTTTGTGACGTACCCTACTATGTATTCAACTAGATTCCCGAATGGGCAGCACTCCTCTGTCCTCTAGGGGTTGTTGGAAGATTATTATGTGGTGTGGCATTGGGAGACCGACTAGGGTTCCTAACTAAAGACGCCCCAATAAAATATGAACCAATAATGGTGGCAGTGTTCCATGTTTGATGCCGAAATGGCGAAAAACCTGGAACCCCTCCCGGTAATGGGGGGAGGTCCAAAATATGTCTAGATCGATGAGGTCCTGTTGGGTATGTTCTAGCATCAACTAGGTCTGGCTTTGGAAATATTTGAGAGGATATAGATTATAATCAAAAAAAAATTCCAATTGAATACATAAATCAAAGTGAAAATAAAAAAAAATTTCCTTTTAAATTAATCCTATCTGATCAGTCAATCAAAAAATATGGTTTTTGTTTGTTTTCATATGATACTCAAATCCTAGAAGACCTAATCATCCTCACACACTCAAATGTAATTGTTCCTTGAGAAGATATCTTGTGAGTGTTGGCACAATGTCCCATAAGAGCTGGCGATGCCCCTAGTCAGCTGAAGAAAATCCATCAAGGTAAGGCTAGAGGATCTAGTGCTTGCCTACAATGTCACTTATAGGGAAAGGATGTCCTAATTTTGGCCACTAAGTACCATCATCCCACGTGAGCATTTGATTCTTGGACTTCTTGGTAGTTTAGCTAACAGTACCAAGTATCATACGGGTTAGGTAGCCCCAACTAATACTGCATGCATTGTGCCTAATCCTAACCTACTATGAATCAGGTCTCTGTTGCGCTCGGGTTTTCTTTTTCATGGGCTGATAGGTGGATTTTAAATCTCCCTAAAAATTCAACTTCTATGTTTCAAGATGATGAATGATGGAGGCTTATTCGATGCCTACCCCCTTGATCCTAACGTACATTATAAATAATTTTTTGGCCCCTGTGGGGAGAATTTAGTGAGTTTTGTTAAGTTAGTTTTAGGTGTCTTTTCTTTTCTTAGTGTGTGGATGTGTGTGAGAAAAAAGTGAACAAGCACATAGTTTGAACGTGTGGATATGCGATGATCATTTTCAAAATACCCTATTAAAATATGTTCTATTGTTCCTTGCTCAAAAGAAAAATATGTGTGGATATGGGCCACTTTCTACTTTTCCTAGATAATCTACGTGATCAACTATAGGGAGATGGTGAGTTGTGAATAGAGAGCGTTCATATGCTTGCCTAGCATCACCGAAGGGTGCAAAGGCAACAGAGATTACTTTCTCTTATATCGACAATTCAATCCTGGTCCCGATATCCTAGTGCAAAAATTGGACTAAACTAATGAATTTTACTCTAGAAAAAGGACCTGGCTAAGCATGCGTGGACTTGGGCCACTTAATTTGGCTAATTATCTAGGTGTTTTGGTATCTAAATTTTCAAAACATAATTTTTTTTTGGAATGCAAGTTAATTTTCCCTCCTACTTAAATTATGTGTGAGCTTTGCAAAAATTAACTTGAAATAAAACTAACACTAAGCCTACCAAAAGCAGCTAAGAGAGATCTTTAGCAAGCTGCGGGGCACCTCAACCTGTGTTGGCAGATGTATTATGGGCTTCCAGACACTTTAGAAGCAGGAAAGGATAGAAATATGGGAGAAAATTCTCATTATGTATTTTGTGCACATAAGGCTGAAACAGGCGCGATGTCTGCGTGCAGGTCAACTCTGAACACGTGCCTTGGGCACACCTGTCTGAGGGAAATGCATGAAAATTCCTGGAATATAATATTTTGGAGATCTTTTGCTTCAGTCTATCACTTGGGATGAATTAGAGAATGAAGGAGAGGAAAGGGGCAATTCCAGCCCAACTCCACAACACAAAGACGAAGGTCTCTGCAAAAAGGTGCAACCACATAAACTTGGAAATAAAAGTAAGTGAAGTCGCAAATCCTGTGTTAGTGTTTTTGGTGCACATATGTACGAAATCACACCAACTTAAGGGGTGTGGTTTTCCCTCTCAAGTTATTGGTCACAGGAAGAAAATATATGGATTCAAGCAAGTTATTGGAACATGATAGAACATAAAAACACTAGATAGAGAAATAGCATGCAAATTAAAACATAAAACTAAAACTAAAACAAATAAAACAAAAGCTCTAAATAGAGTCAAACAACTTCAATAATCCAAATGGTGGCGCTTACATCCCCTCTTATTGAGTGCTGGTAGGAAATGAGGATGAAACTTTAACCCACTTGCCAAGGGGCCCTTAGAACTTGGGGTTCTGAGTCCCAATGCAAGGATGTCTTTACTTCTGAGCTGCCTTGGCCCAAAGTCTCCCTCTCTCTACTATGGTGGACTAGAGCTGTTGGATGGCCAATAGCTGAGTCCCCTCTATCTCTACTCCGGATCACACACTGCTGCTATTTCTTGGGGCAATTCTGGCCAGCATAACAATGTTCTCTCCATTTTCTCATCTCTTGGTGGCCTTTTATAGGAGAATTTAAATCCTCCTTCCCTCTCTTGGTACATTGTGGATGGTGACACTAGAGAGGAAGGTGATTCCATTTTGTGCCACATTTATTCCATTGTGTGCTCTCTTGATGTCCTAAGGAGGCTTGGGTGGTTGTCCTTAGGTGACTTCAAGTGTGGAATCAGTGTCCTGGAGTGTGCTTTTTGTGCTCCTGGAAAGTGACTTCCGCCATTCCCAGGATTGCGCACTTTTTGGGTCAAAATATGCACAAGGACACACTTGTCGAAGGATTTTGCGCTCAAAAGCATTTTTGACACGTCCAAATTTGATTTTTCCTCAGACCTTAGAGATTTTTTAAATACTTTCAGATTCTTTAATATCTCTCAACCCTATAAATCCTTCTGCCTAAAATTAAATAATGTTGTCTCTGCTTGTATGATTTTCCAGTGATAACAATAGTCATAGAAATTTGTCTTGATCTCAAATGGTTTCTGAAAGTCTGGTAATGTGAGCACTGGTGCATAGCAGAGGCGATGATTCAACTCTATGAATGCCTTCTATTGATATACAAACCAAAATAATTTTTCTTTCGTTCCTCCCTTGGTGTCTTGACTCAAAGGCCAAGTGATATGAAGGAACCCCAAAAGGAACCTGTAGTAGAAATTAGGAAGACCCAGAAAGCTACAGAGCTTTATTAGAGTGGTTGGGGAAGGAAAATCCCATGACCTGGATCTTGTATGGGTCCACATGCACCCTCAATTTATCAATAATATATCCCATATTTTAAATTTGGGTCATGCCAAAAGTGAATTTCTCCAAATTGGCACAGAAATCACATTTTCGCAATGTTTGGAGGACTTGTCGAATGTGGTGGCGGTGCTCTTCCCAACTCTAGTTGAAGATTAGGATTTCATGAAAATATACCATCAATGATCTAAATATAAATCTTAGTTTTGTTGTGCTAATTTCATCTTCAGATTTATAATTAAATTGTTGGTCACTTGCTTTATGTGCATAGGTTTCCTTGGTGTTTGTGAGTGTTAAAATAGGTAAATGACTTGAATTTTATGTTAAATTCATGAGAATAAAATCATTAAAAAAAAAAAATTGAACAAAATCAAAAACATGTACAACAAACCATCACAATGATCCATTAACACAGTTTTTTGATGAAGAATTTCACCCCTCCTCGGCTACATCTCCTTGGACCAGCTTCCATGGCTTAGGCCTATGTATTAGCTCAAATGTGAAAAAATTTATATTTACATTCATCTAATAATCTTGAAACTTGCTTCGATGGGTTCAGAATGTCCAAATCATTTAGAAATGACTCTTCTTTCTCTCAATTTGGTCAAATTTTGCAAAAGTTATGGCCAAAACTGTTTGGCCTAGGAAATATCCACTAAATCTAGAGATGACTCCAGTTAAGGCCGCTAAAATTGGGGTTGGAACCAAATTTGGTGGCTCTTCTGAATTAAATATTGAACTAAAATAAAGTTAATTAAGGTTAAATGATATTAAACCATCAGATTAGCGCTAATCGTACGCGTTAACCAAATCCCATTTAAATGTGGATTAGTGTAGTTTTAATATTTGATTATGGGTTTAAACCCACATTAAAATTTAATCCCACCCATTAACATGAATCTTCACTCCGCCTTTGGTCATCGTGGAAGGTCATGTGGGGAGTGGGTTAGACCCCTCCTATCCCCCATCGGTCGAAACATATGATAATAAATATAAGTCGAAAGCATTGTAATATAAGAACTTTTGTGGCGGCTTAGTGGTAATCCATGAGACTTGTGCAGGGGAGGTTGTGAGGTCGACCCTGACCTATGCCCATCTCTTGGTAAAGTTTTGCTCTGATATAAAAACGCGCCCAACCTTTGATAAAATGCAACCTTTTTAAATGGAATATATTTTGGGCTTGACCATAGTTATAATGCAGGCTTTGATATAACATGCATATTCCTCCAACATTAGTATAATTAAAACTTAGACTTTGACATAATGAAATTACGCCATTGATAATTGGAATTCCTCCAAACATCGGTCCTCCAAAGGGGGCACACGGTGGCCCCTGGCTGCACCACGTTTCCACCTTTGGTTGGACTCATCCAACCTTAATAAAAAAATTCCAAATTTGACCTTAAAAATCGAAATTGACCTTAGGAGATAACACATAAAAAAATTTCACCTTCCAAACTATCTGGCGAATCTTGCAGTGACACTTGTCACAGTGTCATTAGCGAAAATGATGGAATATTCCTAAAATATCCCTTTTATTCTTAATGGGTAGCCATGCCATCATTATGTCATGTACTGTAATTTTTTAGATGTTTAGGAAAACAAACAACAGGCTCTATCTTCTTCATCCGGACTCTGTTTTCGACAAAACGAATTGCGCCAAATTTATGGCAACGAGCTATTAGCTTTCATTAGTTTCCATTTTATTTCGAGCACTTTCATTTTTTATATTTTACACTGAGAAACTAATCATTCCTGCCCCACTAGAATCCTTTTGGACCCCAAAATATCTTTGATTACTGATCATGTGGATGAGGGTATAGTTCCCTCACCCTTCCAATCTCAATCCACTGAAATTTTCCCATTTTCATCAACTTGAGATTGTCACAAAACTTAAGCTTCTTTCTTGACTCTTGCTACCCTATCTTGTTGTTGTTAACACTGTCATTTTGCAATTTCCATGAATTTGCAGAGAAGCAGGATGTTCTTGCAGAAACCAACTTGTTCCTACCTTGGTCATTAATCAAAATAAATTAAAATACCATCTCACCTCACACATTGTCGTCATGGTGGTTCTTAGTTTCTCTTGCTTTGTTCTTGCATCAACCCTTGACCAAGTATTTTTTCCATTGCCATGTACCCTTTAGAAAAAAGAAAAAAAAAGCACTTGTGGAACCAATGCCTTCTTTTTCAAATTTCTTTGTCACTTTCTCTTTGAATTTTTCACTCTCTTGCACCAACATCTTGTTTCCAACACTGCTCAACACTGATGTTGACTGCTACAAATCTATCACATCTTGTTTACCTCCTTTCAAAGGAAAATTTTTAGAGTCCTAAAACATCTCATTACAAGCATAATAAACTTTAATGAAATCAAATTGTTCATTCGATGCATCTTTTTGAAAGGTTTGATTAAAAACATCTCTATGTCTGATCATTAACAATGTCAAATTCTGACTTGCATTCACTATCCTCTTCATTTATCCTACATGTATAAGAGACAATATTGTCTTATTCTTATGTGCTCTAACTATGTACTCAATTCCATATTTAAACAAGTGAGACTTATCTCATGGCGCTGAAATACTAATTTCCTATCTTAAAGATAAGGAATTCCCAAAACAATACATGATATATCAAGCGACACCACATCAAGTTCAACTTCATCAAGAAAGTTTAAATTGATGGAAAACCTTAGTATCCACTTCCTTGTTACCTTCAACTTTTCATTCTTTCATATCCACCCTAAAGGATAAGGTCTTGGATGTATAACAGTTTCAATATTTAGCTCCTTAACTAAGTCTTCAAATATCAAATTATCTTGATACCCACTATAAAAAGTGTGTCTATCTTGGTATGTTTAGAGACGACTCTAATATGGAAAATCTCAATTCTTATATCTTTGTCTTGAGTGACATTGGAAAAACTTGAATAAATAGTGGTTTCTATGTTCTTACCTTTCAAACCCATGGCTATAATCTTTGTTTCATTTTCTAAATATGAACCTAAGTCATGTTCAATGATATCAACAATTTTCCTCTTTTCTTTGGCTTTCAGTTTTTTTGGCTTCAACTCTAGATGAAGTTGTCAACAATGGTCTTCATCATGGCCATTCTTGGAACAATTTTTACATGTGAATTTCTCTTTCTCTCTTTTGACAGAGCTATTTCTCTTTCCTCTTCCATACAACTTTCCCTTTCCTTTACCCTCACTATCACTTTTCTCATCTATATTATGTTTCCCTCTTGCTTCTAAATGGGTGCCTTGAATGCAAACGTCATCTAAGTTTGTGGGATTGAACATGAGAATAGTTTTCCTAAGGTAACTGCAAAAACCTCCAATATACTTTAACAAAGTTCCTTGATAATACAAATTAATACCCAAAATAAGAGCTCTTCTCCTAAATTAATGAGTATAATCTTGCACACTTTTCCCTTTCAATTGTCTAAAATTTTTCTAGTCCATAATGGCCTTTTGCATGTAAGCTAGAGGATAAAATTAACTTTTAATGGCAGCTATAAAACTTGACCAAGAAATTGAGATCAT
Source organism: Pinus albicaulis (assembly GCA_034641835.2). Taxonomy (NCBI): domain Eukaryota; kingdom Viridiplantae; phylum Streptophyta; class Pinopsida; order Pinales; family Pinaceae; genus Pinus; species Pinus albicaulis. Next base: position 197,736,314 of record CM076584.1, on the reverse strand, counting down.
ACCATGTTTTTTAATCTCTTCTTGAGTCCTTGCTTCCCACCATATAAGTGTTGATCCTTCCATCATCAAGGAAGCCAATTGAATATTTATGTCATCTTCTTGAAGGTTTTGAATTCTACAATAAACCTCCAATTGATGAATCCAATTATCCACCCTCTCTACATTTACCTCGCCATTATACATTGGAAGCTCAAATTTGACATCAAGTTTGAGTAAGGGAATTTTTCATTTTGGAGTTTTTGAGTGAGTATGGGTAGTTTTGAATGTGGAAGTGAACCATAGGGGATTCACTAGGGAGAAATACTATACCACATGGGTTCATATTGGGGGATATATATTGAAGAAAAAATGACACAATATATTGAACATATAATAGGGCATAAAGAATTTTTATATTGGTAGGTATAAAATATGTAGCTCAAATTTAATAAAAAAATATAAACGGGTATATAAAATATTAATGAGAAAATGGATACGTACAATATCTAGTGAAAGTAGGGTTTTTAAAATTGGTAAGGTGTATTGGGTTCTATTAGTAGGGGGTTAAATAATGTGATTTTTAGAGGTATTTTCCAATATGTAGTCAAATTAGGGGTATTTTTTACTATGCCATGAACACATGTGATACGCCAGAGGTTCATTGAGTGAAGCCCCCATGAAGTTGACGATGATGTTGATGGTGATGAAAATGGTAGAGATGGAGGATTTCCTCCACTACCATTTTAATTCCTCTCTCCATCCTTTTTGTTCCTCTCTTTAGAGAGGATCCTAACCCTTTCAGTTAGTTCATAGAAAGCCTTCTTGTATGCTTCCTCTTCTGAAAGACCTCCAGTCTCTCTAAAACCTTATATGATGGCTATGGATTCAAGATCAACTTCTGGTGCAACTTGTACCTCTTCAATCTCAGCTTCTAGAGATAAAACTTGAGGTGCTTCAAGTGCAGCTTTGAGTGAAACTTTGGGTGGAGATGGTTCCCTTGTGGCTCTCCTTCTTCTGGTCCTAACCTTAGGACTTGCAACCAATATTTTCCCTTCTCCTCTTTGCAACTTCAACCTTGTACGCATAAAAAATTTACAACCATTAAAACCCTAATTTCACAAAACTCAAGAAACTATCAAGTAAATAACCTTGCAACCTTTCAACCAGGCTCTGATACCACCTTGATATGAATCTGAATGTTTTGTTTCTGTGCTAATTTCATCATCATATTTATAATTAAATTTTTGATCACTTGATTTATGTGCATAGGTTTCCTTGGTGTTTCTGAGTGTTAAAACAGGTAAATGATATGAATTTTATTTTAAATTCATGAGCATAAAGTGATTAAAAACAAATGTTGAATAGAAACAATAACATGTACAACAAACCATCACAATGATCCATTAACATAGTGTTTTGATGAAGGAGTTTACCCCTCTTGGGCTACATCTCCTTGGTCCATCTTCCATGGCTTGCGCCTCTATATTAGCTCAAATGTGAAAACAAATTTGTTTACATTCACCTACTACTCCTTAAACATGCTTAAATGTGTTTAGAGTGTCCAAATAATCTAGAAATGACTCTTATTTCTCCCAATTTGGTCGAATTTTGCAAAATTTATGGCCAAAACAGTTTGGCTTACGAAATCTTCACTAAATTTGGACATGAATCCACTTAAGGCCACTAAAATTGGGGTTTGCATTGAATTTGGTGGTTCCTCCAAATTAACCGCCAAACTAAACTCGAGTTAATTAAGGTTAATTGGGATTAAACCACTATATTAGCACTAATCAAGTGCATTAACCAAACTCCATTTAAATGTGGATTCGCACGGTTTTAATATTGGATTATGGGTTTAAGTCCGCATTAAAATTTAACCCTACCCATTAGTATAAATATCCACTCTAGCTTTAGTCATAATGGAAGGTCATGTTGGGAGGGGGACAACCCCCTCCTATCCCTCGCCGGTCGAAACATATGATAATACATATAAGTCGAAAGCATTGTAATATAATAACTATTATGGCGGCTTGGTGGTAAGTTGTGATGCTTGTGAGGCGGAGGTCACGGGGTCAACCCTAACCTTAGCCCATCCCTTGGTAAATTTTTTCTCCGATATAAAAATGCTCCCAACCTTTGATAAAATGGAACCTTTTTAAATGAAATATATTTCAAGCTTGACCATAGTTAGAATGTGGACATTGATATAAAATGCATATTTCTCCAACCTTTGTATAATTAAAACTCAGACTTTGACATAATGAAATTCAACCATTAATAATTGGAATTCCTCCAAACCTCGGTCCACCAGAGGTGGAAACATGGTACACCTTTGATAAAATGAAACCTTTTTAAATGAAATATATTTCAGGCTTTACCATAGTTAGAATGTGGAATTTGATATAAAATGCATATTTCTCCAACCTTTGTATAATTAAAACTCATACTTTGACATAATGAAATTTGACCATTGATAATTGGAATTCCTCCAAACGTCAATCCACTAGAGGAGGCACGTGGCGGCCCCTAGCTGCACCACGTATCCACCTCTGGTTGGACTGTTCCAACCTTAGTAAAAAAAATTCAAATTTGACCTTAAAATCGAAATTGACCTTAGGATATAACACATAAAAAAAAATTCACATTCCAAACTATCTAGTGAATAGTGAAATGACACTTTTCACAGTGTCATTGGGAAAAAATGACAGAATATTCCTAGAATATTCCTTTTCTGCTGATTGGGCTTCCATGTTACCATTCTATCCTTTTTTGGAATTTTCTTAGCTGTTTAGGAAAATGACCATCAGGCTCTATCTTCTTCATCCAGACTCTATTTTCGATGAAACAAATTATGTCAGATTCTTAGTAATGAGCTCTTCATTTTTGTTCAGTTTCCATTTGATTTCAAGCACTTTGATTTTTGAGATTTTACACTGAAAACCTGATCAATCAGCCTCAAGAAGGTTGCAAGAGAATTCATCAACACGAAAGGCATGACCAGCCACTCAAAAAGGCCCTCCTTGGCCTTAAAATCAGTCTTCCACACATAGGAGGGTTCAATTGGTACCTGGTGATACCCAGACTTCAAGTCAATCTTACTGAAATATTTGGCCCCCTTGAGTTGGTCCAGAAGGTCACCAATCCGTGGGATCCGATATATATTCTGGATAGTGATATTTTTTAGCGTCACATAGTCAATAGAGTCTCAAAGTCGCATCCTTATTCTACACCAAAAGGATCGAGATCCAACAGGGAGATGAACTCGATTGGATGTGGCATTTGTGCGATATCTCTTAAATATTCCTCTTGATTTCATCATTCTCCAAAACATAGCACTGATAGACTAGTCCATTGGGTAGCGGCACGCTTGGGGTCAGATCAATGGAGTGCTTGACTTGACAATGTAGAGGTGCCCCTACGGGTGAGCTGAAGATGTCCCCATACTCCTCCACGGCCTTGCCCATTTGTTCTTTCCATGTGAAGGAGCCTTGTTTGAAGGTCACAGATCAAATCTTCTTCTTTCCTTGAGGGAAAATCATCAGGGAAACACATTTCTTGGTTTTGGAAATGATCTTATTACATTATTTTCCAGTGATCAAAGAAATTGTGGTAAGTGGTGCTACCTTCAGTATACTATACAAATTATAGCCAAAAGTAAAAATAATAGTGCTAGGCCTAGAATCATACATAGAATATTTCTTTGAGAAATATGATTGGATTAATATTAAATCACAAACATCAAGAGGATAAATATCACATAATACCTCATCCGCGAAGGGCTTGATGTTTTAGGGAAGGAGACACGGTTGGCTGATGTGGAGATCCCGTCCTTGGTGAAGTCATCCTCTAGTGTATGACTGTATGGTTTTTTATGGTCAGAAAGCCCAACCACTTCATGAACTATGCTGAAATGAGGTTATTTTGGCTCTTGTTGTTGACAATGAACTGTAGCAGGGAACCCTTCACCCACTTCTAAGAATGGAAGAGGTGCTCCCCCTCCTCTGGATCTTGGTGGTTGAAATAGTGGCATTGGACTCTGCATTGATAATATCCTTCCCTTTTTCATTCCCCTTGTTAGGTTTTGACTTAGATTCAAAACATGCATCTGATTCAAAAGCATTCAGCTCGGCCACTAGTGACTGATTGGCCTGACATTCACTTGTGTCATGAGTGGTGCTCTTATGGAACTCACACCACTTTCCCATGTCATTCTTTGGCTTTGTGGTGTTGTTCTTCACTTTTCTCTTTGGCAAGTTGTTCTGGGACACCCCACTTTGGATTTTTCCTTTGTTTTGCAGTTTGGGGTTCACCTTTCCCTTTCTTCTGATTCACAGATCCAATGTCTCTCTTATTTTGTTTGAATTTCTTCTCAATCTTGGTAGCATACCGGTATGTTGGACCAAGCGAGGAGATGTTGAGGAAATCCATTTCCTCTTGAATTTATCTGTGCATAAACCTATGTTACTTCAACACCAAATGTTTCTCTCAATCTTTGATACCCAAGATTGCACGCAAGGTATGGAATAGATTTGTCAGTTCATGCACATCTTGATCCCTTTGTTGCAACAACATAGTCCATTGTATGTACTTGTCCTCATATCTCCCCACGAAATAATATTTTTCCTTGATGGCATATCAGAAAGAATTCCAAGTCGGTGCGGAAGAGAACAAGGAGGTTTCCCTCTCGTCCTTTTTCTCACAATAGGTTTCCCACTAGTCTTTGACATGGGGGGAATCTTTGAGGAGTGCTAAGTAATATTTTCCTGATTGGAAAGTCATGAACCGAGAAATATCCTTCCAATAGATTAATCCATCTATCTAAAATATCTACATCTATTTCTCCCTAAAATATGGGAATGTCAAATTTTACTTGTACCTTAAAAGGAGTGGCACCTCGAGAGTGGTTTTTGGATGAAGGTGCACTGTCGGTGGGTAGTCATTTAAGGATCTGGAAAACGTTAATCATCATCGCATTCCTTTGTTTCTCGAGGGCCTCCTTAAGAAACATTTTGATATGATCTCCTACTCCCTTGTATTTATTTTCTTCTGCCATGGGATTTCATCAGGGTTTTGGAGGCTAATATTACAAAGGTTCAACTAGATTGAGCCCTAACTCCTTATACCCCGACGTCATTGGGTACATGCCAAGAAAGATCAAGAAAGAGTAGATCACTTTGATACCACTTAGCCATAATTATAAAGGAACACAATAAAATACATAAATAAACATCAAAACATAGATGCAACAGTAATAAAACTTCATTTCATTAATATCAAATGTTGAAAAATTCTTACAGACATAATGGAAAATAAAATAGCTCGGGCGATGGTAGCTTATCTCTGAGAAGAGATGTGATGGATACATGCCTGCAAAATTTGTTACAATGAGGCTCAAAGGACTATTTATTATTGAGAAACAATGGAAAACCATAAACATCCAAAAACCTAACCCTAAGAGATGAAGCACCAAAATTGTTGGCACTTTTTGGTAAATTGGTACATCAACGTCTCAGGGATGTAACTTTCGCATATGATCTTCATTGGACGCACAAAATACCTTGTTAGAAATATATATCCAAGGACTACAAAATTTGAGTGGCCAACATTGGTTGGATTCCCATGTTGGTCCCATTTTTCCCAAAAACGCCGTTTAGGGCCTCAAAACGTCTCCGGAAGTTTAGGACCCGAAAAACTACCAAAAATAGTAAATTGTGCTACAATGAAGAAAAATGAAAAAAATGAAAGAAACAATGGTGGGGGTCCAAGTGGAATAGGTGGTTGGCCACCAATATCCAACTGGATAAAAAAACTCACATTAAATATCCGTAAATCATTCACCAACACAAATAATTTGTCTAATGAAAATTCAATTTAATCATTCAAAATCTATCATATGGACATATTATTCATTACAAAGATTATTGGCTTTTAAACCACAAAAAAGGTAATTTTTTGGGTCATCCCCACTTACCCAATTTCAAGTTCTTATCCACTCAAGATTAGTCTTAGTTACTATTTATTCATTTTGGATCACAGCACCCCCATTTGGGAAACTTTTAGGCCCTACAAAAGCTCAATGGTAAAAAAAAGGTAGGAGTTCATAGCTTTTAACCTTTCTTTCAAGGCCATATTTAGATCTTGTTTAAAATATTAGTCTCGGGTTTATGGAAATTAGTGTTGTTAGATCACATTCCATCTTATTAACAAAATTAGGATCTATTTCAAATTTTATTAACAAAATTAAGATTTATGTCAAACTAAACTTTATATTGCATTATGATTCCCATAATTCAAATCTTCTCTAAATAACCCTCAAATATTCTCTAAAGAACCCAATTAACATGGATGTGTATGTTCATATTTTTCCAATCCAAATTTATCAACTAAATATGTAAAAAATATAATGCATTGAGAATTTATATGAAAAAAGAAAAATCACATTTTTATTATTCAGTTGACTCTTCGTATAGAAGAGTGCATCTCTTTCTCCACTTCCCCTTGGATCTAGAAATGCAATATAAATAAGTATTTCATTTACATGAGAGCTATCTTCTATGTTTATAGTTTCTATGTCACCTCTTTTCTTTTGGCACTTATTAAACTTCAACCATTGTTGACACAATTTTGGATGAAGTTTTCAATACTTATCATTTATTTGTACATCTATATCACAATGTTACAATGTTTTCAGAAATATCTCCTATCATCGTGGCTGCAATTTTCTTTCTTTATTTTGGGCTATATCTTCTGGATTATTTTGTTGCCCCCTTTCTATGGCCAGCTTGATATAATGAGCTTCTTTCTTAACTGGATTAAAAAAAGAAATATTGTATCTCATTCTATGCAAGTTTAAATATACCTATAGCTTCTTTAATAAACTATTGATTTTTTTAGCACTTTTTTCCATTATAAAAGAGTGTTTTGATTTTTATTTAGTGTGAATGAACAATTAGAGAATGAAAAAATTTGTACAACCAGAAATATTACAGAATACAGGTTTCTTAAATTCAATGTCCTTATCGTTAACATATTCATTTTCATACTCAGATTGAATTTTGTTTTATTCTTCCATATTTGTACTTCATTTACATACACTATAATACCAACTTAACCAATGTTCTTATGTTCTGATCAAATGAAGTGATTATGGATTTTAAGTCTTCCAAGAAATTTTTTTCATGTAAAGACCCCACCATATTTGATTGGTTTGTCCTCTTTAATCCTAGCATCAACAAATCGCTACTCTTCTCATATTTAGTGTGAGTCTCTATCAAACGGGCTCAAATTTCAACCTACTGTGATACCCATATAAGATTCATCAATATAGGAATATATAAATATTAAGTAGAAACTTTTTTATTGATATTCTATGGATTTGGCAATATAAATAAATGGGAGTTTTGAAATTTCTGAAATTATAAGTAAAGAAATGCATAATATATAAAGATCATGGCTATATCATAGAAACTGTTGGAATAAGGGCATACCATTTTAGAATATGTCTCTCAAAGAACTCCATTGTACACTTTTGATGTTAGATCTGTGTGAGTCCTTCTTCCAATACTATTGGTTATTCCAAAATTGGTAATCATTAGCACTTAAAATACAATTTCCATATCCAATGCATTGAGGCCTCTGTTTTTTTGCATGAAACACGGGTTAAATGATGGAGGAGGAAATAACTAGGAGAAAAGCCCATCCTTGGAAGCGTACATCATAAAAAGTGAGGACATATAACTTCAAATAATAATGAGAGAATGTAAATCACTATTATAACTTCAAATATTATATGGTTATTTTAAAAGTTTCTCCATCACAGATAAAAGAGGTACCTCCATAGCTCTTGAAAAGTTAAAAAACCCCTTGGCTATACATCTCTACCTTCCCAAAATCCTCCAACCAAAGAGGAATTAAGGTATGAATGACAAAAAAAAAAATTTGGGTGTTCCAACTTGTAGACACTTCTTTTTGGGCATTGCTTATTCAATTTTGTTGGGTGTGGAGCCTGATTATCTTGTTCATTTTGTATCACATCGTTGGACCCCTATACCTTAATGGGGGCAGCAATTCCGTCTGAAATTAAATGCTTCCTGGGGGGTCCTAGGGGGGGGGGAGGTTCAGGGGCAGCGCCCCCCAAGCTAAAAACAGATGAAAAATTGCCTTGTAAAAGTATAGTAATTTCTTGTTAATCTGGGACGTTCATTAGGCAGATGATATGATGGTAGAAGTTAGGTTACGTTTAGGTTTTTTTTCCCTACAAGGAAACCCATCGCTTGTATGAGTGTATTGTATTGCGGTTGTGTATTGTATGTGTATTCTTAGAGCAAGAAACAAATAGGGAGACTATGAGAGTGAACGGAGGATATTACAATGAATTTTCTTTAGGTTGTGTCTCTTCATTTTGTTGGATAATAGAAAGGAAGGACTGGCTGTTCGGGGTGGATCTAGCCCAAACTGGGTGAACCACGTATATCTGTGTCTCTCTGGTTTTATGTGTTTTGTGTGCTTGTGTTTTCTGCATATTTTATGTGTTGCATTGCTTTGTAATATTTATTTTTCTAACAAATTTTTGTTGAATATTCCCATATTTAGGAAGAAGAGATGTAACCCCTTGAAATGTGAATTTGGGTTTAAGAATACCAACAAAAAAGAATAAGTCCTAAGGATGCTTTTAGATTATCCAATCCAACAATATGCTGAAAAGACAAAAGTTAAAAATTAAAATTGAAGGCCAGCTAAATTACAGATTATGTTTTTAATTTAACATGGAAGTTTGTTACATTTATATGAAATGTGGTAAAGAAACACAGACAAATACAAAATTTGTTAACATAAATTTCAACATTATGGCTAGATTTAATATTAGACGGCAAGAAACTTCAGGATCTAGGAAGACAATGTTGCATTAATCATGACATGATAAGTTGGAGACCATGAAATAGAATACTAGTAACCTGTGGTTTTCTAGAAGAACTGCTGGGAAGGATGTACAAAAATTTTCCATGTCTGATGTGATGTGACCAGTCCCTCCATTTAATTCCATAAATTTTTTCCTTTTAGGAGCAAGTTTCATTGCCACCTACAAGGGAAATAATTGTAGTCAAACAAAAATTATTATCAGACAATGGGGCTAGGAATCCAAGAAATTATATTTTTGTATTCAAACAAAAGTGATTATCAAGTAATGAGGATAGGCATACAAGAAATGTTATCTTTCTCAATTAATCAACTACTATGTAATTTCCTTTGCAAAAGAAAATCCACAATGGAAAAATAGGTATGTAGGTTACTTCATGGTATATGTATTAATAATATATGCACAAGTGAGGTTAGCCTTGATAAACAAGAAAAAATAATCCTCACATTGAAACTTGTTCTTGCAATCCACCCATGCCACTTCTTCAGAGTCTTTGTATAAGAATATGTACATGCATGTGTGATTTCCCAATCTGGATTCTCAAGTAGGTTGTGAAAAAAATAGACCATATAGTGCATAGCCTATAAAAACAATTTAAAATAAGAATGAATATATAATCATAATTTATATATCCCAAGGAATTAGTTGTCACCAATGTTGCTGGTAATTTCGCCTGTTCCAAGCCAACAGATGCTTGGGTCATATTTTCATATGTGAGGTACATTGGCTTATATAAACCAATTTACTAGGAATGGAATCCACGAATTTGAGGAACCATCCCTTAGGTTTCCCCACAAGATTTTCCTTTGTAAAAAAAAGAAACATGATTTGAAAGCAATTAGGATACTTGTGGCTTTGTTCCTCTAATATAAGTGCATAATAAAAGAAAAGAATCATGATTTGAAAGAAATTAGGATATGTGTGGCCTTGGTCCTCCAATATAAGTGTATAATTGTCCTCTCAATGGTTTTACATATTAATTAGCTCAAATCTCCCGAGCCATTGTTTAAAAAGGACTAACCAAGGAAATATCGAATTATACATAAATATGAAAATAATAGCACAATTATATATCTTCTTAGTTACATAAAGGATATGATATTCTCATAGAAGAAATCCAAGATAGAGCACATATTCCAAGTATCAATGAACTTAAGTTTTATTAAAATCAAATGAAGAAAAAAACCCCGACATGAAACAAGGTTGAAATTATCTCTATTTACGACTTCCAAGCACATGCCATGATGTGACATGTTCTAATCATGATAGATTATATACTATAGTAATAAAATTTCATGAGAAGTATGATCAGATTGAAATGAGAAGGATATTCCATGTCATGTAAATATGAAAAACCATACATGGGCCTAAAAGAATGGATAGAAACATGGTGCTTCCATCATCTACATCAGCTCCATTGTCTACAATAGCTCCAGTATCAACATGAGTTCTAGCAACAACATCAGCAATACCAACATCCCATCCCATTGATGATGCCAAAAAATTTATCAAAGCAATGGAGGATATGTCCATTCAAACTACTAAAATTAACAAGCTCAAAGAACAAGTAAAGAGTTTAGAATATGGAAATAAATTGGTAGAAGTAATGAATTAGGTAGAAGCACAGAAAGAAAATAGATTTACTGAAAGAATCCACAAGTTGGAATAGGAGTTATCACTAAAAGAACATTTAGCCAAGTAAAAACAGTAGTTGTTGGCCAATATCATTAACTCATTTAATGATATTTTTCCTTCTACACAGATCATATTTGAGAAAAATGCTTTGGTAAAGGAAGCTATTAATGCAATTCAAAAGGTAAAAGCATATATTGGAAAGGAACCAAAGGAAGTTTCTCAAATAATAAGATTCCTAAATTCTAAAAACAAGTATGAATTATAAGAACTTGGGATAGCTAACAGAACAAACACTATCTTAGAGGTGAAGAAAGTGATTTCCAAGAGAAATCCAATGATATAGCTTGAGGACAAATTTTAAACAATGAAACTTGCAGTGAACATGCTTATGAATAAGTTTGATGTATTAAGACAGAAAGGTCTATCTAATCCTTTAGTAATCAATGATAAACTAATGATACATGAAGACTATGATAAGGGGATGAGGTAAGTAGCCAAAAGAACTTCCAAAAGTTCATCAATCAAGGGCATACCCACAAGCAAAGTACTCCTTCAAAGTTTAGAAAAATTATACCTCCAGCATGAGGTAAATCACCTTTTTGTGAATAAGCCCACATTTTTGTTCAGAAGAAAATTAAATTTACCAGAAGATGATGAAGATAAATATTCCACATGAAGAAAAGTGGGAAAAATGGTGTGATTTACTATGACAAGTTAAAGAGAAGACAGGTAAAAGAACACAGATGAAAGAAACCAACAAGTAAACAACAATCAAAGAAAACAGGGACATATTTCAGTCAGTTAATATGTGTCACTATCTTTTTGCATAAGGATATTTTATTTCCTTGAATAAATCCTAGTCACTTGACATGATATTTTTTGTAATAATTTGTATAAATACTTCATCATTTTGAAGTATTAAGGGTGGATTTATGAATATTTCCATAACTAACTAATCTATTCCCAAGGGGTTATTGTACCATTTCCAGTTGACAAACATGAAAAATTATAACGAAATTTTTTTACAGGATTAATGTGTTGAACTATCTCAGTGAAGTATAATTTCAATTGTTTACGTTATTTTGTTAAGTATTCCATAAAATCTAATTTGTTCTAAATTTAAGTGTTATAATAGGAATTTTACTCTAGAATTTGTTTAAATACACCCTGCTTTGAACTATTATACATTTCTATGTTTTCTTCTGATATTTTGTTTAGAGAATTCTTAATTTCCCTTTGATCCCGATTAACCTTGTTCACCTTCCTTCTTGATCTGGTTTAAGGAATTCTTAATTTCTCCTTGATCCCAACTGAAAAATCACCTCACCATTCAGCCTTGAGATATGATATTGCTCACATATCCTACCCTGTAACACTTTCTTTATAAATTGATCTTGTTCTGTTTACAAATTTTAATTGACTCCATAGCCCAATCGAAAATTTCAAAGCACCTATCTATCTAAATCATTAATACCACCAGCAAATCAAAATCAACCCAAAACAAGCATACATAAATAGCCTAAGATTAATTAAACAAACAAAGTTAAATCATTAAGAGAGAGCCCTCTTTGAGTTTAGGAAGGCTAGGTCCTAATCTCCAAAATTAGATGATATTTACCGCTGATATTTATTTTTAATTCCTAGAACAACTCTTGGAAATTTTAGAGTGATAACATATTGGCGACTCCACTGGGGAAATTTAGTCCTCAGTTAAACTAAATCTTAAATGAAACATTTTTCCTGATTTTTTACCTTAAGGTTTTTAAAGAGTTGTGGAAATTATCATTGAAAGTGAAAATTATGGCTTCTAAAATAATATATTATACCAGGGTTCATCCTGATCCATAGCCTGCTACAATTTTTAATGATCTTGACAGAATTTAAGAAAACCTAAAAAAGTAGAAAGTCTAGGAAGTAGTAGTCAGTTAATCAAAGAAAATTCACTTCCTAAGGAGTTATCAAGCATATAGGATATTCAATTTGATTTATCATTTGAGCATTATTTATTTCGAAAAAAATATGAAAACTCGGTTCATGATATTGTTATAGATCCCAATTTTATTAAATTTATTGAATCAAAGAAGGAGAATATACAACTTCATTTAGATCAATAGGTCTATATACTTTTGACAAGCTTGATGTTTTAACCTAAAATTTGATAAAAGACATAGATGAATGCTATTTTCAACAGTCAGTTGAATCAGCTCCCCTAACTATTGCTACCCCTAAGCATTCTATAATACCTTTAGAAACTATAAATAAAACTTTATTTAGTTCCTCCTCACCTATAATCTCCACTAAGGTTCATTCCAAAGAACCATTCATACCTACACTTCCTTTCCAACCTAAAGTTTCAAGTTCATCTTCAAGAATTTCAAGTTCATCTTCAAATGTTTGAAGTTCATATTCAAGCATCTCAATTTCATCTCCAAGTACCACTACTTTACCTCCCAGTCAAGCTAGAATCTTAGCCATGGCATCCAAATATGCCCCTTTAGCCTTACAAGCCCATTTACATGCTATTCCATAAGATTACCAGAGTAGTTTTTTTTACTTTGATGGTACTGGTCACTATACTACTCAACAACACGTAAATAAATGATAGATTATTTTGAATTACATGAAGTTGATGAATCAGATATAAAAATGAGATTATTTGCACAAACATTAGCAGGAGATGTTAAAACAATGGTTTAAATATTTACTTGCTAACCATATTGTTGATTTAGATGCTTTCCACCAATTGTTCATAAATAGATGGGAAAGAAATAAAAACCATTTACAAATATTATCTGAATATGAAAACATTAGGAGATCTCCTATTGAATCTATTCAGGATTACTGTACTAGGTTTAACAATATTTAAAATGCAATTCCAGTCAATATCATACCTCCACCAGACTTGGCCCTGATCTGATTTCCAGATGGTTTTGATGCTGACATGTCCTATCAATTAAGAGAAAGAAACCCTGAAAATTTAGAAGAGATGCAGAGTGATGCAGTTAATGTAGAAGCTAACTTATTAGCCAAAAGAGCAAGTATGAGGAATGAAAGGAGAGTGATCATTAAGGAAGAACCATCCACTTCAGATGTGAAGATAGATATTTTAGCTAAAAGTGTATAAAGACGAATGGGTAGATTAGAGAACATGGAAAGAAAGCCCGAGTGGGAAAATCAACAAGGTCCCCAAATTAGAAACCCCAACTTTAGGAAAAATCATAATACTGGTAAATCAAGAGAATTTGTACCCGATCAACTGATTAGGCCACCTTTCCAAGAAAATTATGCTGAAAGTTCACAATAGAATAAATAAGACCAGGACACCCAGATAATCTTGATGGGAGTAAACAATGAAAACGTAATTTTTCTTACCCAGGAATAACAAGAGTTATACATGTTACAACAATTACAGTTAGGATTTGGAGAGTGCTTTGACTACAAAAAATGCTATGAATCTTCTATCTGTGAAGTTCACAAACAGTATAGCCTTAAAAGAAAAAAGAACAAAAAATATCCTATTAAGAAATTAGTCCAAACCCAAACTAAGAAAATAATAGAAGCTCTTGTGACCAAAAATCTACAAATTCTCCCTAGAGAAACTCAAAAAACTTCTAGCCCAAATATTATAGACATAACATCAAACTGAATTACCAACTGTTGATAAAGAAGATAAACGCAAAAAAACTTCAATTGGTAAAGATAAAATATGTCAATTAGGTAAAACTCAAATGCCATTCAATATCAAAATTGAGATAGCCAAATTGAAAATACCATTTCCTTTAACAGAACTGGTGAAAAATGATTCATATAAGACACAAATCACTGAAACACTAAACATAGGTTAAGGCGAAGATGTGTTTAACCTCAATGATGATCAACCTGAGTTATTATTTGGTCCTGAAGTAAATGGAAACCATCAACAAGGGGTTGTCCCTTCATTTTACATTAGCCTTAACATTCATTATAAAATATTACATAATTCTATGTTGGATTCAGGAGCATCTCATAACTTAATTCCTAAAGCAATCATGGAAAAATTAAACTTAGATATCACCAAACCATACAACGACCTTTTCTCCTTTGATTCTAGTCAAGTCAAATTCCTCGGCCTGATAAAGGACCTGTGTGTAACTCTAGTCCAGTGCTGAACAAAGAGTATTGTTATGGACATAGTAGTTGTTGATATCCCTCCCAAATATGGTATGTTATTATCTCGCTCATGGGGAGAAAAATTACAGGGATCACTACAATTAGACATGTCATATGCTATCATTTCTGTATTTGGTCAAAAAAGGAAGTTATATAGAGAAACCTTGATTAAATACATGGTAAGTAGTTCAGAAAGACCACATAAATATCCTATCTATTCCTTGAATTCGGATCTGGACTCATTTATCTTATGTAATTTAAACAATGAAAAAGATAAAATCACAGTTGTAGAAGAGAAACAAAAATAAATTGATAGTGAAAATATAACTCATGAGTCTGTGGAATTTAGATTTTGATGGCTCTGTAAATAGATTAGGAGCAGGATCTAGAGTATGGATCTATAATTTAGGAAATGATCATTCAGAAGGACATTCTTTCAGATTAAATTTCAAATGCACTAATAACATGGCAGAATACGAAGCATTAGTTCTAGGCCTTAAAATCGTAAGAAAACTTGGAGCCAAAAGAGTTTCCATCATGGGAGACTCGAAAATCATCATAAAACAAGTTAAGGGAGAGCATCTTGTTAATAATCCTAGACTTAGCCAATACAAAGAAACCATTCTAGACTTGATAAAAATATTTCTTGAAACTGACTTTGTTGTTATTCCAAGAAAGCGGAATATGCAAGCACGTAGCTTAGCAACTTTTGCCAGCACATGCAGGTTACCATTTCAGCCAAATCATCAATACACTGCTAAGGTAAGACATAGACAAATCTTACCTAATAGTTTGAAGTATTGGCAAATATTTTCACAGGACTCACAAATTTACAATTTTATGAATTATGAGGGAGAATTTCAAAATTGTAATATAGATACAGATTGTACATTATATTGTACCATAAATAACGAGATAGATGTAAATGATGTAAATAAAATAGAATCAACTAGATTCACTAAAGTAGAAATAGAAAAATTAGAAACAGTAGAAATTGAGGAATTAACCAATGACAAATCAGAAGTTTTAAACCTCAAAAACAAAATTTTTCCCAAGGGATTATCCCCATTAGAAGACCTCTTTGACTCCAATGATGTAGCTAGAAAACCTAAAATGGAGCCTCTAAGGTCAAATACAGAGCAATGTAACATAGGAATAGAATAAAATCCCAAGCTTATAAAGATATCTAAGGCATTACCTCTAGCTGAAAGGTTGAAGTACATTAGGTTGTTTAAATAATTCCAAGATATCTTTGCCTGGAGTTATGAAGACCTCAAGTCTTATGATAGCAACATTATCCAACATAAGATACCAATTAAAGAAAATAAAAAACCCTTTAAACAAAAGCTTAGGAGAATTAACCCTGTTCTTATGTCATTAATAGAAAAAGAGGTCAAAAAAATGTATGATGCTCAAATCATAGCACCCATTAGATATTCTGATTGGGTCTCTAATTTAGTTGCCACTAGAAAAAAAATAGGAGAAATCAGATTCTGTGTAAACAAAGTAGCATTGAAGGATAACTATCCCCTCCCTAAAATGGACCACATTCTACAGAGGGTAGTAGGGTCATCCAAAATTTCATTACTTGATGGATTTTTTGGATACAACCAAATCCTAGTCCAACCTAAAGATCAAGCAAAGACTCCATTTACCACTCGTTGGGGAACTTTCATGTACTTGAAAATTCCCTTTGGATTGATAAATGTCGGAGAAACATTCCAAAGAGCTATGGACATAGCATTTGCAAAAGAAATCCATGAATTTTTAGACATTTACCTAGATTATATCACAGTGCTTTCCAAATCATATAATGAACATCTAGATCATTTGAGAAGAGTATTCATAAAATGCATAAAATTTGGCATATCCTGAAATCCTAAAATAACACTTTTTGGATTAAAAGAAGGAAAAATCTTGGGACACATTATTTCAAAAGAGGGCATTAGAATTGATCCATCTAGAATAGAAGAAATCCTAAATATCAGTCATCCTAGAAACTTTAGAGAATTACAAGCATTTTTAGGAAAAATAATTTTTCTTAGAAGATTCATCCCTAACTTAGCAGAACTAATTAGAATTTAAACAACATGTTAAAAAAGGATTCAACACTTAAATGGATAGTAGAGGCTAAAACGTCTTTTGAATCAGTTAAAGAATCACTTACTAAAACACCTGTCCTCTTAACTCCTAATTTTAACAAGGATTTCATAATTTTTTCATTTATTTCAGAACACACCATTGCAGCAGTTTTGTTGCAAAAGAATAATGAGGGTCTTGAACAACCCATTTCTTTCTTTAGTGAAACTTTGAGAGATGCAACACTAAAGTATAATATCATGGAAAAACAAGCTCTTTCTTTAGTGAAAGCCATAAAATATTTTAGAGCATATATTCTATACTCTCACATAATAGCATATGTTCCAAACTCAGTTGTAAAGAACATTCCAACTCAGAATGGACCTCATGGAAAAAGAGGCAAATGGATTGCCACAATACTAGAATATGACATTGAAATCAAGCCTACAAAATTAGTCAAAGGCCAAGGTTTAGACAAACTCATGATTGAATCGAACTGTCGAGCCTTAGATAATAATTTCATTTTAGAAATAGATGATCGGGAAGAGATGGCGACACCACAAATCAGCGAAGATTTCATAAATTCACCCTGGTATGTAGACCTTCTATTTGCTTTAATCAACTCACAATCTCCTCCTGCTTTACCTAGAACCAAAAGTAGATCCTTGAAAATGAAAGAAATGAAATATTGTATCTTAGATAATGTTTTATTTTGGAAAGATAATGGTGACATACTATTAATTTTTTTATTAAAATATGAAGCTAAAAAATTCATGCAGGAATTTCACGCATGAAATTGTGGAGGACACCTTTACTAGAAAACAACTGCTAACAAAATTTTGAGGGCAGGTTTTTATTGGCCCACCCTATTTGCAGACGTCCGAAAGTATGTGACCTCCTATCACAAATGTCAAATATTTGAAGGGAAGAAGAAACTCTTGCCATTACCCCTCAAAACTATGTCAGTACAAATTCCATTTCAACAATGGGGTTTAGACTTCATTGGTGAAACTCACCCACCCTCCTCTGCCCAACATAAATGGATTTTGAAAGCCACTGACTAATTTACTAAGTGGACAGAAGCCATCCTTTCTAGACAAGCCAATGAATATTTCATTATTTCATTTATTGAGAGCAACACCCTTTCTAGATTTGGATGCCCACAAAATCTCATTACTTATAATGCTGCTACCTTAAAATCCAAGAAAATGATAGATTTTTGTAGAAAATACCATATCGCCCTTGGCCATTCCACTTCCTATTACCCTCAAGGTAATGGAATAGCATAATCTTCAAACAAAAGCTTAGTCAACATAATGAAGAAATTTTTAGAAGATAACAAGAAAATATGGAATAAAAGGTTGGTTAATGCCTTATGGGCAGATATACTAACTATTAAGAAATCTATTGGTACATATCCCTATCAATTAGTATGTGGGATGGATGTTGTTTTTCCATCTTCATTAGGAGTTCCAGTAATGAAAATGATTCAAGGGCTGAAAGTAGAACCAAATGACATCCAAAGGAGGATAAATCAAGAAATTCATTTGCAGCAAACCAAGGAAGAAGTTTATATCAAATCCCAAGTAATTCAAGACAAAATCAAGAAGATATTTGATAAGAAAAATAAAGCAGATGATTTCTTCATAGGTGATCAAGTACTCAAATGGAATTCCAAAAGGAAATACAAAGGAAAACATGGGAAATTTGATTTTCTCTGGAAGGTCCCCGACACCATTTATGGTTAAAGAGGTAACAATGCATTTTTCTTGAAAGAATTGGATGGAACAAATCTACGAGGTGGACCAATCAATGGTCGAATGTTGAAGCATTTTTTCTCACAAAACTAACTAGTAGTTCATTTGTTATATTTTATTCATTGTAAATACCATAGAAAAGATTATATTGGAGTGGATGATTATCTTCTAAAGTTGAAGTCTGAAAACAAACTTGAAGCTTTAAAAGATATATCATACGTTTGCATAAAGGAGATCACAGAAAGCATTTCCAAGCAAAGAAAATTCAAATTTCCAAGGCCACTAATCAAAAAGTTCTTGACATCTCAAAAGGAGATTTCATTCCCAAGTGTAGCCACTGTTAGGGTCCTATAACAATAGGGATCATAATTTTGAATTGACTATGTTAATTCTTGTAATATTGTACATAAATTTTCTTTCTAAAAATGTTTTCCATATTAAAAAATGAAAAGAGGGAATGTCCTAAAAGAATAATCAAAGGACCAAAAGAAAGATAAAAAAATATATAAAATGTGAACCACATAAAAAAGAAACAAAAATAAATTCTGAAAGTGTTGCACATTCAAATGCCACTACTCTTAGTTTACTCTACTTTTGCAAATAAAATTGTGTGCAACTTGTTCAAAATGCCAAAATTCATGATGATCATGCAATATCATCTTGATCATTCTTGCCTTTGAATTTCATGTCATGATAGTTAGTGAATAAATATCTAACCAAACCATTTAAACTTGGTAGGTCATTAGTTAGGTAGAGAATAAAATGAGCTCATAAGTTTAATCTGAGCCATTTGAAGATATAAGGTTAGAAATAAGTTAGTTTGCTTATCAAAAGAAAATAAAAGGGTCAGCAAGCTCAAATGCACCCAATAAAGGAAATAAAAAATGTTAGGATAAATAAAGGGTAGGTAGGATAATTTTAAAAGTTATGGAAAATATCATTTGGTTTATCTCTTATCACTAATGTATTTCTATCATTTTTCCTTATCCTAAAAATCATTTTCCCATTTGGAAACCATTTCCCCTTGCTAAATCCATTTTTCCTCTCTTGGAAACCATTTCCCATTATCTTAACCCTTTTTCCCCTCATAAAAACCATTTTCCCTTTGAAAAATCCCTTCCCCTACTAAAAACCCTTCCCCTTTTCTAAAAACCCCATTCTGCTTAAGACTAACTTTATGTTCTCATAAAGCAAAAAAACCCACTTATTCAAAGTTTTAAAGCGCGAAATAAAATATTAAACAGACCCCACTTTCCCTTTGACTTAATCCCCACGCTTAATACATTTCTTGACCTTATTCCATTTATCTTCTCCCCGCTTGATATATCTTATAACCCATTTTTTATTTTACCCATTCACATATCTATTACTCAACCCACCTTTTAAATTAAACCCTCCACCTATCAACTACCCGACCCCACCTCTTAGAATGCCTGCATATCCATATAGCACTCGATCGCAACCAATCAGATCCAAAAACTCCCAAACACTTTCGCACTCCCCGTTGTTGAATTTTAAAACAGAGGGGGGGGAGGGGTGTGAAATGGGCGGTTTCATTCCCCCACACCTCTGGCACGCGGCGCTACCACATTTTATCGCACCCCCTGTTAGGGTCCTATAAATATAGGATTCATAGTTTTGAATTGAATTTTTATAGTCTTGTAAATATGTACATACCTTTCTTTCTGCAAATTGTTTTCCCATATTTTGAAAAAAATAAAAATAATAAAATAAAAAAAGAGGATAATAAGTCCTAAAAGAAGTAACAAAGGACTTAAAAAAATATAAACCCCAAAGGAAAAATATGAAAATAAGACATGAAAGTGAGCAAGTTCAAATGCCACTACTTTTTACTTTTTCTGTTAAATAGCAGAGTGTCAATAAATGCCATAATCCATGATGAGTTAAACTGTTTAATCTTGACTTGTTATGTTTTCAATTTCCATGATTTAGATAGTGAATAAATATTGGTTAGGCAGTTTAATCCTGACTAATCTGTAGATAGGTAGAAAATAAAGAGGAGCTCATCAGTTTAATCTGAGGCCTCAGATGATATAAAATAGATTTAGATAGTTTTTATGCTTTCAAAAGAATAAAATGTTTCAAGGTAGCAAGCTCAAATGCACCTGCAAAAGGAAAGAAAAAATGTTAGATGAAAGTTGGGTAGGTAGAAAGAAGTGGGAAGAAGCTTGTAAATATTCATCACCGGGTAAAAATTACTAATTTCCCATCCCCTATAGTAATTTTTCATTCTAGACTTTCAGTCAAAGGGGCTTAGAGCATTTCTCTGACTTCTATTGGGAGCAGACCCAAGGCTCAATGACTGATTAGTTTAACATGTTGAATTCCTATATTAATCTCCAATTATCATTATTTACCCTTCATTCACCCATTACAACTCAATTTTTTTTTCTTACTTAATGATACATAATATCCCGTTTGATTAACTTCCTCCATTTCATAAAACATACAAACCCTAAAAAAGCATCTTATCATAAGCAAAAGTGGTAAAATCATCAAATGATAAACTTTTCTTTAAGATTTTCACTTTACTTAGTCATATAAGTGTATTTCTTGAGTATTTCATTTTCCTTGTCATATTAATTTCTAACGTATTCTATTAACTCCCTAAAAGAAACCTTATCCTATTAATATAGTTTCTTTTATTTAAATATCCCCAAAAACCCACTATTATAAGATTTTATGCCAAAGTTAATTATCCACGTGTTGAAATAGAATCCTAAAATATACCCCCTTTGGCATAAAACTAACTATATACAAATACCCTGCCCCCTATGGTTATAGACCCCTCCATGGTCTAAAAACTATATAATAAAATAAAAAATACAAAAAGGCTTTCGGGTGTATCATATGTATGTGGAAATTAAATATACTCCCCCAGCTTTTACATTTATCCAAAGTTTAGTTCCAATATTATCCTCATTATGTAAAGCCACCTGCTTTATATAAAGTTAACCTAAGGTTTTAACCCCACTTTACATATTAAAATCTTGCCTCCACATCCAAAAGTCGAGTTATACCCCAAACCCACATATATAAGCTCCACTTATATAAATATAACTCAGTTATTTTTATATAAAAACTTTGGTTATAATGAAAAATATGCAAAGGTTTTTATATTAGCGCTCATTAAAGTACCCTGGTCCCACCATCCCTTTCAACCGCAACTCCCCAACGAATCTCAGCCATTCACACTCATCCCTCAGATCCAACAACGGATATGCAATATCGCATGAAAAAAATGATCGACCGCCCGAGCTCCAAATGCGTGCGAAATAGGTGGTTTTTTTATTCCTTATTCCCTCCACGTGGCCTCCATTCATTGGATCATGTGCGTTTTGAATAAAAAGTTTACAACTTAAACCCCGCGCGATAACCACTGTTTGGTTTTGTGTTTAAATTTCGGAACCGTTTCCCGCCTGATACGATAGAAATTTAATGCTGATTAAATGTGACCATATGTATGGTTAAAACCTTTGAAAAACATTCATTATTTCCTTATATGCGCATTTAACCCTTTTTCCTTTTTCTCCCGACTGTCAAAAGCTTTGTATAAAGCATTTTAAGTCCTGATTTCCATTTACGCTCAAAACCTTTGCAGTTGCCAATATTGTACCCTTGAATATTGTTGAGGAGCTCTGCATCACTCCAAATACATTGTTAAAGCCAACATTTCAACCAAGAACCGTGAAACCCTTTATCTTCTATGTGCCTTTTCAAGCAAATTTTATCAATTTTCAGAGTTTAAAAATCCATTTTAAAGATATGAAAGGATACAAAAAAAACTCTGAAGATATCCTAAATCCCTATTTCTCTATCAAGAAACTCAGAAAACCCCTGTTTTCTACTTTAGACCAGTTTTCACAGCCTCAGAATTCCTTTGATAAACTTGATTGAGTAGAAAACCCAAAAGAGAATATCCTTGGCCAAATTGCCCAGTTACCCCTTTGTTAAAGTGAAATACTCCTGAAAACAGTTTAAACTTGTAGAAGTAAGCCTAAAAATTCCTAAAAGATAGATGTTAAACCTCCATAGACAGTTCTCATTCCACAGGTCTTTCAAAAGCCTTCAATCACCTCCTTGTAGACCTCTGTTTCATTAACAAATTGTTTGATTTTTGCAGGTTATTATCAGAATAAGAAATTGGGCTAACACTTTCAATACTAGTTGACAAAATTGTTTGCTCAAAATTCTCAGATTTTAATTAAAAGGCTTCATTCAAAAAATAGTTTGTATACAAAGAAAAATAAAATCAAGTCAGAGAGAGATCAAAATGATGAAATGTGCACAGTGAATGGTAAAAGTGAAATCAGAATTCACAATGACAGTGAAACAGAATAGTCAAAGAACATCAGAGTTAAAATGTATCAGGTGAAAGTGAGAGTGAAAATTAAAACAAAGTTACAGAGCAGTCAAGGTGAAATAGTAAAAGTAAAAACAAAGATAGTAATGGTTAACAGAGATGAAAATACTTTCACCAACAATGAAATTTATCCAAAGTGAAAGTAAAAACAGTTAAAAGAACAAAAAGGTTAAAAGATGAAAAAAGAGCAAGACAGAACATTTTTGCAGAAATTTCATGTTTAAGTCATTGTTTTGCAGAAACTATTGTGACCCATCTAAGATGAATCTCCTGTCCATAAAAAATAGTTCCAAAAAGATGCATTAGTTTTGAGTGTTCTTTACTTAAGTTCTATTTTTTTTAAACAGTTGGAGATATTTGTAAACCAATCTTGATATTTTTTCAAGATATTCTATTTTAGAATTTGTATAAATACTTCACTCTTTGAAGTATTTTGTGTGGAATAAAATTTCTAAGATTAATATAGACTTTTGTTGATATATTGGAGGCTCTCATGTGTTTAATTCAAAGTAGCAGTCTGGAAAAAGCTTAATTGGCATCATAATTTAGGATTCATGCAATAAGTTGAAGAGTGAAATACATTTCTTCTTGTCGTTGTTTCTTTTCTGAGTTTCATGCAATTCATTATGTGTTTGATCTATCTTAATGTGTAACTAGGAATATTACTACAGGACTATCCTTTTTCTCCCTGTTTTCAACTAAGTTACCATTTAATTTTTTTTTGTTGATTTCTAGTGTTAGGAATCCTTCATTTCTCCTACTCCCGTTTGACCTCTGCCTCCTTCTATTTTCCAGATCAAAGGATCCTTCATTTCCCTTTATCCCGATCATACCATTTCATCAAAAATCTTTCCCAAAATCTCTGAGGGTTATCTACCTTGCGCTAAATACATTTGTACCCCTTTGGCCTTGCCTTCTAGTACTGCTATCTAGACTTAGACTCCATAGCCCAATGGACAAGTAGATCTCTCTCTAGTTTAATCCAAAGTGATTTTTACCCATCAAAAATCTTAAAAAAAAATCAATTTGAACTATCATAACTAGCCTAAAACATAAAATCAAAAGAAAGATAAATCTTAAAGAGAGAGCCCTCTCTGAATTCTAGAAAGGCTAGATCCTAGGATTTGAAGTAGGTTTGTGGTTACCTCAGACTATTTCTCTTGAACCTGGATCTTAATCCAAGATAACATATTGGCGACCATACTAGGGAAGACTAACCCTTTCTTCAGAAATATTTTATAGGTTCAAATCTGATCTATGATTGTGGATAGTGGTCATACATACATAGGTTAAAATAATCCACTTGGCGACTCCACATCAATTTCACAATCAAGACTCCACTGGAGGAATGAACCTGAAAGAACAATATGGAAAGATCAGGCTTTCAACTTGGATCTTAATCCAAGACATTATGTTGTTTCTCATTAAGAAAGTTTTTAAATATATAGTGTATTTTATATAAGGATCTAAATTAGTTGTATAGATATAGTGGCCTTTCTTTATGAATAATTTACAAGATGAACCAAGAATAAAATACAGGTATGCTCCCATGAGCAGAGATCACATACCTGGATTTACACACAAACTACCAAAGGTAAATTGGGATAAAAATCTGCCCATGTTTCAAGATGAGAATATTGATGATCCTTTGTTACATCCCATTAAATTTCATATACACTCATGGAGATTGAAGGGTGATTGTCATGAGGATTTCCTCATGAAGCTTTTCATGGAAACCTTAGAAGGAAAAACAAGGGAATGGTATGAAGCTCTCAAACCTGCTAGTTTATTTTCTTTAAAAGATTTTCACAAGATATTTTATGAGCATCACAAAGAAGATTTTCCATATTTATCATTAGCTGAAAATTGTTGTGATCAAGCTGAAGATCTTATACATTATCTTAAAAATATTGATGAAGATTTTAGAAATTGGCATCCTAAATATTTATTAGAAGAAGTCCAGAACTTTCATTCTCATGTTAAATGTCATAATAATCAAGAGGAGTTAAACAAAGATGAAATAGATCAAGAGATGAATCAAGATCCACAAAGCCCCTTTGTAGTAACAAATGATGTTTCATATAATGTTTTGAATGAAGATAAAGAAAATATTCAACCTTATGATCAATTTTTACATAAGAGAAATTTTTTTTTTTATTCAAATCTAATAATTCAGATATTCCCACCCCTCCTCACCCAAGAAGAAATCAATTTGCTTCTAAACATGCAACCATCCTCAAAATATTTACATAATGAAGAAATTGTTTCTACTCTTTCTAATGTTGATGAATGTACTAAATTTTTTATCCATGAAGAGATAGAATAACAGGTTGATGTTCATGTTGTTCTACCTTCCCAAAAAGGCCCATTGCTTGATAGTACTCCTATTGAGCAAAATGATGAATTTCAAATAGAATGCAACCAATCTAATCAAGATATATCAGGATTACTGGAAAAAAAATTGTTGATCTAATGTATATAAATGATGACATTCCTTCTTCTGAAGATTTGCCTAAGTATGATCAGTATGATGATAATTATGTTCTCCAAATTCAAGCTAACTTCACAGAAAAATCACTAGCTAGTTTGAGGGATGAGATATTAGAATTTCAGCTTGATGAGGATTTTCTAAGAGCTATATTTATTATTTTGAAATTGACAAAATATTCTCCTCAACTAAAAAAATGTGTTCTTGAGATAATTTCTGAAAATTATGAAAACAAAATTAAACTTTTACATTCTCAAATTCAGTCCTATAATTTCCAAGATCCTAAAGAATTCTTGGAAAATCTTCCTTCTCCTAAGCAAGAGGAAATTGTACTACCTTTTGACTTGCAGATTGAGTATGATTATTCTTTCAAGCACAGGACTAAAGAAATAGTTTCAGGGATTAATATTCAGGATACAACTGAGCAACTAGTCATTGAAGGCATGGAAGCACAAATCATACATTATTCTTTTGATGATCCTATAGAAAATTATATGGAGACTATTTTTAGCTCAACTCTGCAAACATGTTTTATCTATGAGGATAAAATATATCAAAAATCTCCATTACACATCATATCTTTGATTATAAAGACACATGATCAAGTTATGCTTCCAAGTTTGATGACAAGTAGTCAAATTATCCCTTCATTTTTACAACTACTTGACTGGCTTCATTGGCTTTTTTGTATTACCTTATTCAACAAAATTAATAGTATATTAGAGTAGGGAAATGAATGCAAATAAGCTCAAAGCTATGAGCATTTTTTTTTTAGTATTCAGTTTTCAGCTAGTTTTGAAATAATTCATTAAGATTTAAAGCCAAGGAGAAGGTCCTAAAGATATTTAAGATCTATCAGTTTGGTTTGAAAATTGCAATATGTTCTTTCAGTTTCAGATCAGATTTTAGTTTGCAGAAAAAGGACTAAATTCAGTTCAAGAATTTCAGTTACAGAGATTTTATAAGAAAGAAAATACATGTTTGGGATTGGCTCAAAGGATCAGGCTACTAGTCGACGGTGTTCTTGACATCTCACAAGGAGATGCCATCCCCATGTGAAGCCGTTGTTAGGGTCCTATAAATATAGGATTCATAATTTTGATACTCTTGTAAATATGTACATACCTCGCTTTCTACAAGTTGTTTTCCCATATTTAAAAAAAAATAAAAATAATAAAATAATAAAAAATAAAAAAAGAGCGAAAAAAGTCCTAAAAGAAAGATCAAAGGACTTAGAAAAAATATAAAACCCAAAAGAAAAAGATGAAAATAAGACATGAAAGTGAGCACGTTAAAACGCCACTACTTTTTACTTTTTTCTGTTAAATAAATGATTATGGCAGAGTGTCAATAAATGCCATAATCCATGATGAGATAAACTTTTAAATCTTGACTTGTCATGTTTTCAATTTTCGTGATTTAGATAGTGAATAAAGATTGGTCAGGAAGTTTAATCTTGACTAACTCTTAGATAGGTAGAAAATAAAGAGGAGCTCATCAGTTTAATCTGAGCCCTCAGATGATATAAGATAGATTTAGATAGTTTTTATGCTTTCAAAAGAATAAAATGTTTCAAGGTAGAAAGCTCAAATGCACCTGCAAAAGGAAAGAAAAAATGTTAGATTAAAGTTGGGTAGGTAGAAAGAAGTGGGAAGAATCTTGTAAATATTGATCACCAAGTAAAAATTACTAATTTCCCATCCCCTATAGTACTTATGCATTCTAGACTTTCAGTCAAAGGGGCTCAGAGCATTTCTCTGACTTCTGTTGGGATCGGACCCAAGGTTCAATGACTGATTAGTTGAACATGTTGAATTCCTATATTAATCCCCAATTATCATTATTTACCCTTCATTCACCCATTACAACTCAAAAAAAAATTCTTACTTAATGATACATAATATCCCATTTGATTAACTTCGTCCATTTCATAAAACATACAAACCCTCAAAAAACATCTTATCCTAAGTAAAAGTGGTGAAATCATCAAATGATAAACTTTTCTTTAAGATTTTCACTTTACTTAGTCATATAAGTGTATTTCTTGAGTATTTCACTTTCCTTGTCATATTAATTTCTAACTTATTCTATTAACTCCTTAAAAGAAACCATATCCTATTAATGTAGTTACTTTTATTTAAATTTCCCCAAAAACCCACTATTATAAGATTTTATGCCGAAGTTAATTATCCACATGTTGAAATAAAATCCTAAAATATACCCCCTTTGGCATAAAACTAACTATATACAAATACCTCGCCCCCTATGGTTATAGACCCCTCCATGGTCTAAAAACTATATAATAAAATAAAAAATACAAAAAGACTTTTGGGCGTATCATATGTATGTGGAAATTAAATATACTCCCCCACGTTTTACATTTATCCAAAGTTTAGTTGCAATATTATCCCCCTTATGTAAAGCCACCTGCTTTATATAAAGTTAACCTAAGGTTTTAACCTCCGCATCCAAAAGTCAAGTTATACCCCCAACCCACATATATAAACTCCACTTATATAAGCATAAATCATTTATTTTTATATACAAACTTTGGTTATAATGAAAAATATGCAAAGGTTTTTATATTAGCACTCATTAAAGTACCTCGGTCCCACCATCCCTTTCAACCGCAACTCCCCAACGAATCTCAGCCATTCACACTCATCCCTCAGATCCAACGGTGGATATGTGATATCACATGCAAAAAAATGATCGACCGCCCGAGCTCCAAATGCACGCGAAATATGTGGTTTTGTGATTCCTCGTCCCCTCCATGTGGCCTCCATTCACTGGATCATGTGTGTTTTGAATAAAATTGTTTACCACTTAAACCCCGCGCAATAACCATTGTTTGGTTTTGCGTTTAAATTTCAAAACCGCTTCCTGCCCGATATGACAGAAATTTAATGTTGATTAAATGCAACCATATGTATGGTTAAAACCTTTGAAAAGCATTCATTATTTCCTTATCTGCGCATTTAACCCTTTTGCCTTTTTCTCCCAACTGTCAAAAGCTATGTATAAAGAATTTTAAGCCTTGATTTCCATTTACGTCCAAAACCTTTGCAGTTGCCAATATTGTACCCTTGAAGATTTTTGAGGAGCTCTGTATCACTCCAGATAAACTGTTAAAGCTAGCATTTCAACCAAGAACTGTGAAACCCTTTATCTTTTGCGTGCCTTTTCAAGAAAATTTTATCAATTTTCAGAGTTTAAGAATCCATTTTAAAGATCTGAAAGGCTAAAAAAAAACTCTGAAGATATCCTAAATCCCTATTTATCTATCAAGAAACTCAGAAAACACTTGTTTTCTTCTTTAGACCAATTTTCATAACCTCATAATTCCTTTGAAAAACCTGATTGAGTAGAAAACCCAAAAGAGAATATCCTTGGCCAAATTGCTTAGTTACCCCTCCGTTAAAGTGTATACTCCTGCAAACAGTTTAAAATTGCAGAATTAAGCCTAAAAATGCCTAAAAAAATAATGTTAAACCTCCACAGACAGTTCTCATTCCACAGGTCTTTCAAAAGCCTTCAATCACCTCCTTGCATACCTATGTTTCATTAACAAATTGTTTGATTTTTGCAGATTATTATCGGAATAAGAAATTGGTCTAACAGTTTCAATACTAGTTGACAAAATTGTTTGCTCCAAATTCTCATATTTTAATTCAAAGGCTTCATTCAAAAAACAATTTGTATACAAAGAAAAATAAAATCAAGTTCAGAATGATGAAATGTGCATAGTGAATCGTAAAAGTGAAATCAGAATTCACAATGAGAGTGAAACATAATAGTCAAAGAACATCAGAGTTAAAGTGTATCAGGTGAAAGTCAAAGTGAAAGTTAAAACAAAGTTACAGAGCAGTCAAGGTGAAACAGTAAAAGTAAAAACAAAGTTAGTAATGGTTAATAGAGATGAAAATACTTTCACCAACAATGAAATTTATCCAATTTGAAAGTAAAAATAGTTAAAAGAACAAAAATGTTAAAAGATGAAAACTGAGCAAGAAGGAACATTTTTGCAGAAATTTCCTATTTAATTCATTGTTTTATAGAAACTATTGTGAACAATCCAAGATGAATTTTCCAAAACTGAAGGAGGTTTATTTTCTTAAGGTGTCCAAACACAAAAAATTCTCTCACTTTTCTAACAGCCATTATGGGTTGGGAAATATTAAACAATATTTGAAAGAAATTTTTGCAGAAAATTCCTGTTAAGTCATCATTTTGCAAAGAATATTGTGGCCAATCAGAAATACATATTAGAAAACTGAAGGAGATTTTTGTTCCTAAGAGAGCCATATACAAACACCTATCTCACTTTGTGCATGGGTATTACAGAATGAAAGATACATGAACATATTTACAGTCTACTTTTCAGACTCTATAAAACTTTGTTTTACACATATTCTTGCAAAGCCTATTGTGAACAGCTGGAGCAGAATCTTAGGGAATTGAGAGAGGTTTATCTCACAATTTTTTTTTTATAAAATAACCTCTTTCAATTTTTACATATATATTTCTAATTGAGAAATACAAATGTATCATTAGACCCCAAATTTGCAGAATTGCTGGAGCAGAATGCACAAAGAAAGGAAACAGTTAGTGACTTGGATGCCTCATCATCAACTAAGAGATGGGATCAAATTCGAATTATCCTCTTTGTCATCACCTATCCATAAAAAATATTGCCAAATAAATGCATTAGTTTTGTGTGTCCTTTACTTAAGTTCTATTTTTGTAAAACAGTTGGAGATATTTGTAAACCAATCTTGATAATTTTTCAAGATATTCTAGTTTAGAATTTGTATAAATACTTCACTCTTCGAAGTATTTTGTGTGGAATAAAATTTCTAATATTACTATAGAATTTTTCTGATACATTGGAGGCTCTCATGTGTTGAATTAAAAGTAGCAAACTAGATAAAGCTTAAGTGGCATCATAATTTAGGATTCATGCTATAAGTTGAAGAGTGAAGTACATTTCTTCTTTTCATTGTTTTTTTTCTGAGTTTCATGCAATTCATTATGTGTTTGATCTATCTTAATGTGTAACTAGAAATATTACTAGAGGACTAGCCTTTTGCTCCCTATTTTCAACTAAGTTACCATTTAAATTTTTTCTTCTGATTTCCAGTGTTAGGAATCCTTCATTCCTCCTACTCCCTTTTGACCTTTGCCTCCTTCTATTTTCCAGATCAAAGGATCCTTAATTTCCCTTTATCCCGATCATACCATTTCATCAAAAACCTTTCCCCAAATCTCTAAGGGTTATCTACCTTGCCCTAAATACATTTGTACCGCTTTGGCCTTTCCTTCTAGTACTACTCTCTAGACTTAGACTCCATAGCCCAATGGACAAGTAGATCTCTCTCTAGTTTAATCCAAAGTGATTTTTACCCACCAAAAATCTTAAAACAAAACCAATTTGAACTATTATAACTAGCCTAAAACATAAAATCAAAACAAAGATAAATCTTAAAGAGAGAGCCCTCTCTGAATTCTAGGAAGGCTAGATCCTAGGATTTGAAGTAGGTTTGTGGTTACCTCGGACTATTTCTCTTGAAGATGGAGAAATTACCGAGTGATAACACCCCCCATTCCCCAAACCGCCAAACCATATTCCATTGTGCGATAAAACACCTGTGCTGTGAAATAAACCACTTGAATTTCAAAAAATAATAAAGAAATAGAACCCCCATGCCATGTGATAAACCCTAGCATACAAAAATAAATAAAAATCCCTACCTAAGGTTTATTTCATTATCTTTGTTTATTTCCAAAAAAAGACCAAAAAACCATTTCCGACCAAGATTGAACCTTGCTGCTGCTTGGACCTTTCTATGACCAAATTCACTATAGTCCAGGTAAGTCTAAATACCTAATGCTATTAAATAAACTTGTTATTTAAATAAATTAAATGAATTAATGGCTTCCCACAGAGTTCAGACTGTAAACCCTATGCAACCAACGCTTTTATATGTTGACCACAACCCTTTTGCTGATAAAGACTTCAGAATAAATGACATTGTGACTGGTAGCAACCTTTTAGTGCTCCATTGTTGGAGCCACGATAAATTTGTTGATCAGGAAGATGATATTCATCTGTGGGATTCTAACCTACCAAAATATACATTTCCAGAGACCTACCAATTCCCTGAACTCATCAGACTGTGCCAAATAATCTATTTTCCAAATGAGTGAGATATAGTTACTCCAAACCAAGAAATCATATTTACAATCACTGCTCAATCCATCAATCAAATGCTACAGATTCAACCACAACTTGATGAAGGGCCTTTCTCATTGAAACCATCACTGAGCTTTACTTGAAGCTAGACTTCCCTAAAAGGTTTCAAATCTTTCAGACTTTCCTCCCTCCACCAGTAGAAAATCCTAAAAGAAATCCTCCATACTGAGCTACCATGTTTTCAGAAAGAACCAGACAAATTGTGACTATGTTATCCTATATTTTAGGATATTTCACAGATGAGCATGTAGATGAATCTATTATTGGTTTCCTATCCATATTTTTCCCAGGTCAACCTCTAGCTACAACTTTCAATTTTTCCTAATACATGATCAATTGATCAAACTTCCAGAAGAAGGAGTATTCAAATACTCATCAATGTTATTCCATTTTATTATATATTATCAATCAGAAAGGTTTGCATTTAACCTACAAAAACTAGACATAGAAGGTAATCCCGAGTCTGTTGTCTTTTGGACATCCTTGATTAGAAATGATTCCACTGAATTCAATTTCAAAGAATTAATTGATTCTTTTGTATATCCAATAATTAATATTCTTACCAGTAGCATTTAGCCAAGAATCAGTGAAGAAATCCAAAAGTTTTTACAGTTGTCAGATCAGAGAAAAACAGGAGACTGGTATTTATACTAGAATCATAAAAAAATCAGAGTGTATGGAAGCCATATAGTTCCATACAAGCTTCCCAAATACCTCCCAATGAAGATATTTTCTTTAGAATACATCAAACATATTTTGAATTCATATGATATCAATTTCCTTTCAGATAAGAATAGAACTCAATTCAATATTAAAAACCAACTAGGGCCTTTTATATGCAATAGTAGGAATGATGGAAAGGAAGCAGAAAAAAATCTACAATAATTAAAGTTTAGCAACATCTTCAAATGGTCTTATGACCCCTTGGGTGTTATAAGTAAATTGAGAGTTAATTTAAAACTCACCCCTTTCATTCATGAGTCTAAGCTTGAAATTTAAAAGTATTCCAACCAGTCAGAGTGGTTGGAAAACACTTTACAGGAGGTGGATAAGCAGGTTGTTACTAGTTCCATACTGCTTAATCTACCCCCATAGGACATAAATTCAAAAATGGCTAGAGAAAAAGGCTCTTATTCTGCAGAAACAACTTCTAATACTAAATTCAAGCTTATATATAGAAATAAGACAAAGCTAAATCTAGTGATAGAGCAAGAAGAGACATTTGAAACAGCTGAAAAAAATATTGTTGTCAGAGATGATGCACCTCCAACACTTTCAGAAGAAACACATATGCCATCAACCTCCAGTGCATAAATCATTCAAAAGAAGAATAGTGCAGAGGTTTCATCATCTAGCAAACCAGTTGAGAAAGAGCAATATATCATGGAGAAATACAAAGAGATTAAAATCAGAAATGAAGCATTGAATGTTGTAACATATACACAGTAATGGAAGCAAAATCCTAGTGACTAGAATAGATTGCTTACAGTTTTTGACTTCAAAACAAGGAAGATGAAAATGAAATTTCTACAGCCAAAATTGCAGGCCCCAAAAACATCAAAAGATTATAAAAAGACAACCTTTGAAGTTCTTGCCAAATATGTGCATCCAATTGACCAGATTGAGTTTCACAAACAAGCAGGAGAAATTATCTACTCCACCATGACACACAAAGCATTAAGTGGCCACAAGTTATAGAATTATCTAGAAAATATAAAGACATAGTTAAAGCTAGATAAAGCTTCATCACAAGCAAAGGATATTAGGATAAAGTCACTTGAATATTTGGTAATGGAAGTTGGTTATAATAAAAAAGATATAAAAGTAGCAGAAGAACTAATAAATAATAAGAATGTAGACATAGTTGCACTAAAGAAACAACTAAAGTTACCAACTACAGAGCATCCACAAACCAAAGATTTTTTGGAAACTGATAATCAAAAGGATGAAATGATGAATCTCATCATTTAGTTGACAACACAACTGAAAGAAATGGAAATAGAAATGGACAAACTTGTGCAGGAAAAGTAAGCCAATATGGAAGTAGTTCCCATTACTGCTATTCCTATAGCATCTACAGTAGTTATAGCATCTACATCAGTTCCATTGCCTACATCAGCTCTAGTATCAACATCAGTTCCAACAACTACATCAGCAACAACATCAACAATACTAATAGCCCATCCCACTGATGAGGCCAGCAAATTGATCAAAGAAATGGAACATATGTCCATTCAAACTACTGAAATTAACAAGCTCAAAGAAAAATTAAAGAGTTTAGAAGATAGAAAGAAACTGGGAGAATTAATTCATGAGGCAGAAGCACAGAAAGAAAATAGATTGTCTGAAAGAATCCACAAGCTGTAAAAGGAGTTATCACTAAAAGAACCTTTAGCCCAAGCAAAATAGTAGTTGTGGGCCAATATCATTAACTCCTTTAATGATATTTGGCCTTATATAAAGATCATATTTCAGAAAAATGACTTGGTAAAGGAAGTTGGTAATGCAATTCAAAAGGTCAAAGCAGATCTTGGAAAGAAACCAGAGGAAGTCTCTAAAATAATAAAATTCCTAAATTCTAAAAACAAGTATGAATTAGAATAACTCAGGATAGCTAACAGAAGAGAGACTATCTTAGAGGTGAAGAAATTGATTTCTAAGAGAAACATGATGATACATCTTGAGGAAAAATGTCAAATAATGGAGCTTGTAGTGAATAGGTTTATGAATAAGTTTGATTTATTAAGACAGAAAGGTCTACCTAATCCTTTAGTAATAAATGATAAACTAATGAGACATGAAGAATATGATAAGAATATGAGGGAAGTATCCAAAGAAACTTCCAACAGTTCATCAATGAAGGGCCTACCCACAGGAAAAGTACTCGTTCAAAGTTTAGAAAATTTATTTTACCTCTAGCATGAGGTAAATCACCTTTTTGTGAATAAGCCCACCTTTGCCAAATACTCAGAAGAAGATGAAATTTACCAGAAGATGATGAAGATAAATATTCCACATGAAGAGACGTGGGAAAAATGGTGTGATTTAATATGACAGGTTAAAGAGAAGATAGGTAAAAGAACACAGATGAATGAAAGGTAGATGAAAGAAACCAACAAGTAAACATCGGTCAAAGAAAACAGGGACAATTTTAGTTAGTTAATAGGTGTCACTATCTTTTTTCATAAAGATATTTTATTTCCTTGAATAAATCCTAGTTAGTTGAGAGGATATTTTTTTTAATAATTTGTATAAATACTTCATCATCTCAAAGTATTGAGGGTGGATTTCTCAATATTTCCATAACTGACTGATCTATTCCTAGAGGGTTATTGTACCATTTCCAGTTGACAGACAAGACAAATTATAAAAAAATTTCTTTACAGGATTCATGTGTTGAGCTATCTCAGTGAAGTATAATTTCAATTTTTAATGTTCTTTTCTTAAGTATTCCATAAACTTTAATGTGTTCTAAATTTAAATGTTATAAGAGGAATTTTATTGTAGAATTTGTTTAAATACACTATGCTTTGAACTGTTATAAATTTATATGTTTTCTTTTGATATCTGGTTTAGAGAATTCTTAATTTCCCTCTGATCCCAATTGACCTCCTTCACCTTCCTTCATCATCTGGTTTAAGGAATTCTTAATTTCTCCTTGATCCTGATTGAAAAATCACTTCACCATTCAACCTTGAGATCTGATATTGCTCACCTATCCTGCCCTGTAACACTTTCTTTATAAATTGATCTTGTTCTGTTTACAAAGTATAATTGAATAAATATCCCAATGGAAAATGGAAAAGCACATATCTATCTAAATCATTAATTCCACCAACAAATCAAACTCAACCCAAAACAAGCATACATAACTAGCCTAAAATAAATTAAACAAACAAATTTGAATCGTTAAGAGAGAGCCCTCTCCGAGTTTAGGAAGGCTAGGTCCTAATCTCTAAAAGTGGATGATAATTACCTTTGATGTTTCCTTTTAATGCCTAAAACAACTCTTGGAATTTTTGGAGTGATAAAACAATCACTACTTCTTTTATCAATATTCCAACACATGTTAGAATATTTTATTCCAAAATTGAAAAGTTAAATTTAAAGATGTGGATCCATTGATGTAGGAGCAGGAACTGAAACACATTCATTTTGAGATGAAGCAGTTGCTACAACTAATTATTTTATTAATATGTCACCAAGTTCAATTTTGAGTGACATGACACTAGAGGAAGTTGAAGTGGAAAGAAGCCCTCTCTTGCACATCTTATGTTTCTTAAGTGTTAGGTTGATGTTGGTGCTAGAAATTGCTTATTATTTGGAAGTGGAGAGAACAGATGTGAAGAGCACCTTTTTAGATGCCGAGCTCAAAGAAAAAATCATCATAAAGAAACAAGAAGGAAAGGATTTGTGATAGAATGGAGAGAATAGATGGTGTTTCAATTGAAGAGGTCCATATATGGATTGAAGCAGTATGAAGATAGTGGTACCCGTGGTTTAAGAAATATGTTGTTGGACAAGTTTTCATAAGGAGTGATGAAAATTGGTACATTTGCTTCAAGAAAAAATATAATCACTTCATTATTATGAGATTAGATGTTGATGACAAAAAATTTTACTACTGACAACAACAACAACAAAACTGATCAAGGAAACCATGTCCTAATTGTCATGTAATTTTGACATGAAGAACTTAGGTGATTTGCACTATTTATTGGGAATTCAAATGAGGAAAGGCCACCAAAATTGAAATTTGTTTGTCAAAAAAAGAAAATATTTGTAAATCATGCTTGAGATTTTTAGGTACTAAGACATATAATTGTAAACCATTTTGCACCCGACCTCAAGTGGGATCATGTTTTTCCACTCACTTGAGTGCCAAGAGGAAAAAAGAAGAAGAGGAGACGACAAGGATTTCATATGTATTGTGGTTGGTAGCTTTATATATGTAATATAATGTACAAGACTAGATATCATGGGGCAAGTGTCAAGGGGATATTTAGGTACATATGGGGCACTAATGAATATGTTATTTTCTATGAGGAAGATGGAGATAAAAAACTTCATCTCTATGGGTTTGTTGATGCTGACTGGCAAGATGATACACACAACGGGAATTCTACTTGTGGTTACCTATTTATTTTGTTTTGAAATAGTTTTTAGTTAGAGTAAGAGGATTTGAGTTGTTTCCAAATCAAGTATTGACGCACATAACATTTCATTTTCTTAAACAACCAAGGAAGTCATTTTATTGAATAAATTATGCAGATATATTTGGCTTGAACAGGGGACTTTGTACAATTATTAACAGAGCCCCAAGATACTATTTTTAATTTTAGCACATGCCCCTGGAAATTATGCTCTACAATTGTCTAACCCGAGGACCAAATTACAAACCTCAATGTCTATTAAATGAAATTATAGGTGTCGTGATGAAAGGTTGTAGATATTTTATCCTTAAAATGTAAAAATACCTTTAATTGTTGTATGCTTTAAATTCCTTAAGAGGAAGGCAGAATCCCTTATAGTTCTACAATATGCATAGATGATGGCCCACTTTGTAAATATGATGTCGTCATGAAGCATACAAAGATGAAAAGACATTCACCTATAGATTTCATAAGTTGTGGAGATTGAAATATGATGGAAAATGGAACCCAATGCACCTACTTCATGTAATGATCAACATCAAGAGCATGAAAAGTGTGGAAAGGATGACTAATTGAGACTTAATAAAGTCATAAGAACCATGAACATGCACACATCTATGTAAACCTTCCCTACTGTTGTAGCTTATTTGGGTTTGATTTCATAAGGGAAACCATTTAAGCGGGAAAATAACATATACATATTTGAACATTTATCAACATAGCCCCAGGATCCTATTTATAATTTTAGCATATTAGCCTTGAAATTATGCTCTATAGTGGTCTAACCTGAGGATAAAACTTGCAAACCTCAATGTTTATTAAATGACATTATAGATGTGATGATGAAAGATTCCAGATATTTTATCCTTAAATTGTAGAACTATCTTTAAATGTTTTATTCCTTAAATTCCTTAAGAGGAAGGCATAATCTCTTATAGTTGTACCATATGCACAAAGTGTGTCCCACTTTGCAAAGATGATGTCGTCATGAGGCATAAAAATTTGAAACCAAATTCCCCTGTAGATTTCATAAGTTGTGTAGATTGAAATATGACGGAAAATGGAACCCAATGCACCTACCTCATGTAGTGACCAACATCAAGAGCATGAGATGTCTAGAAAGGATGACAAATCCCAATCCAAGAAAACTCAAAAGTTATAAGAACCATGAACATGAAAAAATCTAAACATGTTAACTAATTAGATACATATTCACAATGTTTCTTGAGGTGTCACATCAAATTTGTTCCTTTCATCATAAAAATGGATAAATATATGATTGTATAACTAGAAAGGATAAATGAATTGAGAATAGTTGTATGCCTGAGGAGAATAGTGAGACAAAATCTCATTTAATAGGTGATTAAATATCTAAGAAAACTCACAAGATCTAAGTACAAAAATTTATATGACTGTGTGTTGGTTTTCATTCTTGTATTTGTATTTCCAGAACTTAGTTACAATGGTGATGGACCTTCCAAAACACTATTGAATGAGGATAAACAATCCCTTTTGTATTTGCATGCACAAAATGTTGAAGTGGGCACGCAAAAGGAGAGAGATTAGCACACATTCTTAAGACTTAGATGCAAATAGTTTTTTCTATGCCAATTGCTGTAGAGAATTCAAGGAACTGCAACTCAATGGGAGGCCTTTGTGCTGAGATATTTCTATCCATGAACACCAAAATTATGCCAAAATCAACCCCCTGATGGAAAGTATTTGAAAACTAATCCAAAATCACGATCATAGCATTCATACACCAACAATTAATGACATCATAAAACTCTAATGAAACAATACTATCAACCAAATAATATGAGATTACCATGTGGGAAATCCCAAGAACACCATCGATCCCTTAAGGAATACTAGTTTTCTAACCACTCCCAAAGACCACTATGCTAAAATACTAACCCAAGATAATATTCTATGTTAGTATCATGGTCACTAAGAAGCACAACAGTGAGCATTTTTAATAGAGAATCCCAATCAGATTATTGGCCTTCTTTACAATTTAAATCCAATGAGAATAGGGGAAGATAACACAACACGACGAGTTGATAATTCACATAGGAACTATGGAAAATACACAAGCACTGTAATAAACACTGAATTTGTAAAAAAACAAAACCTCTTAGGAGTTCTACCAGTTAAAGCTACTTGACACATGTATTTTAGTAAGAAACAAGCAAGTAAATAATGATGACCATAGTTTGAACTGGCACCCATGGATCATGAACCACCGACGTCATGTCCACAAAGCTGCAGAATGTTATCGTATTCTTGTTGTGAAAAAATTAAGGAGTCTAGGCGAGATATGTTACTTATGCAGTGGAGGAGGCCATATATTATGTTAGGACTTTTTCCATAGAAACAAGTGTTGAACCTTGTCTGAGGTGTGGCCTTCACTAGATCACCCATTAACATATTAAAATTGCTAGAAAATACGTTTTCATTGGCGTAAGTAGAAGCATTATTTCATTTATATGAAATGAAATAGAATAACTCCTTATTTTCAAGTATGAAAGTATATACTTATTGAAAAAGATGCTTAAATTGATAGGACCTATCAAGGATTATGATAAAAATGGGATTATGATAACATTCATGGAATAACATCATTGAAACATGGGAAACTACAACTAGGATCACTGGGGAACGGAAAATCATCGGATGGACAAGAGTTTCAAAGCCAACTTATAACTTTGAATTGCGGCAGTGATTGGAGAATGTTAAAACTAGCACATTTGAAAAATATAATCTAAACTTGAGTGTTCTATTCGATTGTGCGAAGGTATGATCTGCAATTGAAATGGAAATGGAAATTGAAACCCTCCTACTATTCGAATTGGGGGTTTCGATTACTTAGACAGGGATACAAGATGCAATATTCTAACAATGGCATAATCATCCATTACCTCAACATGTTTATTTTTCAACTGATTACTGACTAATCTGGGGCAAAATCTAGCAAGAGGATGAAAAATATACGAGAATCTATAAAATATTTGAACATCGTTGTATTCATGTGAGGGCCTTTTTTACAATGTGGTAGGGTTTTTTGGAGATTGATTTGTACATCATTGTATTCACATGAGGGATTTTTTTACAATGCAGTAGGGTTGTTTGGAGACAGAAAACTTGACTAAAATGTAAGTCGAGTCAAGCTTCATTCCGAGAGAAGCAACAATCCCAAAGAACACCACTGATCCATCAAGGAACACAACTTTTCTAACCCCTCCCAAAGACCACTATGCCAAACTATTAATCCAACATAATATTCTTTGTTAGTTATCCTTGAAAGTATAATGGTCATTGATGTCCATAAGAAGAACAACAGTTAATACCTATCCCCTTACTGGAATTTTTTACACTTTAAATCCAATGAGAACAAGAGAAGATAACAGGACATGACTAGTTGATAATTCACATAGGAACTTATGGCAATAGTTACTTGGTGTTTTCAGAAAGGAATCCGTCGAAGTCCTTCAGCCTAGATGGTGCTATGTATCTCAAGTAATTTGAAGTCTGATGATATAAATTTGACCTATTGAAACAAAACCAAGTAAGATCACACCCCTCACAATATATTGGCAGTTGAATGATGTGACCCTCTGTGGACATAGGATGGCCTGTGAATAACCATAGCTCAGTCCAATTTAATGTTTTGCAAGAAGACATGGCTAATGGGGATCGACTGAACAACAAAAAAGAGAAAGGTATAAGATTTTTTAACACATGAAACACATTAAACGCCATATCAGTGAGATGGATGACAACAGACAATGCAATTCAATGCAGGAGTATGGCGAACGGGGCTAGATTGCCCAACTAGACGCAGAAGGGTACAACACCAGAGAGGAGTGTGATAAAAACTAAAACCGGAAGGGACAAAACATGATAGGTAGTGGTAGCAACAAGGAAGTAGTACAATAAAAAATAAAACTGGAAGGGACATCACAGGTATGGGTATGGCCACAAAATAGGATAGGGAATGGTAGCATGAAGGAAGTAGTATGTGTTCCCCAGGAGTGATGTGCCCACTTTTAGTGTAGGGTTTTCAGCGTGCATCTTTTTTTGCGTTCCACATGGCTACATGTAGAGTGTAGAAACACGTAGGTGGGTGAAATGTCGGCAAATTTTTTTGGACAGATGGCTAGATTTAATTCATTGGAGGGATAAACAAATGGAAAAATGTGATTGGTTGGAAAGACGAAATCTAAAACTTCTCATTTTTGGAATTTCTTAGTATTCCGAAAAAACAGGGAGAACAAAAGAGTCTCCTCTACAACACAGAGAGTCAATATGGAAATTTCGAATGCAGGACAGAGATGACACAAACTTTTTTTTTCATTAACTGAACAAAAAAAAAAAACTATTACAAACTGATGGATTCAATCTTCAGAATAATGTTTTGGTTTCACAGTGGTTAGCTGCTACAGACACAGTGTTACAAATTTTCTTCTCTATCTCTATGTCTGCCTTCGGGCATTACAAATCAAAATACACAGTCTGTCTGTGTGAAAAAAACAAAAACATTTTTTTCTATTACTATTCGACACATTATATATGGTGTGACAATTCTAAAACATAAACAGACTAATGAAACAAAATGTGAAATATTTTTCTGTGGGTCCCTACGGAGGCACTCCTCTGTGGATTCAATGGATCTATGTCGTGTACCCGTAAAGAATATCCACTGTTGATATCAGGGTCAACGTACCAGCCTTGGTCAACTGCGGAGGCACCCGACGGTTCTTTGAAAACCTTTGAACTGCCCCTGTAACACTATAATTCTTCAAAAAAATTGAACTTTAAACAAAATTTTATTTGCGCGATATGTGAGTGGAGCCCACATTGCAATCAGCGATTGGTGGATCATGGTTGCAGATGGTTTGGACAATGGCGAAGTGATATGTGACGTGCGATGAGCGACATCGATGATATCACATCGGCGATAAACTTTGGCGGTGGATTGGTGGAAACTTTGCTTTGGCAATGAGTGATGAGCGATGGTGCGATGGCATGATGAGCAATGTGGGGACCACATTGCATTAGCCCATCGGCATCGACGGAAGACATAAGCGGAGGGTGGAAGACTTGCGATGAGCGATTATCGATTATGGTAGGGACCACATCACATCACGGTGAATCAGCGGAACATAACATATGATGGTGACCTTTAGAATGTGGTGATTGTGATATGCAATATCACATTGCATGAGATATATCGGCGGTAACATATTTCCGAAAGGCAGATAAACATCGTTCCTTTGCGATATGCGATGTGCGATGTCACAACATCGCATCGCATCGGAACTTCTTCATATCAAAAATACACTAACAAAAAAATATTTGCGATTGGCGACGAAGTGGTGGGGACCACAGATGACGTGGCCCATTCATAAGTTTAAAAATATTTGGCAAGTGAATCAAAACTTGGTTGTTTGGTTGTTGAGGGCTTAAAAGCCCAAATTGACTGTTTTTCAATGAACTCTATTGTTGCGTGGTTGAACCACGAATTTCTTCAATTAATCTTCTATGGATGTTGCGTTCCGTAAAAAAAAATTTAATTTCATCCTTGGAGTGGAGGTTTCTGCCCATAAACTTAAATTCCATCCTTACGGTTTCTCCATTCTGGTGTTAAATGCACAGTGGTGCACACTCAAACTTCTTCGTTGCCCCTGTTGTACTTTGTTTCTACTTGCACGGGGTATGCAGGTGACTTTAATATTTTCAACACTCCCCCTTAAAGTCAGTTGTTGGGTTATCAGTCATACCCAGGCATTTTCTTAAATATTCAAAACTCTTCTGACCCAATGGCTTTGTTAGAATATCTGCAAATTGCTCTTCTATTTTACAGTGCTGTAAAATGATTTCTCCATTGTTCACCAATTCTCTGATGTAGTGAAACTTTGCATCTATATGTTTAGTTCTTTTACGAAACACAAAGCTCTTTGACAATGCAATAGTTGAGCTATTGTCACAATATATCACTGTGCCTTTTACCTGTTCTTGGCACAAATTTCTCAACATTATTCTCATCCACACTGCTTGACACGCTACTGCCGTAGCTGCTGCATACTCTACCTCTGCTATAGATAATGCTACAATAAGTTGTTTCTTAGAAGCCCATGAAATGGCTCCTAAACCCATATGAAAGACATAACCAGAAGTACTTCTCCAGTCATCAATACTTCCAGCCCAATCACTGTCAGTATAACCAATTAATTCTGAATTTTCTGAACTAGTATACAAAATACCATACTTTTTAGTTCCTTTCACATACCTCAGAATTCTATTTGCTACTTTCCAATGTGCTTCTTTTGGCCTCTCCATAAATCTAGAAATCAAACTAACAACATGCATAATATCTGGCCTAGTTGCAGTCAAATACATGAGGCTGCCAACTATGCTCTTATACAAGCTAGGATCAAAATCCTTGTTGCTATCATCTTTACTCAACTTCAATCCCATTACTGTGGGAGTAATTGCTGCCTTGCACTCCTGCATAATAAATCTTGCCAATACTTCATTAATATACTTTTCTTGAGAGATAAAAATCCCATTTTCATTTTGTTCTACTTCTATGCCTAAGAAGTATCTTAGTATAAATGTGACACAGCGATGACGGAGAAACCCTACGCGCTGAAGTCTGCAGAAACCCTAGCCGACTGATCACGCGCGGCTCCTCCCCTCTAGGCTCACGGGCTTGGGCTCAACGCAATGGCAACAAGCCCGGGGGGGGGGACGACCTGACCCCCCCTGCAAACAAAGATACCTCTCGCGCCAATCCTGTCCAAAAAAATGATGGTGCCCACAAGCAACAGGAAACGACAAAACCCTCTACGACTTCTGCGCAGGCGCAACAGGACAAGGGGGCCCCCTCTTCTTCCACCTGCAAACCTATTGCGCCAGAAAGGCCTAAGATTGATCTACCCAGCCACCGCATCAATGCACATATCCAATACATGAGGGATCATGCCCTCATCGGCAAATTCATCGGCTTCTGGCCCACAGAAAAAGCACTACAAGGCTGGATCGCTTCCAAATGGAAGCCCAAAGGACATGTAACTCTCCAGCTTGGCCCGAAAGGGTTTTTCACGGCGATCTTCATCTGCCTCGAAGATCGCAACAGAGTCATGGACGAAGGACCATATTTCTTCAACTCGGCCGGACTGTATCTCAGAAAATGGGTGGAAAGATTTAACCCAGATAAGGAAAACTTCAACTGGGCTCCTGTCTGGATACATCTGTATTCGTTACCGCTTGAGTACTGGGATGAAGACATGTTACAGGAGATAGGAAAGGGCTTAGGGCAGTTTATCAAAATTGCAGAAGAGACAAAGCTCCGTCGCTACACTTCTTACGCACGAATCTATGTCTATATGCACTTGGATAACGCCCTTCCTAATGCAATCAGCATTTATCATGATGATTACGAGTGGATCCAGCCGCTGGACTACGAGCATGTCCCGTTCAGATGCCGCCGTTGCCATGCCCATGGAAATCTCTTCAGAGACTGCCCACTCAATGCCTCTTCTCAGAATAAAGAAGCTGATACACAACCAGAAGCAGATGGTTTCACCAAAGTCCCACCTCGCAGACGACACAATAAGAAAGCCTCAACGACGGGTAAGAAGCCTTCTCCTTCTCCCAATGTTCCTTCTACTAGCAACAGCTTTGCCA
Organism: Pinus albicaulis; assembly: GCA_034641835.2. Taxonomy (NCBI): domain Eukaryota; kingdom Viridiplantae; phylum Streptophyta; class Pinopsida; order Pinales; family Pinaceae; genus Pinus; species Pinus albicaulis. The sequence continues at coordinate 197,691,828 of CM076584.1, read as the reverse complement.
TTTTATCTGATCCGGTTCCTCCGCCCAACTCAAGCCAAACGCCTCCCATTCCTCAACAAATCCCCCCCATCTCCACCCCTCCTTCTGGTCATGCGAACCCTTCATCCCCACAATTAGAAAAAACCGCCCCTGCATCCTCCACAAACCCCATTTCCAACCCTTCCATTGAAACCAAACTCTTAACTTGGCATACAGATACCATGGATCTGGATGATCCCAAGTCTGATACGCTTAAATCTGGAAAGGAAAATGCAACACGCGATACTCCTAATCCTATGGAAGAAGACTCTGAGAGCCTCGAGCTTGGGGATCTTGATATTATTGGACTGGAGGATGCATGCAAGCGCCAAGAATTTGACAAAATCAAACCCCATCAGATAGAAACTCTGGAAAAGGTCCTTTCCAGAGCCCAACAGCAGGAAAAACTTGGAATCCAGTCAGGCATCCATTGGGATAGTCTTAAAGTAGCCAAAGAATCCAAAAAGAGAGGCAGAAAGCCAGATTGGCAGCGTACGATCTCCATTGGAGAAATGCTCGTAAACTCTGGAAGATACCCCAAGCTAACGAGGTTCTTCCCACCCCTTCCAAATAGTTCCTCATGAAGCTGATATCATGGAATATCAGAGGGCTAAACAGCCCTGGCAAGCACAAAATGATAAAAAATATGATACAAAGAGAAAAACCAAACATTCTCTTTCTTCAAGAGACCAAATGTAATAGTGAAGTTTTAGGCGCACTCTTCTCAAAAGTTTGGCCTAACTGCAGTTTTGTAGCAGTAGATGCCTCTGGCTACTCCGGAGGGCTTGCTATAGCTTGCAACACTCAGTCCATAGTCTTATCTGATATGCATGCGGCTCATAACATCATTCAAGCTGTCTTTCATCCCATTGGCACAAGTATATACGGGCATCTCTCAAATGTCTACTTCCCGCAAGATCACACCAACAAGATCGGCCTTTTGAATACCATGGAACTGTTAAATTCTCACAGAACTCATCCTTTATGGATTGCAGCAGGGGATTTCAATATGATAACCAACATGGAAGAACGAACTGGTGGAAGAACCAAACCGGATCCGGAAAGTGTTCACTTCAAAGATTTCATAAACAACAGTTGGTTGATAGACCTCCCATTCTCTAATGGAACGTTCACCTGGAACAATAAAAGATCAGGAGCTCATTATGTTGCCTCAAAGCTAGATCGATTCCTCATTTCCGACAATGCTATACATCTGGGAGGCGATCTAGAAGCATCCATTCTTCCTCTCAGAGGTTCGGACCATTGGCCCATTGCTCTTCTTTGGCACAACTTTGGACCCCAGCTTAAAAAGCCATTCAAATTCGAAGCCTTCTGGCTTTCACATCCTTCTTTCAAAGAAATGGTCACATCGGCTTGGCACAACTTCCTCCCACCTCAAGGCTCACGTATGTACCAATTTCAACAAAAGCTCAAACATCTCAAAGCGCTCATCAAGAACTGGAACATCACAGTCTTTGGCAACATCTTTCAGGAGATCAAAGCCCTTGAAAGACAAATGGAGGAACTACAACAAAAAATCATTGAAGAAGGCAGAACAGAGTATACTACTACCCAAGAACAGAGGATCCAGAAGCAACTTGAAGAGAGGCAAAGACAAGAAGAAATCTTGTGGAGACAAAAATCCCGAATCAATTGGTTAAAGGAAGGGGAAAGGAACACTCGATTCTTTCATCGATCCACAATTCAGAGACGCATGCAAAATCGCATTCACCATATCAATAACCAGCATGGAGAGCAAGTAGAGCAACACGAGGAAATTGAACAAGTTCTTCGGGATCACTTCAAAGCTACGCTTCAAGAGGACAGCAAAATTGATAGACAGCCCGCCATTGACACAGTCTCTCAACTAATTCCTAAACTCATATCAGATGAACACAACAAAATGCTTCTGCGCCCGGTCTCCTTTCAAGAAGTTGAAACAGCGATGGCACAAACTAAAAATGGGAAGGCGCCAGGGCCTGATGGATTCACTGCAAACTTCTTCCATCACTTCTGGGAGCTGATTAAAACTGAAGTCTGGGAACTGGTCGAAGAGTCAAGGCAACCACACTGGCTCCTCCCCTCTTTAAATGCCACTTTCATAGCTCTGGTGCCTAAAGAAGAACAACCCAGTACTCCTGACAAGTACCGCCCCATCGCCCTCTGCAATGTGATCTACAAGATCATCTCCAAAGTCATCGCAACAGATTAAAGCCACTTCTGCCGCTCCTCATATCACCAGAACAAACGGGCTATGTGGAATGACGCCAAATTATGGATGGAATCATCATGACTCACGAAGTAATACATTCCCTCAAAAGCACTAAAAAATCAGGTATGCTTCTCAAAATCGATCTCTCTAAAGCTTTTGATAAACTCTGTTGGCGCTACATTCAGAGCATTCTTAAAGCTTATGGCTTTGATCACATGTGGATCCGATGGATAATGAGTCTCATCACCTCCCCTCTCTATTCCATCCTGGTTAATGGCTCCCCCTCCACCCCTTTTATCTCCTCCCGAGGCATCCGGCAGGGAGACCCCCTCTCCCCTTTCATCTTTGTTCTTATGTCTGAGGGCCTCAGCAGACTCATTCAGCATGCTGTCCATGAAGGGCATCTTCGTGGCATCTCCCTTCACGGCTCACCTCCCACCACTCACCAGCAATTTGTTGATGACACTATGCTCTTTGGTTTCCCTTCAGCTCAGGAAGCTAGGTCCTTCAAGCGCATTCTGCACCTCTTCTCTTTGGCTTCTGGCATGATGGTCAATGTTTCCAAATCCCAATTGTTCTTCTTCAACACCCCTCCTTTAATTCAAGCTAGCATTGCCCGCATCCTTGGCTTCACGCTTGCTCGCCTCCCTGCTAAGTACCTTGGCGCCCCTCTCATTGACTCTGCCCTCAAGCACTCAACCTGGAACACTCTCCTTGATAAGCTTGATTTTCGCCTTTCCTCTTGGACTTTCCGAGCTCTAAACCTGGCTAGTAGACTGGTCCTCATCAAAGCTGTTCTGCAATCTATGCCTCTTTACCTTTTTTCTGTGCTCGCAGCTCCTAAATGGGTGCTCAATCACATAAAGAACTTGCAACGCCGCTTCCTTTGGGGCTCTACCACTCACTCTAGGAAATGGGCGCTAGTCAACTGGAACACTGTTTGTACTCCCAAAGAAGCAGGTGGGCTAGGTCTCCAAAATCCCCTACACAGCAATGAAGTCATGGGGGCTAGACTATGGTGGAATTGGCTTTCGAGCCCTCACACTCCTTGGGCTAAATTATGGGCTGCTAAATATGCTAACAACAGACCTCCAGATGACCTCATTAGACTCAAACCAACGATGACTGGATCTCTCATCTGGAATGCTGCCAAGCAACATTATGATCTTATACAACAACATAGTTTTTGGGAAGTACGGAATGGGAAAAATGCCCGATTCTGGGTGGACTCTTGGCAACAGAAGCCGAAGCTCACTGATATACTAAATCTGCCCAATGCTGAGAGATATAATGGACCTGAAGATTTGAAAGTAGGCCAATGCTGGCTTACCAACTCCAACACTGACTACCGGCTGTGGAAACACCCGTCTCTTCTCCAACCTACCACTCCAAGCAGCTACTGGGAAGCTCTCCAAGCAGAACTTCAGCATTGTAAAATCCGAATTTCGTCCGATCCCGATATCCTCCGCTGGGGATACTCGCCAAAAGGCATTTTTACCACTAAAGAAGCATACAGCTTAATGCACTCGATCCCTCTCCCTAAAGACAAACTCTGGCAATTTGTCTGGGCAAAAGGGACATGGCCAAAAGTTTCTACTTTTCTTTGGCTCCTCAGTCACAACAAAATACTTACTTGGGACAATCTTCTCAAACGTGGTTTTTGTGGTCCTTCACAATGTCCTAACTGTCAGCAGAACAATGAAACCACTCAGCACCTCATGTTGACCTGTCAGTTAGCCAACCAGCTCTGGAACAAAATCTACTTCCGAAGTCAGCAAAGTAAACCTCAAGGAAACATCACCAGCATCCTTCGATTTTGGCCCAAACGCCCTTACAATAGCTCCATTCTTAACTCTCTTTGGCAAATCATTCCTGGTCTCCTATTTTGGTCACTCTGGAAAGAGAGAAACAAAAGAATCTTCAAGCACCAAACCACTCCTCTAGAAGTCATCTGGCGTAATTTCCACAGCAATCTTCAAGAGTCTCTCTCTCTTCAATCTTGGCAAGCTGAGGATCTTCCAAACCTCCCTAACGAGCTCAGTATTTGGCAAAATTGGCAATTCAACATCTCCACCGTTCCCAAAATCAACAAGCAGAACCCACCCGAATCCCTCTCTTGGATTCCTCCTCCTCCAGGGATTTTCAAACTGAATTTTGACGGAGCATCTAAAGGGAATCCCGGTCCTGCGGGATTTGGTGGCATCTTCAGAAACTCCCAAGGCGACATCAAGGCTATTTATTATGGATCCATCAGATGGGACACCAACAACTCTATTGAGCTGGAAGGTCTTTGGCAAGGGCTCAACTTAGCTCGTATCCACAACCTCTTGCCCATCATTGTGGAAGGGGATTCTCAAATTCTGATCAGCATGGTTAATAAGTTGCTCCAAGGCACCGACATGGCCAAATTTATTACCAGTTGGCGTCTAGCTTCCAGAATCGACAAGATCAGCAACTGGATACAGGACAATCAGGAAATCTCCTTTACCCACACCAAGCGTGATGGCAACAAGGTTGCGGATTTCCTTGCTAATCTAGGAGTTGATTGTCTGGACACTCTCAAGCACGGCACTATCCAGATCATCAATGACAGAACCTCAATTCAGACCTGCATCAGTTTGGTGCAAACGGATCAGCCCTCTCTGGATGCGGATGATTAGGTGTGCGCAGAGGCCAACAGGCCCGGTTATGATCCCAACGCATCCCACTTGGGGTGGCCACATGGCCCCCCATGGCAACTTAAATGCGGGGTTTATTGCCCATCTGCGATGTGCATTCATAACTGTTCGCCGCCATCTCCTGTGCATTGGTCAGTGCACTAGCTCTCAAATGGCGCATAATCGGTCGATTTCTCCAGATTGCTTCGTCAATGGCCACCGTCCTCTGTCACCTTTGAGCGCGCTCTGCCCGGAAGGCTCTGCTTCAGGTGGAGAGAGAACAAAAACAAGTCGACGGTGCGCGTTGAATTGCTGTTTGGAAACCGTTCCAGGCTTCCATTACACTCACAGTAACTTCTGTCCGATTCATTTCAATTCTCCAGTTCTTCCTGTTTTTGTTGAAAATTCTTCTGTTATAACTGCTGCTCCCTCCAGAGGTTGGGCGGACTCTTCTGAGGTTTTCATCATGCCCAGACTTAGGCAGCGTATGGCTTGCAGAAGGGGAGCTTCTCGGGGCAGATCCATGGGCGAGCGCCCCCCCCTCAGCCCCAATGTCGACCGCCCTTTGGAGCCTTCTGCAAGGCGTCTGGCTCATTTTTCTTCTGACCCTCCTGGTCCTCGCCTTGACTTCCATGATATGGCGCCTCCTCGCTCTGCCCCTCCGCCCCTTGTTCCTCCTTTGCTCCCACCCCAGCCCCACGTTGCCACCTCCTCTCCTTCTCCGAGCAGCAGGTTCCTCCGGCAAGCCACGCAACATACTGAGTTGCGCTTCAACCTTGCGTTTGACCACCCTTTCTCTGTTTTCCTAACTGTTACGTTGAGTGAAGATCTCCCCTTCCCTCCTGCCTCTCACCCTAGCCACCTGCAGAATCCTACGGCTCCTGCCTTTGTCCCTCCTCATGGCCCTGAACCTGCTCCTTTCATCCCTTCCTCCGGCGCTCCCACTGTACCCATCCCTTCCTCCTCGGGACTTTTCAATTTGCAGATGGACGCAGGCCTGACAGAAGAAGAAGAGACCAAGACTGATGAAGGGGACCTGGACAACCAGTATGGCTGCAGAATTGTGGAGGAGCACACTGCTTCAGATTAACTGCTCACTCACTTCCGTGACAAGTTTCATGTATGACCTCTGTTTTAACAGTTTTGCTAGCACTAGTGTTTCAATGACTGCTCATAGCAGATATAGCTGCTTGTATTTTTTGTATCTTTGGTATCTTTCTAGCTTTCACATGCACAAAACAGTTAACTCCTCGCCGGTTTCCCAGTTACTGGGCGGTGTAATTACTTATTATCGAACTGGTTTCCCGTTTATGGGCAGTTCCATATCTAGAATGATAGTAGCAATCAAGCCCGGTCTCAGGCTTCTTCAGCTGAGCCGTGGCAGTTTTGTAATTTTATGTTCATAATAGAAATAGAGTAATTTAGCAAAAAAAAAAAAAAAAAAAAAGAAGTATCTTAACAATCCCATATCAGTCATTTCAAATTCATCTTTCATGACTATTTTAAAATTTTCAATGAGGTAATTATCATTACCTATGAATATCACATCATCAACATATAAAACAACAATGAGCATCTTGCCATCTTTTTCTTTGATGTATAATGTATGTTCACCTTCACATTTTTCAAACCCATTTTCCAGTAGATAGGAATCTATCCTACTATACCATGCTCTTGGTGCTTGCTTCAGCCCGTAAAGAGCTTTCTTGAATCTGAAAAACTTGTGCTCTTGGCTCTTTTTCTCATAGCCTAGAGGTTGTTCAGAACAGGGATAATTTTAAGGATGGAAAATTATCTTGAAGTTTAAAAAATTGGCGATTCTCACTAGTCCCTAATATGAAAACTATAAAATGTTTATTGATGTATTTGTAAAATTATTCAAATTTATAATGATCTTATATATATTTTCTATATAATGTTGGCAATTTTTAAGGTAAAATAATTTTATATCGTAAAATTTGGGCGAATCATTTTTATAAAAAATTGGAAATTGGCGAATCTTTTTTTTGGAAAAACCATGGAAAATTAGCCCACCTGCGAATATTAGCCCCTAAAATTTTCCATGGTTCAGAATAAACCTCTTCCATTAAAACTCCATTTAAAAATGTTGATTTTACATCCATTTGGTAAACTTTCCATTTTTTTTATGCTGCTGCTTATATCTTTTAACAACAAGTATGGCCTTGTGTCTTTCTATCTTACCTTCAGCATTGCTTTTGGTCTTGTAGACCCATTTTACTCCAGTGACTTCTTTACCTTCTGGGAGATCAATCAACTCCCATGTTTATTTTTCTCTATGGAATTAATTTCATCATCCATAACTTCTATCCATTTTTTATCTTTTATGGAATCTTCAAAATGAATAGGATCATCAACATGACAATATAAAGCAAACAAAGAGTTCATACCTTCAATTGTTGTCTCTTGCTCATAAATTTCATTTAAATTTCTGAATCTGATTCCTCTTTCATTTGGTGTACATGTGCTTGAAGAAGCACTCAAATCTTCTCTATGTGGTGTGCTTGGAGAAGAACTCTCATTACTTCTCAAGGGTGTTCTTACTCCTACTTGAGGTGTCCCTTGCTATCTTTGTGTTGGTGGAGGTGGTGCTACCGATGAGGTGTTATTTTAAGCCACATCTTCCTCATCTTCATCATGAGACAAACAGCTTTTAACATTGACTGTTTTCTCAATGCTTCCATCCCATGCTTCTTCTTAAATGAATTGCACATCTCTACTTATTACAAATTTCTTTGTGGATGGGTTATACAATCTATATCCCTTGACATCTTCACAATATCCAAGGAAGATGCACTTCTGCCCCTTACTATCCAACTTCTTTCTCAACTGATCTGGAATGTGTACGTAAGCCGCACATCCAAAAACTCTCATGTGGGTGACTCCTTGTTTTTTTCCACTCCACACTTCTTCTGGAATTCTGTTCATTACAATTTTTGTTGGGCATCTATTTAAAATATACACAGCACAATTTGTAGCTTCTGTCCAATAATCATTTGGCAAGTGTTTTTCCTTTAGCATACTTCTCACCATTTCCATGATGGTTCGATTCCTCCTTTCAGCAACTCCATTTTTCTACGGTGTGTACCTTGTTGTAAATGATTTTTCTATGCCATTCTCTCTACAAAAATGTAGAAATTATTTTGAGATGTACTCACCTCCTCTATCAGTTCTTAGGACTTTGATATGCTGCCCACTTTGTTTCTCCACTAGAGCTTTAAAGTGGCAAAATTTTTCAAAAACTTCACTTTTATATTTCAGAAAATAAACCCATACTTTCCTTGTGAAATCATCAATGAAGGTTAGCATGTAATTTTTGCCTGAAATTGATGTTGTTTGCATCAGCCCACATAAATCTGAATGGATAATTTCTAAGGGTGCTTTCGCCTTTATGCTCTTTCCTGATGGAAATTTTTCTCTGTGTTGTTTTCCCAAGATGCAGCCTTCACATAGGCTGCCCGGTTTCTCTATCAATGGTAGTCCTCTTACCATTCCTTTTCTGTGCATCAAATTCAGACCTCCAAAATTGAGATATCCAAATCTCAAGTGCCATAACCAATTCTCATCTTTCACTTGCTTTTGAAAGACCTCTTGAGTTACATCTGCCACGTTCTTTCCTTTTCCCTTCAAGTCAGTATTGAACTTGAGTGGAAACATTCTATTGCTGGTCATTTGTATTTCAGCAATAATCTTCTTGCTTGGAGGTATGTCCATTATTGTGCACACGTCATTTTTGAGGAATACATTGTAAGCTTTGTTAATGAGCTGCCCAACGCTCAAAAGATTACACTTCAAGCCAGGAACATAGTACACATCTGGCACAAATTTCTACTCACCATTTCTTGCACGGATACTTACTCTGCATTTTCCCTTGACAGATATCTTAGTATCAGTTCCAGTGGTTACTTCAGATTTTACTTCTTCATCAAGATTGGAAAACATTGCTATGTTTCCAGTCATGTGATTACAGCAGCCTGAATCTAAGAACCATACATCATCTTGTCTATCTTGTGCTACATTACATGTTAACATCACATTCTTTGGGTTCTTTTCTTCTTTTTCTACATTAGCATTCTGCCTATTATTCATGTCATTTTTCTTTTTCCTACACTCATTGGCATAGTGCCCATATTTCTTGCAATAATGACACTGGACATTGGATTTTTCATATCTTTGTCCATGAACATGTTGGTGTCCACCTTGTTGGCTGCTGCTTTGGCCGTGACTTTGATTCTGACTTTGCTCCTTCCATGAGTATGAGAAGGGTTGTTTCTTCCTCCTCTGTTTTGGCTTCGTCATCTTCCTCTTCCTCTTCCAAAAGGCATCTGGGTCTCGAAGGCATGCTCTAGAGATGGGTTTACAAATCTTCCCAATATCTGTTCATGATTCATTAGTGATGCATGAAGTTCATCTACTATGAATTTTGAGAGATCCTTAGTTTCTTCTATGGTGGTAACAATAATATCAAACCGTGAGGGTAGACTCCTCAATAGTTTCTCCACTATCCTTCTTTCTTCAAGTGTTTCTCCATGGGACCTTATCTGTGTGATCATCGCAATCACATGTGTGAAGAATGAGTCTATGTTATCTACCTCTTTCATACAGAGAGTTTCAAAATCTCTTCTCAGCAATTGTAGTTTTGTTGTCTTCACTTTATCCATATCTTGATAGGATATTTTAAGAGTTTCCCATGCATCCTTGGATCTCTTAGCTGCAGCTATCCTTGGAAACACACTCTCATGTACTGCTTGATAGAGATATAAGAGGGATTTAGAGTCCTTCTTTCTATTACTCTTCAATAAATCCTTCTCTACCTGTGTTAAGGCATTAAAGGCCTGCTCATCAACTGGTTCATCAAAACCATCTTCTACAAATTCCCATAAGTCTTGTGAGGCAAACAGGGCTCTCATGGTAATGGCCCAATAATCATGGTTCTTTCCATTAAATTGGGGAAGCAACTCGTGCTTGGTCCAACCATTTCTTACTAGCTGAACTCTGAAATAAACTTGATTGTGTTTTTAATAAACAAACTGTCTTTCCTTCTTTAAAAGACAAAAATCTGTTTCTAAGGATTGTTCTTTTAATCAAAACAACAACTCTACCTTTTTTTTGAGAAATACCTGGACTTAATCTTCTGCTGAGCCTTCACGCTGCTGGAGAACTGCTGCAACAAATCTTCCTTCTTCTTTCAGCTTATTTGACACTTTCAAAGAGCCTGTATAAGCTTTGATACCATGTTGGAATTTCTGAGTATTTCGAACAAACAGGGAGCACAAAAGAGTCTCCTCTACAACACAGAGAGTCAATATGGAAATTTCAAATGCAGGACAAAGATGACACAAACTTTGTTTTTCATTGACTGAACAAGAAAAAAAATATTACAAACTGATGGATTCAATCTTTAGAACAATGTTCTGGTTTCACAGTGGTTAGCTGCTACAGATGTAGCGTTACAAATTTTCTTCTCTGTCTCTTTGTCTGCCTTTGGGCATTGCAAATCAAAATACACAGTTTGTCTGTGCAAAAAGAAAAACAACATTTTTTTTCTATTACTATTCGACACATTATATATGGTGCAACAATTCTAAAACATAAACAGACTAATGAAACAAAATGCGAAATATTCTCCTATGGGTCCCTGTGGAGGCACCCCTCTGTGGATTCAATGGATCTGTGCTGTGTCCCCGTAAAGAATCTCCACCGTTGATCTCTGGGTCAACGTACTAGCCTTGGTCAACTGCAGAGGCACCCGATGATTCTTTGAAATCCTTTGAACTACGCCCGTAACACTATAATTCTTCAAAAAAAATTGAACTTTAAACAAAATTTTATTTGCGCGATATACGAGTGGAGCCCACATTGCAATCGACGATCGACGGATCATGGTTGCGGACAGTTTGGACAAGGGTGAAGCAAGCGATAAACTTCGGCAGTGGATCGGTGGAAACTTTGCTTTGGTAATGAGCGATGGTGCGATGGCACGATGACCGATGTGGAGACCACATCGCATCGACGCATCGACATCGGCGGAAGACATAAGCGGAGGGTGGAAGACTTGCGATTAGTGATTAGCGATTGTGGTAGGGACCACATTGCATCGTGGTGAATCAGCCGAACATAACATATGATGGTGACCTTTGGAATTTGGCGATTGCGATATGCAATATCGCATTGCATGAGATATATTGGCGGCAACATATTTCAGAAAAGGGGATAAACATCGTTCCTTTGCGATATGCGATGTGTGATGTCGCAACATCACATCGCATCGGAACTCCTTCATATCAACAAGACACTAACACAAAAATATTTGCGATTGGCGATGAAGTGGTGGGGACCACAAATGACGTGGCCCATTCATAAGTTTAAAACACTTGGCGCATGAATCAAAACTTGGTTGTTTGGTTGTTGAGGGCTTAAAAGCCCAAAATGACTGTTTTTCATTGAACTCTGCTATTGCGTGGTTGAACCACAACTTTCTTCAATTTATCTGCTACGGAGGCTGCGTTCCGTAAACAAAAATTTAATTACATCCCTGCAGTGGAGGTTTTTGCCCATAAACTTAAATTCCATCCTTACGGTTTCTCCATTCCTGCGTTAAATGCACAGTGGTGCGCACTCAACCTTCCCTGCTACCCCTGTGGTACTCTGTTTCTCCCTGCACGGGGTACGCAAGTGACTTTAATATTTTCAACATCATTGGCTAAAGTAAACAATGTTTTCTCACCCCTAACAAAGAAAGCCGAATGTAAATATTAAAATATTTTAATATAATTAAATATATATATGTTCTTGTTTATCTTCTTTTGCTACATTAGTGACTACGTTTTGGTTTATATCCTCTAATACCTAAAATTGTTGTTGTTAACCATTTTAATAAAATCTACAATAAAAATAAAAAATCGAATACTTTATAATAATTTCGCTATCATCTTACCCTCCGCCATTGCATGGAACTCGCAATCCATTGAAAAATATCATGTTACTCACAAAATTCTTATGAACCGTTCTTATAAACCCTCTTACTGTGATGCACCAGAAAATATATTTAAATCTATAAGAGGTTTGAGGAGAAATATATATCACTATTCTGTATAAAATGCCCATATATAGTTGGTCTGGTTTTAATAATTTTAATGGAGATTGTGATTTTTGAATATACACAAATAAATTTAGTGTTTAGAAAAAATGATTTAAAATAAATGTACAAGTAAATTAAAGATTATATGAATATACTATTGTCAAAAATCGATAATATTATTTAATTTAATATTTTAAATGTTTTCATTATTAATTAAGATAAAAGACATGTGACTGAATATGTTAAATAAATTTATTAAAACGCGAGTTGTGCTGTTGCCATCTATATTTGTTTTGAAGATGGTGAAGTGGTAGCACAAATATGGAAAATGGTGATGTGTTTGCACAATGTTCAAAGTCAAAAAAAAAATCGTGATAACATGATGTGATCCTATGACCTTTGATCGAAGACGACTGATTTGATATTTATGCATTTGCCACGGCCCACGAAGGCACCGGATGGATTAAAAGAGTTTGGCAATGGTTATGTTCAACCTCTCCTTATGGAGGGAGTTGTGGAATCTTCGGAGGTTGTTGTCTTATATTCACTATATGTTATTTTATTTTATATTAACGAGTGTTATATGATTATGATTGAGGAAGTTGAAAGTTCATTTTCAACCTCTTTTTTTTAGTGTTGCAAGGATGATAGATTTTTTTTTGATCTATGGAGTTTTAAGAATGGTCCAATATATTGTTTCGGTAATATTTTGTTATTATTTGAGTAATGTTAATTTCTTTTTTTACATTATTTTAAATATAGATATTTTTTATCTTCTAGATTAGGAGTTATCATGTTCTTGTAGTTTTTCTCTCTTCTAATTTTTTATCAAATTATAATTTTTGCTTAAATTTAGATGTAATAATTCTAATATAATTAGTATTTTATAAATTGATTACTTTTTTAATAACCCAATGATTTGTTCAAGATTTTGCATCTTCCTAGAAACTCTAATTAAGATGAAGAAGGTTTTCACTACATTTTGAAGCAACATTAGGAAGTCTTTGTCTTCTAGGTAGTTTATTATGCCTTTTTTTGCTACATACCTATTCATAACTATGCACTGGGAGAAAGAATTTATTCTACAAGGAAAATGGTATAAGTTATATTTCCTTTCATTTTAAGTTTGTTACTTATCAAACACTTTCCAATTGTCTCTAACTTTCTCTGTAGTTCTCTATAGAATAGAGATATTGTAACCCAAACATCAAAACCATATAAGATAATAGGAGTGATGAGAGTTCCAAGAGGAGTTATAATCGATATTGGTTCATTAAATAATTTATCATCCATCTTGATGCTTTTAGAGTGGAAAAATTTATGGACTCCACTCATAGGACCATTTTTACTAATGGGTCCTAAATTGCAAAATTGGGATCATAAACATTTTGAATGTAGTTTGAGGTTTCACTCTTGAGTGGTAAAACCTTTCATTTAAGTCTCGAAATCATCGGCCGTATTCCACATAGAGATACCCTTCTAACAATGTAAGAATCACCTCAAACAAAATTAGCACGTAAAATTTATGTCACCTAGAGTTCGAACATCCTATTTTGACCACCATGGTTCAAGGGGATGTTATATTTTCCCCCATTATTCATGGAAAGACGGATAGCCACATGATCATGTTAAGTAAGACTCTACAAAGATAAATAATAATTTACAAGAGTCGATTTTGTAAGTCTATTTAAGAGTTGAATCATCCAAACTCAGGACATTAAGGCACTAGGCTATTGAGTTGTGTTATAATTAGGAGATTAAGAGGAAAAGTGATTCCATTATATTCATGCTCATTTTGTTCCATAGATGAGTAGAGTAGTCGGGAATGGATAGAGAGAGAGAAAGAGAGAAAATAGAGAGGGTTTGTGTTCGATAACAACAAACAGGCCTTTCTATTAATCTCAAATTACTTGTTTGATAATGGAAAGGTTGTTCATTTAATTGTAATTCATATAGAATTTAAGAACTACCATGCATCATGTATGCATGCTTAGTACAAGTTTTGTTTGTCTAAATGCAATTGTAGTAATCTATATGTTTGTCAAAGTTCAAGATTTTCATCACCTAATTTCACACCAAGCCAACAATCTAATCCATCCTTGCATAAATGTAAAGGCCATAATTTTAATCTAAATTACCTAAAAGTAATTTCACTCTTAGTAGAAAATAAACTACACAAACTAGAATCACACATAAACTAGAAAGTGACTTGCTAAAGTGATAAAGTAATCATAAATTTACTACTTGCTTCTGGAAAAAAGAAAATATAATTAAATTTTTAAACATAACCATTAAACAATATGATTAAATCATGAAAACAGATAAAATAAAATTACTACCAAATTGCAACAATACAAACCTATGTTTTGCAAAAAAAAAAAAAAAAAACATAATAAAATCAAAATAAATCTAATTAAAAGAAATTACAACATGCAATAGAATAAAACCTTGAAAATAAACAACAACATGAAAACAAATTTAAATAATTAAAATAACCTACTTTTATCTACTAATATCAATAGTACGTGAATAAAACAACTCTGGATTAGAACTCGATTAAGAAAAGAAGTAAATTTGAATGTTCAACACACCATTTTAAAAAAAAAAAAAATTACAAAATATCACAATAAAAAATTATTGAATTTTTGTTTGACCCACCCACACCAAACTACAAGATACATTCCATAAAAAATAATATTGACACAGAAAGCTTAAAATACCACCAACATATAATTTATCCTTTTTTTATAAATGGAGAACAAGTAGATTCTACAAAATACATTCCAAAAAACGAAATATTGACAAAGAAAACTTAAGATACCATCAACATATAATTTATTTTTTTTATAAATGGAGAACAAGTAGATTTTAATAATATAATCACTCAAATATAACAAATAGAAACATATATAATAACGTCAAACATGTATTAATTGTTTTAAACTTATCTTTATGTACTTTATATACATATATTAATATATTTAAACTTATCCCTATTATTTTATAGGGAGGAGGGGATTATAATATATAATATAATATAATATAATGATATATATTTCTCGTCTCGGTTTGGCTTTAATAATTTTAAAAGAGGGTATGGTTTTTTAATATACATAATTAACATAAAAAATGTGAATGAATAAGTTAAATAAATCTATGTTTGTCTTCAACCTGGTAAAGTGGTAGCACAAATGCAAAAAATGGTGGGATGTTGGCATAATGTTTAATTTTCAAAGTTTAAAAGAGATTGCGATAACACGATATTTCTTATGATTTTTTATTGAATACGACCAGGGTTGGAATATGGATTTCTTCTTATCTATTCGGCAAATTGTTTTTGACGTTTTGAGTCATTATGTTTCCCTTCAAGAAATGTTATGTTTAAAATTTTTCCCTTCATTAGTAATATTCCCATAATAATTTTTTCCCTTCAATAGTGATGATTAAAAGGCTACTTGCATAATGGACATTGTGAAATAGTTTTTTTATGCTATTTTTAATCTTAAAAATGGATATATGGCTGAAAATGAAGGTGTTATATTCACAGTAAAACCAAAACAAGTAATTTCTTCGCATAAATAATTATGGACGAAAATTTTAAAAAATCCACGTGCATAATAAACATTGTAAAATAGATTTGTTTATGCTATTATTAAGCTGAAAATGGTGTTATATTCACAGTAAAACCAAAACAAGTGAGCTCCTAGCTGAAATGAAACAAAAACAATGAAATCATAAAAAATTATCTACAAATTTTTTAAAAAGGCTATGTGAATAATGGACATTGTAAAACATATTTTTTTTATGTTATTTTTAATCCTAAAAATGGATCCTTTTTTTTAATGTTATTTTTAATCCTAAAAATGGATCTGAAAACAAGGTGTAAAGAAAAATAGAATCAATAAAACAAAAACAAAATTGGGTTGAAATGAAATTGTGAAGAAATTGCTAGAATGTGTTTGGTTTTTAAACCCTAGAAGGGAAAAAAGCATTGGCCTACCTTCCCAGAGTAGCTGGTGGTTAGAGTAGTTGTTGGTCCAAAAATACTGGTAGCTACTAGCTGAAACGAGAAAGGTTGGTGGTACAGTTTTGAACCTAAGCTAACTAGACTATTTCATCAATTGTCCGTATATATTAAAAGAAATATATGACAGTACATGATCAACATTACATTCTCAAACTGTTATTTAAAACAGCGAGAAAACCCCATATACCAAATACATCCAGAATACACTTCTATAGAGAAGTGATTCGATGTTCATGGCCAACAATTATTACGGGTAGTATAAAACATACCCACGAGATCATCCCTATATACATTGAAAATAACGTTCAGAGAAAATACATCAGCGTCATATTCATGACAATAAGGAATAAAAGATAACTGAAAATGAGAGAAGGCGAACAAAAAGGGGAATTTCGTAGCGTCTTCCATGGCTGAAAAAAGGCAGTCTCGCTTGTGCAAACACCAAAAACCCTGCATACCATAACAGGCTCGCTTGATGAAAGATGATCTATTCTGAAAAACAAAATAGCACCCGAACAACAATGAGATCGATCCCCATGATTGGGGGAGATCCGGCTCCCCAACTCGATCCGGAGATCCGACACCTTACTTCATCCAACCAAGACCGACCTGCCGATCAGATCCAAGATCGAATGGATAAGAGATGTCCTGACGAATAATGAGCACGTCGGCCTCCAGGTCCAAGTATATACCCGTTGCAGCAGAAAACGAAAAATTAGAAAGCTGAATAGCGCTGGGAACCATCGTGGATACTTGGAGCATCGAAGAAGGATTTAGTGGAAGTTAGGACGTACAACCAAAGATCTAAAATGCAGCAAGCCCAAAGAATCATGAGCCCAAAGCTAGTATAGATAATAACGGTGGAGAAAGACAGAATCCCAGATTCAGAATGTGGGAGATCTCCTATCTATGATTAGTAGGAGAAACGTGCCGAAGCTCATAAATAGATGCAGCAGGATCGAAATCTAATTAAGATACAAACCCAGAAACAAAAACCGAAAACGGTTGAGTTGGTGAACGGTCACGCCCGAGGATCATAAATAGGAACACAATAGACGAAGGCATCAATAAATGTGCCAACCGTTCAACATAGGGCCAATAAATCTATATCGCCGCCGATGTCAGACAGATAAAGGGATGGGAATCTCGAAATGCCAAAACCCCGGAAAACAATTCAAATTAGCCGGAAAAGCCAACGACTAACCGGAAAAACCAGAGAGCCCTCAGCATTGTAAGTAACATCAGTCATGGCATCCAGGGAAAGTCCACCATCGACCGCAAAGACAGATCCCGAAAGGCGAAATATGCTAAGCACCCCACACTTGTAGCATCCACAACCCTGGGCATCAAAAAATCGACCAAAGAGAAAGAAAACTCCCAAATCAAAACCAGAGGGACAAAACCACCGGCAACTTCAATAGATAACGTAGCGCCAAGAGAGACAAGGCAGCCATGGCCCAATCTCCGAAATCCAGAACAATGGCACAGTCAAAAGCAGTGATCCACGCTGCCAAGAACAGCCATCAACCAGGAGCTCATTAGGATCAATATTCAGACAAACAACGGCATCCCAACAGCCCAATTGTCCATCGAATCTCTTGCTTAGCCACCAGCATCATCAACCCCACTCACAAGCAAACTAAAACCACACCCAATCTAATGCTTGTCTTCTCTACTACTCCAAGCGGGTTCGCATCACCTTAGTGATCAGAGGTTTTCAACATCCGATCCCACAGATGTGTAACCCCAAGACCATCCCATTTAGGTAGCAGCAACAGACACATCCATGGAATAAACGAGATAAAACGCAGCAACCTGGGCTCACCCACAGCCACCATAACCAACATATACTTGTTCACATTGGGTACCAGCCATATGAAAATTCGATAGCCACCAAAAGCGATCAACAAATGTTCACATTGGGTACCAGCTAATGATCTCCTTCATTAACCACCAAAAACATGCACAAATAGTCGACAATGGGTTCCAGCATCAAAACATGCATCATCAGCCACCAATATCAAAACAAACATATATTCTCATGGGTACCAGCTCGGCAAAACAGGCGACCATCTTACCTCTTCTGAACCAACTTCACCACTGTAATCCAGTCCCCTGTACTTGGATTCCATGAACTCACTAATATAAGAACTATAACAGCCCTAGCCACCAACAGCCACAATATCGTGTTCACATTGGATACCAGCATAAAAAATATTCATCAATAGCCACCAAAAGCAACATTGATTTGTCCTCCATGGGTTCCAGCTTAAATATTCTTCAATAGCCACCAATAGCAACAGAATATTGTACAGAATGGGTTCCAGCTAAAAGCTTACCTAGCAAAAACCATAGCAGGTCTCTCTGAGCCCCCATCTTGACGCTATCGAGCTAATGAAAATCTACTGAAAGGCCACCTCTAGCCATGGCTCCTGCCGCCTTCCCCAACTCAACACCAGTTCATTCTCTTGTTCCACCATTTATCTATATAAAACCAGTACCGCTCCTCTTACTATTGCGAAGGTAAGACCTTGATATCCTTCAGTCCATCCTCCAACCGTCTATTAATCAATTGCCAAAAACTAATCAGCAAAATCTTTGGAAGTGATGAGAGCAATGACTATGTTAATATCTCTGTGAAAGTGGAGAGAACAATGAGATTAGAATTTTGTTAAGAAAATGCCCACCTGATTATTGAGATACCATGGATACCATGGAATTGTGACTGATTTGATATTTATGTCTTCGCCATGCCCCGCGAAGGTGCTTGATGGATTAAAATAGATTGTTTGGCAATGGCTTGCTTGGATTTCGTTGCGAAAATGGGGCTGTGGAATCTCCGGTTATTGTTGTTTTATTTTTTTAAAGAAAAAAACACTATTTATTTTTAGATGTGTTTATAAACCAGTTATATTGTAATAATTTTATAGTTAAATTGGTTTTATTTAAAATTTAAAAAAGATTTTATAAAGCTTATTAAAGTTTGAAAAATTAATTAAAGAATTAAAATAAAATTTGAAATTAGAATTTCTAATAATTAATTGGAAATAATTTTTGAAATTTAAATTTTTAATTACGAAGTTTTACTACAAATTTTAAAAATCTTTATGAAATTTATTAAAGTTTGAAAAAAATAGCTATTAAATTAAATATTTTGAAAATTAAAAATAGTTTTTGAAATTTGAATTTTTAATGACTAATTTTATGATGTTATTTCCCCGTAAGGCGTTCTTATTTGAAAACAACTTCGCCACCTGTCAATATGTCCATGTCTGAGCCATTGGATTAAATGTTAGAGGATTGAAATGTTTTAGACCATTAGATCCACAAGTAAATAGTTTTATATTTTTTTTATAATGTAAGTTTTTTTTCTTTTTTCTTTTTAATAAGTTTGATTGATTTTAGGTATATCATAGAAATGTTCTAATGTCATGTTTAACATTTTGACTATGTCAAATTACACAAAACTAAAAATAAAAGTAAATTAAATAAAAAGATTGACATAATGTAATGAACATTTTAACTAGGTCAAAATACAATAAAAAAATAAAAATAATAAAATAAAATAATAATAAGCTATAAAAACAACGTATGGTATTCATGTGTTTGTGAGCCATTGGATCAAACAATTGAAATCTTTTAGGCTATTTATCCACAAGTAAATAGTTTCATATTTTTTTTTATAATGTTAGCTTTTTTTTTTTTCTTTTTACTAAGTTAAATTGATTTCAAGTGTATAATAGAAATGTTGTAATGTCATGTTTAACATTTTGACTATGTCAAATTACACAAAAATAAAAATAAAAATAAATTAAATAAAAAGATTGACATAATGTAATGAACATTTTAACTAGGTCAAAATACAATAAAAAATAAAAATAATAAAATAAAATAATAAGAAGCTATAAAAACAACCCATGGTATTCATGTGGAATATATTTTGTTTAAAGGGTGAAATCAAGATGGCTTAGATCAATCTTGACTTTGGATCTACCAAGAGCCAAGATGGATAACTCATAGAATATATCCAAGGTATCATGGGAATTTTAGTGAACATAGAACACCACCCTAAAAATTTTATACTCTTGATCAATTTATAATAACCTAAGATGTCTATATTGGATGCAGAGGTGGGTGGTACAATAATTGAGAATGCTTCTTAAAGGGTAAGGGAATTTAGATACTCTATCCTTCCACCAAAGCTATAAAACATGAGACTTGTAGATTATAGTTTTACAAAATTGACACTATGTGATTAAGAATAAGTTACAAACATTAGATATTTTAAAAGGTATTTTAAAAGTAATAAGACTAAGGTACGCAAGGACCATGGTAATTAATGTGATTCTTTGTACTATTTTTATTTAAAAATAGTAATTTGTATTTGTATTTTTTTAAATGAATATTGTTAAATGTGTTCTAATATTTTTATTTAAAATAGTAATTTATATTTGTATTTTTTAATATGAATATTGCTAAATGTGTAATTGAGTAAAATGTATTAAATTGATATTCTAATTTTTAAGATGTTTATTTAAAAAATTCAAAGTATGGTGAGTTTTGTTTTATTAAGCTTTGAGTCTAGATGTGCTCTCAACTCCAAAACAAGATTCTTCTTTCTCTTCTTATTATAGCTTGCACCTTCACACTCCTCTCCTCCTCCTTGGACAAATTTAAACTATGAGGCACAAGGTAGTTGTTGCATATAGGAACATTTATATATGATAAGAAAAATGTGATACTCTATTGTAATTTTCTCAACAAATGTGATGGAAAGTGTGCTCTAAATGTTAACAATTTTTAAGCGGGCGTTCTTGTTTGAAATCAACTTTCCTATGTGCCAATGTGTCCATGTCTCAGCCATTGGATCAATTGTTAAACGATTAAAATGTTTTAGGCCATTAGTGATATGAAAATGGAACTATTTGTAATGCAATGCAAAGTATCCATTCTCAAATAATTTAGTGTGCAAAGTGTTCTCCATGACTTGCAGGTTAAACAAAGTAGTTTTGGTTTGTTTCTGAGTTTTATGTGTGAGAATTTGTTCATTAAATTTATTTTTTAACATATCACAGTAGAAATACACAGCAAGAAAAAATCACCATAACATAACACAACAAATTGTTGAGGCAGTTCACCCCTCCTAGGCTACATCTGCCAACCCAAGACTCCCCAATGGCATGTCCTTGCTCTATTAATTTGCTCAAAATTGTTACACAATGGAAAATATACCTAAATAGGAAAAATAAACTGTAAATTAAGCTTCCGAAGATAGAAAATAGCTAAAAATGGATTTTTTTCCCCTTAAACAGTGAAGTACAACCCAATAGAGTGTCTTCTCCCCGATGACCCTGATGGCTCCTTCATCTTCCCTGAAGAAAAATCTGTTTTAGATCACCTCTGTTCAATTTGAAACCTGTCCCAAAATCTTTAGAATGCTAAAGAAACCAAAAATTGACTAAAATTTCATTCAATTTAGTTCAATATTGAAGGAGTTATGGCCAAAACCAATTTTGCCCAATATCCCTAAACAAACTCCACCAAATGTGGAGAAACTACTAGATGGCGCTCCAAAATAGTGGAAATTATTTCACAGGACATGATTTATCTTGAGTAATAATGATGAATGTTCATAATTCTCATTTCTTAAATAACACTAAATTTACCTTTAATTACTTAATTTTAATATTTTGTAACTACATACATACTCTTTCCGATTTTTTTTGTTAATGAATATCAAATTTATTCTATTAAAAAGAGACTATATACATATCTTTAATTACCTAATTGTAGCTAAAAAATATTATATCACATTAGCTCACAAAACATATCTAACGCTATAAGGATATGAGATGATAACAATGTTTTGAATCATGATAACTAGGTGACAACCAAAAATAAGTTTTAGCCACAAGAAAAAAAAATCACATCAACTCACAAAATATATCCAAGGTTGCAACGAATCCCATACATAGTGATGGACATACACATGCATAGTGATGGACATCATGGGAATTTTAGTGAACATAGAACACCACCCTAAAAATTCTATACTCTTGATCAATTTAGAATAACCTAAGATGTCTAGATTGGATGCAGAGGTGGGTGGTGGGTGGTACAATAATTGAGGATGCTTCTTAAAGGGAAA
Source organism: Pinus albicaulis (assembly GCA_034641835.2). Classification (NCBI taxonomy): domain Eukaryota; kingdom Viridiplantae; phylum Streptophyta; class Pinopsida; order Pinales; family Pinaceae; genus Pinus; species Pinus albicaulis. Next base: position 197,669,667 of record CM076584.1, on the reverse strand, counting down.
GGGAGTTTATATACTATATCCTTCCACCAAAGCTATAAAAAGTGAGACTTGTAGATTATAGTTTTACAAAATTGGTAGTATGTGATTAAGAATAAGTTACAAACATTATGTATTTTAAAAGGTATTTAAAAAGTTATAAGCATGAAGGTACACAAGGGCCATGGTAATTAATGTGATTATTTGTACTATTTTTATTTAAAATAGTAATTTGTATTTGTATTTTTTAAATGAATATTGTTAAATGCGTTGTAATATTTTTATTTAAAATAGTAATTTATATTTGTATTTTTTTAAATGAATATTGCTAAATGTGTAATTGAGTAAAATGTATAAAATTGATATTATAATTTTTAAGATATTTATTTAAAAATTCAAAGTATGGTGAGTTTTGTTTTATTAAGCTTTGAGTCTAGATGTGTAGAGAATAAATCTATAAGTCCCAAACAACATTCTCATGTCCCAAACAAGATTCTTCTTTCTCTTATTATTCTAGCTTGCACCTTGACACTCCTCTCCTCCTCCCTGAGCAAATTTAAACTATGAGGCACAAGGTAGTTCTTTCATATAGGAACATTTAGATATGATAAGAAAAATGTGATACTCTATTGTAATTTTCTCTACAAATGTGATGGAAAATGTCTACATGCAAATTTATAGTCTTGTATACAGAAAGCTATGCCCAATATCCAACACCATAGAGCAAGACATGTTCACCAATTCAACAATTGCCTATGCCCAATATCCAACACCATATATCAAGACATGTTCACCAATTAAACGATTGCTTCCAAATCTCTCTTCGTGCTAGAGTTGTTTTCTCAGTAAAATTGTTTTTACTGCTCTTGAACTGATGAAAGGCATCATTGTTTCATATAGGAGCATTTAGTTCTCATAAGAAAATTGTGATATTGTCTATTATCCCTTTTTAGTTTTTTAATGATTCAATTAAGATTAACATTTTTATGTTGTCATGAGGATATTTTTTATTTTTTCGTGTCAATTTCCTTTTATAACTCTAGGAGGTTCTTAATATTGCCTTTGTTTTTTATAAATGGAACTTAATTATATATATATAAATATGATTAGGTAAGAGAATTTTAGGATTATATTTTTTTTTCCAAGTTGACAATGTGAATGTTTATCTACCTAAAGTTGGCTCCCATGTTCAATACCTGCCCATGGGGTTTGAATATAATATCTAATGCAAATTCAACGACATATAAAACAAATAATTTATACATCAAAAAATCAGTTGTATATATTATAGTAGTTCTGGCTTGAGCAATCTTTCAATTTGGCATTCAATTCTTTATTAATAAAGTTGTTTTACTTAGTAGGGAGTACAATAATTTTGTAATAAAATAATAGGAGAAAACATATTCACAATATAATTTATTTGAATAAATAGATGTGTATAAAATAGTTTAATAAGAAACTAGATTTGTAATTATAAAATATAAAGCTATAACTTAAAATTGTGAAATTACTTCGTATTTTCTGTTTCTTATATATATATAGAAAGAATAAACCAATTTTGGAGTTAAGAAAACAAACCATAACATAAAGAACAATATCTCCTTCCAAAAATGTTTCCATATTAAAATGACATTCACTTCTTGTATACCAAGACTATTGTTATTCATATACAATATACAATTTCTGACAAGCATGAAATTAGCACTGGGATATGTAGATGAACTTGAAGTAAACTCTATTTATGTTAATAAAAATTATCTTTATTTACATCTATGCTAGCTAGATTGTACTTGAATGTATTTAAAATATCTTCATTGAGTTACATGCTCATTTCATGCTTGTTTCAGAGGATTATTAATCACCAAAGGATTTTCACCCCCAATTTCCTATTTCAATATCTATAACAAAATTTTTATATATGTGAACATATTATGTTGGTTTATATATATGTTTTTGCCCAAAATTTCCTATTTCAATATCTATAACAAAATTTTATGGTTGATAATTTTTATCATCAATATTTTTGAAACCTCCACCACTTGCTTCCATGGAAGAAAAAATTGTCTTTCATTCCTTCACAATGGCTCCTTCTCTGCAACAACTTATTTCTTCTAGCCTACTCTTTCCTATGGTATTGCCTTACGGTGTTTCTTTTACAACATGTGGTGCAATTGCTAGTAAATAAAATTTAGTTTAATAATAAAAAATAAAAATTGTATATTTCAAATAGGAGACATATCAAATCTCAATACTTATGGAAAATATTACACACACTAAATCTCAATATTTATCATAATTATCTATATGTCAACAAGTTTCATAATAATACACACATCAAATGTCAATATTTATGAAAAAAATATACATATCAAATCTCAATATTTATGAAAATTCGATTATTTATGAAATTTTTATTTCTACACATCAAATCTCAATATTTATGAAAAAAATATACACATAAAATGTCAATATTTATGAAAAATCGTTTATTTATGAAATTTTTATTTCTAGATAAGTGTGCCAATCTCATGTTTGACTTTTAAGACATTTAATTTTTTATTTTATGATTTTTTTTTGTAGTTCAAGATATTTATATTTGATATTTTAAATGTGAAATCACTTTATATATGGATTGGCCTTTATATATAATATTGGCATATATAATATACTTAATATAAGAAAAATATTCCTAAATTATAATGAAAAATCTTTAACAAAATCTCTTTTAAGCCTTACTACCAGGACTCCAATACTATTGCAACAACTACTACATTTATGATATTCTATGGCTTCCTATATCAATATAGTGATATTTTTGAAATTGCAATCTAAGTTTTTCCTCTAAACCCTTGTTGCATTTGAGTCTCTTTCTACATTAATACAACTTCTTTGGATTGATGATCAACATTTGAGTTGAAATATATATATATATATATATATATATATATATATATATATATATATATATATATATATATATATATATATATATATATATATATATATATATATATATTAAAAAACATGGGGGTTTATTTTTACTTTCATAACTTGATTGCTAATTGTTATGATAGTCTCAATTTTACATTTATTTCCTATCTAATTTATTAATAATTTAAAGTCTCCCAATACTTATAAATATTTTTCTATTGTTTTTTCGTAAAAATATAAAATGCCTAAAACTTAATTGTTCCTTTACTAACAGCATATTTCAAAATAATATAATGTATTGGTACCAAAAAACAATGTCTCCTACATTATAAATATTTATAGCTCTTTGGTATGTCCCTAAATCAACATGTCTTTTTATAATTAATTATCTGTTCTGTTATTATATAATATTTTTCTTTCAAACATTTTTACCTACCTTTAATAGCTAGCTTGATTTTATGGCCAACTTGTGTCGGAGTCATATAAGGCCTTGAAATATCAAGTTGTCAAATAATGCAAGATAAATACTTATAAGCATGTGTAGATGAATTAATTATTTAAGAATATAGAGAGCAAAAAAAATCCATAAATGATTTTAATGCAAAATAGGAATTTCATTTTTTTAATTAAACACTTTTGAATATTAACGTTGTGAATTCAACTATAAAAATATCCCTACCTAAAAAATTTAACGATTATATTTGTTTTAATATTTTGAAAAATTGTTTTAATATTCTGAAGTAGAAACCTAAATTCAAAAGTTGAAGATATAAACTAGAAATCGCATCACTTACATTATGTCAAATTGACGTATTTACGTCATAAGGCGTAACTATTTGAAAACAACTCCCCTAACTGCCATTGTGTCCTTGTTTGCTCCATTGGATCAAATATTACACGATTGAAATGTTTTAGACCATTCGATGCACTTCCTCTCTCTTTTATTTAACCTCTCATAACTACCTAACTAACTCACCAAGCATTGTTAATTTCTCTTCCACTTTATGAAAGCCTGGAATTATTAGAGAAAATGTTAACCAATTAATTTACAGTATCCTCGAATTCTCAAGTGTGATATTGTGTTCTTTCTCTTTCTCCAGTGTGATCTTGCGTTCTTACTCTATGACTAGTTAGGCTTTCCTCAGACAAGAGGAAAGAAATTTCAACCCGGGTCTCAAACTATTTCTGACATACCATTTGATTTTCGTTTTGGAATGTAGGGCGTACTCACTCTGATACTATAGAAGCCAAGTCTTGGGAAAAACTCTGGGATCAGTAAGCCAAGCATAAGCACATTCTTGTTGTATTCAATATCCGCTATTTGATCTTCCAAAGAATTCCGCACAAATTCCAGCACTCCTAAATTAAATTTTTTCCAGGGTAACCCATAATTCGATCTGCTAGATTCCCCTTGGAATACAAAATATAGACTGCTATTTTTGTGATTTTGTTTTTGGTACTTCTAGGTGTAGGAACAAGACCGCTGGAGATGAAGAACAGGTGCATTGTTCCAAAGCTAGACGTGGTAGCAAAAGGTAAGTGGGTTTCTTGAAACCTTGTATTGGTTAAGTGTTAAGACTAAATAAGATTTTTTTTTCTAAGATGTGTGCATGGGAAATGACAGACCCTATAATGGCGGCACCCAATAAGAAATCACTGCAAGCCAACAACAAAAATAGAATCCTTTAGATGTATATAATGAATCAATCTTCTGCTGCAGGGTTTTTGTTTCTTTCGATTTTGTTGTTTTATTTTGTGGTCTCTGCTTCTAATGTCATGTACTCCACTATTAGATGAAATACTGTTTCATGAAGTCTAGAGTTAACTTGTTTGTCGATGCCAACAACGGAGCCAATCCTAACACTCAGTTAAAGTTTAACCAGAATCAATTAAGTAAGCTGATTGATTTCTTGTAGAACTCTTAAACGAGGCCTACCATTTTAAAATGACAATCTCCTAGGGAATTGACCTACCAACAGGGAAAAAGCTTGATATTCAACACCTGATTTATTAATCTTCCTTCCTAGCATTTTGTTTTTCTGTGCATGTTTAATTTGTTTCTCTTTGTTTTCATTCCACGACCTTCATTCTGTTCTCTATTTTCTATGAGCACCAATATGGAATCTCACTCTTTATTTTTCCCATTTTTACTCCAGCAATTCCAAGCAGATGATATTGTTGTTAAGGCAGGAGCGAAAGCAGAGGCAAAGGTAGTCCTAGGAAACAAGAAGACGCGTATTATAACAAGGAAGGCTCAGAATGACACTCTACACTAAAGGACACTTTCGGTCATAGCATAGACTCAAGTGCACAAGGTGGGGGATTACAAGCACCTAGCCAACTCAAAGAAGCAAAACCCATAACAGAGCACAAACTATAGTGCTAACAGCTCGAAGTGGGGTGTCTCTTATTGATTAGGTTTATTAGTTCTTTGATCCTTTTCTTGTTTTAAGAACTGGATCAAATCCAAATACACACAAGCCAAAGCTACCCACATCCACACCCAATTACAAAGGGGTTTTATAGCTGTAAGATAGATTTTTGTTTATTTATTATGTAGGTTGGATAAAAATTATTAATAATTACTCATAAAAAATTTTGTTCATAATCACATGGCAGTTGTTGAATACATTGAGGATATATATGAGTATATACAAATTCTACCGGAAAATTGAAGTATGTTTCTCTGTCAATGATAATAGTTTCTTGTGAGTGTGAAAGTAAAATTTGGTTTCCTTATCTAATATATGTTATTCATGTATTCATGTTGTTAGGCAGATAAATCATTCTTGCGGACGAGAAGGATCTCCTTAGTATCACAAGGATAACTACAAAAAAACAGGACAAATGTAAACTACTTTCTCTATATTATGTGTGATTTAGAATTTTCTATGATGAAGAAAGGACCTACCTGTGATCCAATGCTAGTTGTATTCTTCTTTCCGTCGCTCCAAATAAATCACCTCTTAAGACTTGCAATCAAAGACATGGAAGAGAATAAAAAGCACCCGCACAATATACTAATTCATAAATCATAAATCTATCTTAATGATCAAGGAATTTAAAAAATAAGTCATTCAAGTAAACACATAAACAACTTATTGAGAAAACAGGATCCATTTGTATTACCTTTAAATAAAATAAGGAGTCTTACAACTGCATTCGCCTTGTTGTCGTACAGGTCCTTCCGGCGTCCGGAACAAGCATTTTCCTTTGGTCTGACAAGCCCTTTCACTCTTTGAACCAGCCTAACTACGAGTATGTAATTGTTCTTGTAGCTAGCAAAAAGAGTATATTTCTTTAGCAATTCCCTTATTTATTGTATCTACCAAGTACAAAACAAGTACTAAGTGTATACAAAATGGATAGAGAAATTTTACATATATCAACATCTACCCTTGAGAATGAACCAAAGCTTCAATTTATAGGAGAAGGAAAGTGGTTACAGCTCCAAAATGAAAGGGATAGAGTCCCCTTATCAAGGGATTAAGTTCCAAAATCCAAGGAATAGGCTCCTTTTATGAAGGAATGAATGTTCATGATAATGGAGGGAGTAAGGCTTCTACTGGATAATGCATTCTAGAAGCCTCCAGCTGGAAGAATATTTGACCAGCTGGGTTTCTAGAGTTTACTTTTGCCTTCAATTTACCTTTTACAGGGGTCCACACTTTTAATGAAGAAAACATGTGGTCGGCTCCGCAATTTTTAGAGCAAAAGGGTGCGGTGCCGCAGGTAATGCTAAGGAAAAGTGCGGTACCAATATTTTTATGATTTTTACAAGCTTTTCTCCAAATTCAGGACTTATTTTAAGAAATTTAGGGTTGTATACTTCTAAGGGAGAATTATATAGGTATTGATGAACCCATATAGACAGTTAAAATGTCATCATGACAAATTTTAGTGTAACAGATTGCCCCCTAAAGCGCGAAGTCTGAGATAATTTGAAGAGTGAAGTGCTTTATCATTCCGAGGATCAGCTCATGGACACCGGTTGGAACCTGTAAAAGCATTCAATGCAAACATATATGTATATATCATCACTGAGGTAGGCATTTCCATACTCAGAGAAAAAACTAACTAAATCAAAACTTAACTAAAATGTTCTGATATAGAAATGATTCTAATATTACATCAATAGTAGACACAGTATGGACGTAGCCATCTGTCATGAATAGTCTACTACATAATGAACAATAAAATTCCTCGCAACCTGGATGGTGGAAACTAGATCTAGGGTCTTGATTTCCGCTACCCGAACTAGTAAGATTCTATCCATGCAATTGATTGTGTCGAAGTCGAACATGGTAGAAACCACTTGATTACCAGTTAATGATGTGAATTGTTAACAAGTGTCAGAGAAACCACCAATAATGACAATGGCTCTCAAATTACTCAGTACAATTTATGAAATGTGAATTTGTGATCTAAAGTTGAACATTTCACAGAATCATTCGATCGAAGGTTAGTGATGCAGCCTGTCATCGAAGGCGAGAAACTTGCCATTAGGGCATGTAGGTTCCAAGGTACTAAAGGATTCTAGATCAAATTCCTAGATGATGAGTTGTCGTCGATAGAAAGTGACCTATCGTAGGAAAGCCCACGGCACAAAACCATTAGATCAAGTTTTGTAGAAATATCGCAGAAGTACTGACTCAGGGATGGTCAACGCGAATGGAGACAAATGTTTGCAATGAATGGTTTATTTGAACTATCCTCTTGAGCAAATAACGACATTGCAGATGGTTTGGTAACAATTTACCTAAAGCTAATACCCAGAAACCCGCTCAAGAATTTCAATGTGGTTTGATTAACTGATAGGCAAAGGATTTTCCCAACCCAGGTAGAAGTGTGACAAAAAGTGTCATGTTCAGGAGTGGTATACTTATTTTAAATAAATTTTAACAACTGGATCCATTTTCTCTCTTTTTCCCCAACCATTTCTGGCAAGTACCTCTTTATTTTTGACAAGCTTGAGGAGGATAACATTTGCTTGTTATGTAAGCTCATCTATCGGATGAGTCCAACTTAGTATAAAATAAAACCCTAAGAAGGAATGGTTCGTTCCTATTTGTAATCGACAGGTCCTTTACTGTTTAGACTTAACGAGTCTAGTATAGGAGAAACTCAGTGTTTTTCAGTTTTAGGGAGTCAAAAGAAAAAATTAAGAAAACTTCGTGGGTGTAATTTTTCGTAAATTTAGTATCTCAAGCCCAAAAAAGGATAAAATAATACAGGAGAGAAATCTATTGACCATGATTAGTCAACGTATACCTTTTTTGTAAATAGTCCATTTCAGTCCCGAAAAGGGGTAAACTTATACTGAAGGGACGACTGTTCATTTCCTTTAACGAGTTCGAATAGTCAAGTACTCAGCAATATTTTCATGTTTAGAGAGTCTGAAAAGGGCTTAAAAGAGAACTCCAGGGTTTCACTTTTTTGTAATTTTCAAGAGTCTGAAAAGTGATAAAATTATACTCATCTTGTTTCGCTTGTTCGTAAGTTTTAACGAGCTCTAAAAAGAGATAAAAATGCACTCATGGTTTTTTTTTTCGTAAGTTTTAACAAGTTCGAAAAAGGGATAAAAATGTACTCATAGTTTTCGCTTTTTCATAAGTTTTAACGAGTTTAAAAAAGTGATAAAAAATGTACTCATATGGTCAACTTTCAATTTAATTAACGAGCAGGAAAAGACAGAAAGAACTCGGAATTTTCATATATGTTTTACGAACATGAAAAGAATAGCAAAAGAAGCTCGAGACTTTCATGAGTTTAACGAGTCTTGAAAATAATAACTGAAATGGACTCAAGATAGGTTTCATTTTTATACAAGCTTGAAACGTAGTAAAACTATGCTTGAAAATGGTTTGTTTCATTTTTGCAAAAGCTTGAAACAAAGGAAAATTCATGCTTTAAAGTGGTTTCATTTTTACACAAGCTTGAAACGTAGGAAAATTGTGCTTGAGAATGGGTTTGTTTCATTTTTACACAAGCTTGAAACAAAGGAAAAATCATGCTTGAGATAAGTTTGAATGCCCCCCAAGTGTAACTTGCTAGAGCACATGCCCCCCAAGCTTCATTGCATTCAACTAAGCAGACTACTAGTTACTAATAGCTAGATGGAATGAAGGTGCATTTACGAGATCAGATGAAACAATCAACTTTGACTAGGAGAGGATTTGTTTCATTTTTTAATGAGCTTGACACAGGAAAAGAACTATGTTCATCACGGACTAGTTTCATTTTTTAATGAGGTTGACATAGTAACAGGAACATTCCTCAAAAGGGGATGTTTCATTTTTTAACGAGCTTGACACAGTAAAAGGAACTATCCTCATAGACATGTTTCATTTTTTAACGAGGTTGACACAGTAAAAGGAACTCTCCTCATTACCCACTGATTCATTTTTTAATGAGGTTGACACAGTAAAAGGAACTTTCCTCTTTACCCACTGATTCATTTTTTAATGAGGTTGACACAACAAAATGAACTTTCCTCTTACCAACTAATTCATTTTTTAATGAGGTTTACACAGTAAAAGGAATTATCCTCATTACCCACTGATTCATTTTTTAACGAGGTTGACACAGTAAAAGGAACTTTCCTCTTGGTATTTGTTTCATTTTTTAACAAGGTTGACACAGGAGAATAACCATCCTCATGGAATCTATCAATCTACTCTCTACAATCTACCGACATAACCTACTGATTAATTTTTTAATGAGGTTGACATAGGAAAATAACTGTCCTCATGGTTCTGTTTCATTTTTTAACGAGGTTGACATAGTAAAAGAACTGTCCTCATCTAGTGATGTTGTCATGGCTTCCAACTGGAAGAAAGACATGTCAAGGGACACTCCTCGATCATGGCTTCCAAATGGTCTTCATCAGATGGAAGAATAATTCTCTGGAAGGAACACATGTCAAGGGACTCAAAAGGGATAGGAACATCGCGTTCAAATAATCCCATAGATTTTTCCATGTAAATTACCAGATTTAAGTCAAAGGAAGTCAACAAAACATTGAGAGGCTCGCTTGCATCGGTAACTAAAAACATGGGACTAGTTTCCACATAATTAACTCGTGGCGGGGTAGATACCACTTCCGTATAAGGAACATTTAGGGGTGTTAGATTATTGGTAGTCTAATCAAGACTAGCGAATGAAATTTTTTCAACAGTCACAATGTTTCCATTGTGAGGGAAAGAAATCACGCGAAAGAGTGTCGATACGACATCTTTCATTGCATAAACATAGTCTCACCCAAGGAGTAAATTGAAATCTAAGGGGGCTCGAACTACCATAAGATCAATCTAGACAAATTTACCTTCCAAAGTAATATAAAACTTAGGAAGGATCCCTAAAGGTTCACTAATGGTTATGTTAAAAGCTGACAGATTTTGCGTAATAGGCACAAGGAGAGGGGAACCCAAAGCTTGCCAAGCAGTTGAGGATAAAATACTAACAAAAGCACCTTCATCTACATGTGTGCGGTGTACATTCGTACCACAAGCCTTCACAATGATTTGGAAAGGGATGGAGGAAGGAAGACGAGGTTCTGTCAGTCTATTCCAATCAAAGGAAAATACCTCGGTACTTGGAGGGGGGTTCTATAGGAACAAGTGAAATGCCCCTTGGCGTAGAAGAATCTGATGTAATAAGAAGAACCTAAGCAGTATGAATTTCACTCTCTACAGGGAGAGTGCGATCGACCAAATGTGAAATCGAGTCGACCACTTGATCAACTAATGGATCATCAACCTGAGTGATATCAGTTTCACTCTCCAATGGAAGAGTGGGATTGACTATACTTAGAATTATATCAATCACTTCGTAAATTGATGGCAGGTTGGGAGAAATTTTACGGTAACCAGTTAGAAGTTGTTGCTGTGGAACAGTAAGGTTTTCCAATAATTTTGAGGCTTCATCCATGTGAGGGAAAATGTGAGTTTGATGACGCCCTTTGCATAACCTACAAGGAAACCTAACTTTACCCTTTTTCCTAGGAACCTGACTATCACTAGTTGATGGATCAACGAAAAGTTGATGAGATTTTTTTGACCATGCTTCCAAGAACTTTTGAATACCAGCACAATTGATAAGGAAGTGGTCACCCTTACAAATCTTGCAAGGGAATTTGGGTTTACAATGCATGTTGGAGGTTTCCTCAACATTACTAACACTTACAACCATGGTTGACTGGTTTAATTCTTCCTTATCTTGCTTCTTCTTCTTCTTCCCTTTCTTCTTTTTCTTAGCCAGTTGGGTACTAGCGTTAAGGCTTTTACCAAGCGAAGAGGAAGAAAGGGAGGAAGAAATATTGGGCGAAGAAGGTAAAGGGTCAACATGAGGTTGGTGATGTTGAGATGGTGAACTTTGTTGAGGTGAAGCATTCGGTTGAGGTGGAACAATTGGAGTATTCAGGGCCAATGAAGTTGAAAATAACCATACCGGTAAACCTATTGTAAATCTAGGTAATGACAATGTAGCCATATAAGGAGGACCAACATTTCCAAAGCAAGGAAAAGTACTAGGATTCTCAGTAAGAGGGGTTCCTTGGTTAGTAAATTCTAGAACAATTGACATTATATTTCAACTCTAGTGAATTTTATTAACAATTTAAAACTAAAATTAACAATTCACAATTCACACCTAACAATTAAAATTCACAATTCACACCTATGGTCTCTAAAAGTAAAAACAAACAAATGAACACGCGCTCTCAAATCTAGGAGTCAAACCACACACAAACAGTAGATTCCCTCACTAAAAACAATAGTTGGTGATGAAATCCAACATCATAGAATTTTAATGCAGAAATGGTGGTTGGAACAGTTACCCCGACAACCTGCTTAGTGAAATAGATCAGTGAAATTTTCTTCACTTGAACCATCTCGAGTGAAAATAACTCTCCAGAGAGTCCAAGAGAGTCTAGCCGACATCTGCTCCAGGTACAGTGGGATCTTCCCTCCACCACCACGTTGGGAAAGAATCCTAAATTTTATGGCCACTAAGGTCACCAACAGGAACAAATATACCTGGGGGAACATTCTACGATCCGATACATACGCAAGGGCAGAGTAACAAAGCTCAATACCCTTGAAGGCTCCTTGAAATAATCCAAGTTTTACCGACAGGTGACCCTAGACTCCTCGACAATGGTCAATCCAAGGTTTATCATTTTTAATACATGTATATCTTCTATCGTTCCCAAAGAGTAAGGATTGATTACCTCACTAGTTCGGATATGATCTCGTGCTTGAATCCCTTAGGAGGAGCTTCCCAGAGCATACATGCTACTATTGGAATTTTCCTACCACAAGATGCTACTGTTTGTTTTTTTGCTTTGGAAAGTTAACTATTCCCTATTCCAAAGCACTAATCTTGAGCTATATTGGGAAGAACCCTAAAAATGTAAAAATTTCTAGATGAATTTTAATTAAGCACTATGTTATTTGGGTTGTTATTACTCAAAGGGTAAATGGATATGAAACCAATGGCGTTATGACCTGACCCAAAACTGAATGCAATCAAATATGATAATGTAATATTTTCAATTCGATGAATCCTAACTAAAGTAATGAGGGAGTTTCCATTCACTTCCCACAATGCAAAAATTGATCAATAAGAGAAAATATAAAAAATTATGTAATGCACTAATTTCATCAAGAAAAACTAATTCTAATCAATTCCATATTTTTATTTTTATGTTTTAAAAACAAGCATAAAAACATGTAATTCAAATCAAATAAACTGATCTAAATCTACGATTGATTTTTCCAGAATGTTAACTATGCAGTTGTAATCTATGGACAATTCACATGAAAACTATGCAAATGTAATCTATGCACATTTTTCATTCATATTATGAAAATGATAATTCTAGATATGAAAATGTGATCTATGCAAGAGAATTCTCAAACACAAGATGATTTTAATGTAATCTAAAACCAATCAGGTGTAAGAAAAGAAAATTGGGTGAGAGTTCCAAAGATCAAAAAATAAAAACACTCAAATGTGATTAACACTTAGACACAATTTAGCCCCCCCATAAGATGCAAAAACAAAAGCAAAAAGATGAAATTTTTTTAAGAGACTGAGACAAACCTTGAAGTAATGACCAAAGGAAATAAAATTAAGAATTTCTCAAAAATAATATTCAAAACACCCAATTAACTTAAGGGAGATTGATGAGATTGTAAGAGTTGCTGAAAGAAATTCACACAAGGCTTTTGACAGTCAAAACAAGTTTGGGTAAATACAGAGAATCATGTAATCTGGTTCCAGAAAAGAGAATTTTTAGTTTTTCAAAAATTTTCCTTAAGTCCGTAGGTTTTAATACAAAAAGGTGCGGTACCGCACTATTTGTACATAAAAACTGCAGAGGTTACCGCACCGTTTTGAAAGAAAACGTGCGGAGGCCAGAAAACATATAGAAAAAAATAAAAATTCTAATCTACTTTTCAAGGATTCTAATAGATAATTTACCCAACCCAGTGTAGACTAATAAAAACCAGAAGAACTCTTTCAAAAGTCAAACTCAAAAAAAAAAAAAAAAAAACTAAGTTCAAGAAATCCCCAATGGAGTCGCCATTTTGTTAGGCGGATAAATCGTTCTTGGAGACAAGAAGGATCTGCCTAGTATCACAAGGATAGCTAGAAAAAAACAGGACAAATGTAAACTACTTTCTCTAGATTATGTATGATTTAGAATTTTCTATGATGAAGAAAGGACCTACCTGTGATCCAATGCTAGTTGTATTCTTCTTTTCGTCGCTCCAAAGAAGTCACCTCTTAAGACCTGCAATCAAAAACATGGAAGAGAATAAAAAGCACCTGCACAATATACTAATTCATAAATCATAAATCTATCTTAATGATCAATTAATTTAAGAAATAAGTCATTCAAGTAAACACATAAACAACTTATTGAGAAAACAAGATCCATTTGTATTATCTTTAAATAAAAGGAGTCTTACAACCGTGTTTGCCTTGATGTCGTACAAGTCCTTCCGGGGTTCGGAAAAAGCATTTTCCTTTGGTCTGACAAGCCCTTCCACTCTTTGAACTAGCCTAACTATGAGTATGTAATCGTTCTCGCAACTAGAAAAAATAGTATGTTCCTTCAGCAATTCCCTTCTCTATCGTAGCTACCAAGTACAAAGCAAGTACTAAGTGTATACAAAATGGATAGAGAAGTTTTACATATATCAACATCTACCCTTGAGACTGAACCAAAACTTCAATTTATAGGAGAAGGAAAGTGGTTACAGCTCCAAAATGAAAGGGATAGAGTCCCCTTATCAAGGGATTAAGTTCCAAAATCTAAGGAATAGTCTCCTTTTATGAAGGAATGAATGTTCATGATAATGGAGGGAGTAAGGCTTTGATTGGATAACACATTCTAGAAGCCTCCAACTAGGAGAATATTCGACCATCCGGGCTTCTAGAATTTACTTTCGCCTTCAATTTACCTTTTACAGGGGTCCACACTTTTAATGAAGAAAACGTGCGGTTGGCTCTGCAATTTTTAGATCAAAAGGGTGTGGTGCCATAGGTAATGCTAAGGAAAAGTGCAGTACCAATATTTTTATGATTTTTACAAGATTTTCTCCAAATTCATGACTTGGTTTAGGAACTTTAGGGTTGTAGACTTCTAAGGGAGAATTATATAGGTATTGATGAACCCATATAGATAGTTAAAATGTCATGGTGAAAAATTTTAGTGTAACACATGTATGCCCCAGGACATGATTTTCTCCTTCTGTGGATGCTTTCTAATTTCCTCATTGTTATCTGGTAGAGGGACCTCCAAGACCACTGGGTTGTTGCCATTTCTGCAATCCTAGTGTTGTTGTTGTTGGTCTATTATTCTCATTCCCAGTGAAGTGTTGTTTGTCATGTACTCATTTTCCAAATAGCACGCCAGCTTCCAGTTAGTAACCCTCTTCTTTTACTTTGAGGACTTTAGGTGGTCATGGTCATCATCAAGGGAGCAGGATTTTGACCCACTGCTTTCATTTTCTTCACTCGATTTCCTTTTTCTGATCCTAGAGGATTTGAAACTGATGGTTTCCTCCTCTAAGATGAAGAGGATGATGTGTTGGTTTCCTCCTCTTCTTCCATTTCCCGTGATGCCAGCCCTCACCCCACCTCCTCGTCAATTAATCATAATAATAACAAATTTTGTTGAATAGTCACCTCAGTGTTTTTTTTTGTAACCTCAACTACTGAGATAGATAGATAAGCACAATATTGAGCAATAGCTCTCTGGAACTACTGCTCCTTTCCATGGGTTTTTCATTTTATATTACAATGGAATATAAAATGGGATGTAAACAACTACAGACTAGTGGGTGTAGAGTCATATTATATTCACATAACTGTAACCTAGTGTACAAGCACCCTCACCTATTTATCAGTACAAAAATGAAAAATGAAAAATCATGAGAGCTGCCCTTTTCCTGGGAGCCAGAGGAATGAGAATTAACGCGAAAACAAAATTAAAATTGATTAGCTTCTTTGTAATTGAACAACCTGCCTGAAGACAAAGAAGATGAGGATAGTAGAGAGCCTCCAGATGTAAATAAATATTTTATTTGGTTCAGAGATAAAGATTCGAGGCATGTCAACATGGGTAGGATGGAACCCAGGTTAAAGGTGAGAATTGGGTTAAGCTAAATTGGTGAAAGTGACGAGGTGATATTTATAGTGAACCTCATGGATTGTGGGTTTCATAGCCATATGAAGTATTTTCAAATTTGAGTATTTTGATTTCCTCAAGTTCGTAATTGGGTTCTCTGGGTTTTCTAAATCTGCAATAGGGATTTGTTTTTGCGCAGAGAGGCGCAATCTCCATCCCAATATGACTCTTGCAATCTACAGTCCAATATAACTTCAATATCTCAATATGACCTCGATGTCAAGTATGTCACGTTCTCAATCTGGTAAAAAATAATTAATTATGATAAAACAGAGTAACAACTAGGTGAATTCTAGAATGTATATAAAACTTAAACTATAACACAAATATTATAACTACAAAAGATGAAAAATAAATAAACCATTTAGTTAACGATTAGTTAACGAAGAGCTTGACCCACTCACAAAATCCTTCCATAAATATACGGTATAAGAGTCCCACCCATTACATTAAGCATATACTGGAAAAGGCCACAAGGCCATAACTAGAAATTGAATGAAAAATATTAAGGATTACAGAATAACTCTTGACCCAACACCCACAATTTTTTGAATGATATATAACCAAGGTGATTATACCCTTAATCAATAATTCTTCTATTTCAAAAAGGAAAAACGTTGCTCAGAAATCTACTTAGTAAAAAACCCAATAAGGTAGGTGGCATGTAGGTACCTATGAGTAATGGGAACGAGTTAGCCAGAGCATCTCGAACTATCTACCAATAAATAAATAAATAAATTGTAAATTCAAATTTTAAAAATTAAAATATCAATTTTTAATTTCTAAGAAATAAATTTAATATTTAATTTTACTAAATATTTAATAAACTTTACAAATATTTTTTAATTTTTTTCCAATTAATTAACTGTCAAAACATTCTCCAAACTGATTAAATTGTGCCTTCAACAAATATAAGAATATAAAAATAAGGAAGCTAAAATTATCGTAATAAAAACTCCAAAAATTCTATATTAATTACTCTGTTACCAGATATGTAATTATCGTTTTTAGCTACTGTGCAGATATTTCCCTTAGATTCTCCTATCTCTTGCAATAAATTTATGAGTCACAGGAGGTCATCCGCACCTCTATTTCCTATATTTCATCTGTCGAAGAAAAACAGTAGTTATATGAATTGGTATTATCCTCACCAATTACTACTCTCAATCATGAACTTTCTAGAGTTTCACTAGGTAATAGAGTTTCTTGCGGGACATTACAAGGAATAGTAGCTGAGGTAAAAAAAAGCCTAGATCCATTTTAACTCAGTATCTATTAAGTGCCAAGAGGTATCGAAAGGAATAGTAGTTGAGGTAAAAACCAGCCTAGATCCACCTTAACTCTGTATCTATTAAGCGCCGAGATGGATCAAATCTCTCGATGTGCAAATCTCTTTTTTGAGTGCAAAACGCGAGGAAAATTTTGCACCTCAAGATATTTGATCCCTCTCGGTGCTTGATAGATCCAGAGTTAAGATGGATCTAGGCTGGTATATAATACTTCACTGAAGTGAAATAATGAATGGATTTAAATTTTTAAAAGACAATGTGTAGGTATGTTAATCAAGTGGGATATGATATTTTGACTGTACGGAAAGTTGATGTAATAGCTTAATTTGCATGAAACATGATATGATTTTTTTTAGTTTAGAGTTTGGATTTAGCCGTCTTAGAGGTGCAAATAAATTGGGATTAATGCACGAGTTTAAAGGTGCAAATAAATTTGGATTAATGCATGAGACTTCGAGATTCCTCCATATTACTTTAAAATTAGTTTTGCATCATGAATCCTCAAGTTAAATTTGAAACATATCTTGGAAAAATAAAGACAAGTTTATGGTCTTTGCACTTTATCAAATTCTTAAACGATCTATGTGAATCTCTAAACAAGCAATGATATCATCCACAAATTTCATTAAAAACGGGGCATATCAAGTGAAACAGTCATTGGACTTGGGCTTTTGAAGACAAATTTCCCATGTGGAATGTATAATGTGGTGCTTTGTGTCCATAAAATTTGATGGGACAAATCAACTATAAGCTAAAGGAGACTCTCAAATAATATGATATCATCCTCTTAAGATGCTTTATAGCTTAGATAACTAAAATGGGGAGTAATGCATGAGCTTAGTTTTTAGAGAAAGGTGTGGAATGATAAGATGGGGAAGGAAGCAAGGGGTGATTACTCATAATTTTTTTTGGTCATAATCACATGTCAGTTGTTGAATACGTTGAGGATATATACAAATTCCAGAAGACAATTGAGATAATGAAAAAGAAAAAATAAATATGCTATGAATATTTAATTAATTTTCCATATGACCTAATATAATTTCATCTAAAGTAATTAGAAGTAAAAAAAAAAAAATGTGAATGAACATTGAATGTGTAACAATGGGATTGTTTGAATTATAACATGGTGAACTAATTTATGTATGAAATAAAGTATATTATGAAATAATTATGGATTGCCAAAAGTAATTGTGGGTTTAAAATATAGTTGATTTTATTTTGAGAGATATGACATTGTTTAATCTCCAAACATGTAATGGTTCATCGATGAATCTCAGAGTACATATGAAGTGAAATAATGAATGGATTTAAATTTTTAAAAGACAATGTTTAGGTATGCTAATCAAGTGGAATATGATATTTTGACTCTAAGGATAGTTGATGTGAAAGCTTAATTTGCATGAAACGTGATATCATTTTTTTTAGTTTGGAGTTTGGATTTAGTCATCTTAGACATGCAAATAAATTGGGATTAATGCACAAGTTTACATGCTAGAGACTTCGAGATTTATCCATATTACCTTTAAATTTTCTTGTAAATAAGAATATCTATTCTTTGATCTAATAAGATCAAAAAACACTCTTAAATAAATAAAATTGCATAAAATTTTTGCTTCTATCTTCTATTTTATTCTTTTCTACACTCTCACCTTACTGTGTTTCCTTTGCAACATGTGGTGCAATTGCTAGTCTATAACCTTTCCAACATATATTACCTCTTAATCTTCAAAGATGGTGTTTCAATTTCCAATAGGAAATATTTGATAGATTTTGAAAAAATACAGGTATCAAATGACATCAAATAAGGTAAATAAAATTATATTAATTCATGAACAATATGATGTCTATCTTTACAAATCTAAATTTGTATCACAAACTCACAAATTATCACAAAATCACAAATTTTAGACATCATCACGTATTAGATGAAAATGAGCTAGACATCAACTCCCAATTATTCATAACTTTTGGTGTAAAAAATGCAACTTTGATGGGAAAGATGATGTTCAATATCTCTAATGTTTCCTCTGAGAACATCATCTCCAAAATTATAAAGAAAAATTTTGAATTGCATTGACACTAGTAATAGAATATTTTAGTATTTTAATAGAAATTAATAATATGTATTATAACTTCTTGTATATATCATCGATTTATATTAACAATTGGAACAAACCATTGCAACCATTTACATGGTGAGTAACCCTCTAAATGGTTGAAGACATTGATTATTCACACAATCCAATAAACCAACAACAACCTATAACTTGACCAACTCAAAAAAACCCAACAACAATTAATTAAACAGAAATAATAATGTAGAATTTTTATTTTTACATAAGATTGTTTTTCTTTTTATTTTTATTTTTATTTGAAATTTAAATTAATCACTCAACAAAAATTGATTTAAAAAAAAAAAAAATCAAATTTTCTATTATAACATAGGCTTAGTTTGATTTATTTTATTTTATGATCACCTCTCATTGATTTTGAATTTATGACGACAGTGCATTTTTTTACAACAAATTTGTTTCTTTCTAAAAATTACTTATCCCTTTTCCGACAATTTTGTAAATTATTTTATGATGACGAGAAGTACTTCCATCTATGTAACATTCTTAACCCTTCAATTTTAAACTACCTTTTCGTCATATTTATTTCATAAACAATACCATGTTCTATGCAATAGAAAAGAATAGAATTTTTTTTAGCATCAATAATCCACACATATCGACTTTTAAGTTGTCATTCATTCTCTTCTTTGTTACGAATATCATATCTCTTGTTCCAGTTCTCTAAGAGTGGTTAGTAAATCCTTCAAGAATACCCCATTGGAATTAAGATACAAGGATTTTATGTTATGTTCCACTTGCTAATTTTTCAATATTGCTCTATGTTGTATCAGTTACTTAAGCCCAAATCACATTTTCATTAATAATATATTCATATCTATGCAATAAAAATAACCATAAATTGTAATTGAAGATAGAATAATGAATGCAAGGAAAAAGAAAACAATATCAAAATCATGAGACAGAAATTGGTCCAAGATCACGGAAAAACCCCACTATTGGGGAAACCTTTCAAATCTTCTTCTTCTATAGATTGCCTTCAAAAGATTTCAACAAAGAGTACAAAGAGCCTAGTACAATAATATAGTGGATGATAATCTGATCTGATCTATAGATTAACAAAACAAAAAATGAATGGATCAATGATACCAAGTGATATTAGCTGCCCCGATCTATATTTGAGTCTAGAAAATTGTTAATAACTGAACTGATGTTGATGTGACTGTGTGATGAATGATTGATGATACTGCGTGAGCAACTGATAGAATACCAAATATGATCTGCACAATAACTCAAAGAGACAGAACCTTAACACGCTCTGCCCACGGATGAGGGACTGAATACCCTAGAAACTTGGTCGCGCCCTAAATCCTGCTTGCATGTCACTTTACTAACTAAGTTGTGACCACAACAATCTTAGCCTACAATTGAATCCCAACGGAGCCTTACCTCTACTTCTCCTAGCTGCGGCCCAGACCCAACATACCCAGATCTAAAATGTGCCTATATTTGTGATCCCGATCCACTACGCGAACATCTTGCGACGTACCTTTGCGAGCCAGAAATAAAAAATACAACCAATAGCTAAAAAAACATAAAGAATATCTCATGATAGGATGTGTGCAAATGAGATTGAGGTCACTTCTATTTATAACTTGATGAGGGACCACTTAGGGCTTTGACCAGATCAACATGCAATTTAACCAACTCATAAAATAATAAAATAATCCATAACTTAACTTGACCTTAACCAT
This sequence comes from Pinus albicaulis, assembly GCA_034641835.2. NCBI lineage: Eukaryota > Viridiplantae > Streptophyta > Pinopsida > Pinales > Pinaceae > Pinus > Pinus albicaulis. The sequence continues at coordinate 197,648,942 of CM076584.1, read as the reverse complement.
TTAGAACAATATATAGGTCAATTTTGATCCTCTTTAAAATAGGAATCTATAGTTATGGCACTATACCTTTCTGACTGCCTTCTTTCTCGAACCAAACTTCTCACAACTAGAGTTTTTGGTTCTTCCTCTTTCGAATATTGTTCTATTGTAGAGTCTGGTTCTTCCTCCTTTAGCTCAAACTCTATCTTCATAGGTTCCTTTGGTATGGCCTCATTCTTAACAACATATTTCACCTCTCTAAACACCACATCTCAGCTATACTCAACCTTCCTTTTTTTCGAGTTCCAAATATTATAACCTTTTAAACCATTGTTATACCCAATAAATATGCACCTTTCAGATTTATTATCCAACTTGGTTCCTTTCTCATATGGAACATGTACATATGCATCACATCCAAATACCCTTAGATGTGAAAGAGAGAGTTTCTTACCTATCCATACCTCATGTGGATTCTTATCCTCCAATGATTATCAAGGTGATCTATTAACCCGGGATCATGTGGTATCCACTGCCTCTTCGCAAAATCCCTATTCGAACATGGCACCATTGACCATGCTTTTTTCCTTTTTCATCAACATCATGTTCACTCTTTCTAGAACTCCATTTTTTTGAGGTGTGTATGGATTAGTATTTTTTCATTCTATACCACATTTCTTACAAAACTCTTCAAATTTATTCTTACCTAACTCTCCACCATTACTTATCCTCAGCACCTTTATTTTCTTCTCTGTCTGGTTTTCCACCAGAGCCTTAAATTCTTAAAATCTGTCAAAGTCTTCAGATTTATTCCTAAGGAAATATTTCCATGTATTCCTTAAGATGTCATCTATAAATGAAACATAGTACATAGACTTACCCAGTGATGGAATCGACATAGGTCAAAACACGTCACTGTGCATAAGGTCTAAAATATTATTTTTCCTCTTAGCACCAGAAGGGAAACTCACCTGATTATGCTTCCCATATACACAATGTTCACAAAAATTGAAATCCAGAGATAAATTAGACATAAATTCTACCATACCATTACCATGAAGTATCTGAAGGCCCTTCTCTCTAATATGTCCAAGCCTTTGACGCCATAACATAGTGTTTTCTCTAGAGATTGATAGGATTTATGCTCCACTTTCAAGAACCACAGAACGGTTGCACCCATTAATAACAATGCTACCCAGAAGCTTGTACAAAGTCCCAATCCAAACTCCCCACATCAATACCAGTTCTCCCCGAACCATCTTGTAGGTATATTTATCGAACACTGTATTTACACCTGCCTCATCCATCTTGCTTACAGAAATCAGATTTTTGGCCAATGAAAGAATATACAGAACACCTGGAAGTGTTTTGTTCCTTCCACCTTGCAGCTTCAAATTGAATTTTCCACATTCAAATATTCTAGCCTTCCTATCATCCCCTAAGAGTACATCATCACCATCATACTTATCATACTCGCAGAACCATTCCCTATGGGGAGTGAAGTGAAAGGATGCATCTGATTCAATCAACCATGCATCATGATCTACATGTGTATTTGAAGAAGAAGCCAAATACACATCCCCACCTTCATCTGAGGTGGCTTTCACCTCTGCAAAAGGAGCATCATCATATCCATTTCATTTCTTAGGAGTTTTAGAAATGTAATACTTTTTAAAGTTCTCTTCCTTTCCACATTTCCAGCACACCTTTATAGGCTTTCTTGGAGATTTAGATCTCCCTTTAGATTTATATCTCCCACTCGAGAGCTTATTTTTGTTTCTATTTTTAAACTGTCTACGTACAGACAAGGGATATCCATTCTATCCCTACACATTTTTCCATCTCATTTACTCTGATAGGAAGGCTGAGAAATTTTCATCAAAATTAAAGGTTCTTGTATTTTTACCTATTGCAACAAACAAACTATCCCACAAATCTGGTGGAGAACAAAAAAAAAATGATGCACTTATCTTCATCTGAGATTTTAATATCAACATATGACAACTGACTTACCAGAGTATTGAAGGCTTTTAGATTCTCTATCACTGAGTCTCCATCCTTCATCCTCAGGTTATACCGTTTTTTTCCGCAAGAACATTTTATTCATCAAAGACTTTTCTTAGTACAAAGTCCCTAACTTGTCCCACAAAGCCTTCGTCGTACCTTCCCCAGATACATTCAACAATACCAAATCTGGGATACACAACTGTATTGTGCTCTTTGCCTTTCGATCCAACTTTGCCTAGTATTCATCTAATATTGTCGTTGGCTTAGTACCATGATCTATCATGATCCACTAATCTTTATCCACCATCATATCCTCCATATTGAGCTTCCACAACTCAAAATTTTGATCATTAAATTTCTTGATCTCTATCTTTCCATGCTCGCCTTTTTCTTTCACTGCAAGAATTGATTCCGCAGATCTCCCACTAAAGAGGGTATATCACAGGCCCAAGAAAAACCCCTCAATAGAAAAGGCATCCCCTTGAAGCCAAAACAAATATCATACCAAATATAGGTTTTAAACCTATATATAAATTATCTGCAAACAAACTCTTAAAAAAAAAATAGAATAATAGCGAGAGAATAAAACATAAAACAAATATACAGATATATTTTCCCTTGGATCCCAAAACAGGGACCACTAGCTTGATTTTTCATTATATTCCTTTCAATGTTACAACACATATATATACATTCAAAAGCATTCATAAGCCCCAGTCCATTAACCATAGATTAGAACACGTAGTGGTACAGGTACAAGTACAAGTATAGGTATAGGTAGTGGTATAGGTACAAGTGCAGGAGCATAGGATTTTGATTATTATCTCACAACAGATGGCTTGATCGGGTTTAGAGACAGGATATATGTGCCAAAAAATAGAGAACTCAAGAAGATGATCTTGAGGGAGTTTCATGTGAAACTGTATTCAGATCACCCAAGCTATTAGGAGACGTTGACAACAGTATATAAGTTTTACTATCTGTCGAATTTGAAGAGATATGTAGCATGTTTTGTAGCTAGGTGCTTGCATTGTCAACAAGTCAAGGAAGAGTGCAAGAATTTAGGTGGAATAATACAGCCGATTCTTATTCCAGAGTTGAATTATTAGGTAATTTACATGCACTTTATCACATATATAACAAGGACATCTAGACAACATGATGCCATCATGGGTTTGGTCGATAGTTTGACAAAGGTATCACAATTCATTCTGATGAAGTCTACATACTCAGTGAATGATGTACCACAAGTATTCATCAAGGACATTGTTATAGCATCATTTCTCACCTTGACATGATTCATGATTGCTTCATGGCTTTTGGGCACCCATTCCTACAGACTTGGACAAATTCACTTAAAAACAGTGTAAAGTCCCCCATACGCGACTATGCCCGTGTTTTTCCACATGTATACGCGAGTCCAGCTAGAATTTTTCGCGTATGCCATTAAAATGATTAAAAAATATATAAAAAAATCCCTAATTTCGTGCTGGGTCGATGGTTACTCAGGTAGTTCAACCACCCCAGCCCGTGGCCAACTGTTTCCAACTGCTGAAACTACTTGGAGGGACTATAAAAATCCCTCATGTGTATGGCCTAAGGGAGAGAGATAATTATTGATATTATACTCTGTTGGTATTCCCTATCCAAGTCTAATTCCCCGTGCCTCCTGCACTTTCCCAGTTCATTGTAGGAAACCCTTGTTTCTTTGAGATACACATCCCTTTATATGTTATCTCGTATGCACCAGTTTGGAAGGAGTCTTAGCGAGGCAAGGGCTGGACGGATCCGGACGACGGTCTGCGAAGGCCTTGGAAGGATCAGGTGATCTCTCCACTTGATTACTTTTGTACGTGCTATTTATAATACAGAAGTATCATGTTGTTCCCGAAATAAACGTGTTAGTGTATGATTTTATGTATGAGAATATTTGTTATACAAGCATTCATTATGATTTATTTAATGTTTTATATGAATCTCACTGACATTTAGAGTAGATATATGTTGTACAACCTATCCTTTGTGCTGGTTTCTTCTTGTATTTCAGGTTAAGAAGGAAGGACGGTTGCTGGGGGTTTTGACCCCACGTGGATCTACTTCAAACGTAGGACCTACGGGTAACTCTCTCATTCTACTCTATTTAGTTTTTCTGAACGTGCATGGTTGTGTGAGTCTCTGTTAAGTAGCATGCCCCTGCTCTATGGAGGTTGTATCCCAACCAACCTCTAGGGTGTTATTTCCCCGAAACAGACATGGTCAGATTTCTTGGTGTTCTGCATAAGATTATGTTAGAAGGGGATGTGAATTTCACTTCCAAGTTTTGGAATGATTTTTTTGTAGGTTTGGGCGTAGAATTTGCCTTCAGTACAACTTATCATCATAGACAGATGGATAGACAAACATGGTCAACAGGATATTGGATGAAATCTTGAGGATGTATATGATGCATAAAAAATGAAAGTGGGAAGAGTATCTTACATTGGTAGAGTTCACTTACAACAATGGGTATCAGTAATATTTGAGGATGAGTTTGTTTGAGCAGTTTTATGGACGATGTTGCAATACTCCCATCAGTTGGAGTGATCCATTTAATAGGGTTTTTATTGGACCAGACATGTTGGCAGAAATGGAGTAGGAAATGTAGTTAATCAAGAAGAATCTGAAAGAAACACAATATAGGAAGAAGAGCTATGAAAATTAAAACAAGTTTTTTAAGGAATTTCAGGTTGGGGAGTAGATGTACTTGCGTATCAAGCCCAAAAAGAGCTCATTGCAGATTGGGCCATGTGCCAAGCTGGCACCTCCGTTTTGTGAACCCTTCAATATTCTTGAGAGGATTGGGCCAGTAGCCTATTAACTTGCACTGCCTCCGACAGTGAAATTCCATGATTTTTTCCATGTGTCATTACTTAAAAAGTATGTTGAATATGTTGATCATGTGATTGAATGGCCTTTATTGCAGGTGGAGCAAGAAGGAGAATTCCAGCCAGAACCTCAATTCATTTTTTATATAAATATGCTCATGCTCTGGAACATAGCAATCGAGTAGGTTAAAATGCAAAGGAATTAGTTTGGGCCCAAAGCTACATGGGAGATGGCGGATTAGATGTGGGATATGTATCCTTATTCATTGCTTGAGTGAATGTTTCGCATGTGTTTGGTATGTGTTGGTATGATGTTTTCATATATGTACATATGTATATGGATGTAAATACCCCCATGAGCTATGTTATGAAACTCCAATAAGAAATATGGGTGTCATTTCATTATGATGTTATATTTTTCACAATGTCATGTTGGTTTGCTTCTTAGAATATTTATCATTGTAAATATTGCAATGAGCTAAGTTATAAAGCTCCATGGGCATCATGTTGTGCTTACAATAGTAATGTTGGTTGTAGGAGTGATTGAACACCAAGGATGATGTTTCCCTTAGTGGGAGGGTTATTTAACATGTCTGGTATAATTCCATGTCATAAAAAATAATAAAGGCACAATAATAAAAAAGGTTGTGGGACATGTTTTCCAAGTTGAACGTTGGGAAAAAATCCTAGGGTGGGTGTTCATATGGTTTATTATGGCTATAGAAATTGGCAAAGGAAATGGATAAGGCTTTGGACATGAAAAGTTGCATTTATTGGAATTTATATATGAAAATAATGGAAATTAGGAGAAAAGGAAGGTCAAAGGTCGTAGGTTACATGTGAGGAGAAAAATGAAGGAAAATAATGGAAATTGAAGAAATTAGAGGCCTCATTAATAAAAAGGCTTCTGAGGATCATTTCATGGCTTTTTTCAGTTTAGTTTTTGAGCTCTCATTCTATTCTCTCTCTCATACTCTTGGACACTTAGAGTTTCTTAGTTAACTCTTGGATATTGGGATCAACAACTATAGTGGGTTTTTCATGTAGATACTGAGTTTCATGTATGATTTCCTCACTATTTTTGGCATGCATGACATATGCATGTGGTTATTTGTAATATTCCCAAATGGGGAAGCAACAATATTTGAACACAATAATGGAAATAGCAGTGAACAAATAAATACACCATGATATAAGGAAATTGTACAACCATTTTATTAAATATATCAGCAAACATTTAAGCACAAGATCTCGAGGATCAAGTCACTCAATCAATAGGAAACAAGCCTCCAATAGACAAATATGCGAATATATGAGAAATACTTCCATCCAAGTGCCATGAGCCATGAAAACATAGTTTTTGGGCATAAAATTATACAACAAGGTATAACAAGGTGTATCTACTGACCTATAGCTCAAACAACATTGGGAGTAAAGATCTAAGCCCCCAAACACATTTCCAAGACAACTCGGAAATGGTTTCCTAAAATATACAAAAATACAAAAATGTCGAAACGCAACCCTAGGGCTGAATAGAAGCTACTACTAAAAAACTGGAATAAGATGGTTGTAGATGATATATGTAATGTATATATCTCCTCCAATATATTCTTCAAGTGAAAGGCTGATCCTAGCACTGAAGATCTCACCCTCCAAATCAAGCACTAAAACCCCCATTGCAAATGTTCACTGAAATATCGCAATCAAAGAGGGATAATGCATTGTATATGATGGGGAATATGTTGGCATGGTTCCAAGATGTGAAATATGAACAATAATCCTCCTGGCTAATCTTCCAAGAGGAGGAATCCTTCCTCCTATGAAAGACTAGCTCCAGAAGTGGGTTTCTCAATCCTCCACTGCAACACAACACAATATTCTGTAGAAACTATGTTGTAGCTGAAGGCTAAAGCTTGGCCTTAAGCCTGATAGTGGAAATGGAGTGCAATGCTCCCATAATAGGCCTCTCAAGAAATGATATGGGATTCCCGCTCAGAAACATGCAGTGCTAAACAACACAACAATCTCAACTAAATAGCTGAAGAATGCAAAATAGTCATGCAAACCATAAAATCCATAATCAATAATATGCTTCACTATGGATGCCTTGACCTACTTATAAAAAAATTTGAGCCTTCTTACCTTGGATCCCACTGATTAGGGTTTCCACCAGCATGAAATCTTCCTCCCTCTCACATTGCATTGTCTCTATTGATGATCCACTCCCTCCATACCAGTGTTGTTGATTTGGTCAAACTTGACCTTTTCCACATGCATTAGCCCCTGTTCCCACATGAGGGTGCTTTATCCAGCTATAAATATGATCCATTTTCATATTAAGAGGGATTTTATGCCTATTAAAGAGATCTATGGGCCTCCTTACCCATTTATTCATCTAATTAAATTATAAGAGAAAAATTAATATTCGAATTACTTGCATGCTAATTTATGAATATTACAGTCCTCCCCTCACAAATGTTGCTTGTCCTCAAGAAAATGAAAGGATAGAACTGAATAGCCTCCTCTCCTCCTTTTGTAGCATACTCATATGATAAAATCCTCCAAGGAACAAGATGATGTCTTATCAATAAATCTCCAAGCTGCCCCTCCCAAGTAAGTAAGTTAGCTTTTGGTAAACATCCGAAATAGCTATCATCATGTAGAAGTAAAACACCCATGGAGGCAATAATGTGTTGTCTAGAGGTCTTCTTGAGGCATGGAATCTGAAATATTTTGGGAACTATCATTCCCATGTGAATCTACCATTCCCAAGCTATTATCCATACAAAATCAGCCACCCTCCAAAATGGTAACTCAACAAAAATCTCCTCCACCTTAGGCTCCTGCAAAGAAGATGGGCTGCATTGCTGAACTTGATAGACCAAATTGTCCATCCCATGTTGTCTCTCTCTCCACTTATTATAAGTGTAGAGTAGCTTCTGATTTTGGGCTGCAATAATGTTGCCCTTAAGAGGCAAGAAGAAGACTGGATCTTCAAAGATCCTCTCCATAGAGTCATGAATCATGTTGGCCCAAACCATCCCATACAAAGTGAATGGTGCATCATCACCAAATGGTATCCAAATCAGAAAAACGCTTAAGTTTATGTGCCAGTTTGGATGGTTCCAATGGTTTCTCCAGTGGATATAGCACAGTTTTACCAACTGCTATTTTAGAACATCATGTGGCAAGTTGTCTCTCAACAAGTTGCTAGTTGTGCATGTTTGCTCATCTACTATGAGGTAGTAAATGGCATTATAAATCAGCTGAACATAGCAAGAATTACACCGCATTTTCTCAAATTCATGTAAACAAGGGCTATCTCCATCCCAAATTTTGGCCCTAGAGTGACCATGAAATCCAAAAGTAACCTTGCCCCTTTGTGGAACAATGCATTGTACATAGATGGTGAGATAATTCAAATATTTTATGAAATGATAAATAAGTACAGAAATACATTTCTAACTATGGATTGTGAGTAGGTTGAAAGTGAGGTCCATAGATGAGCCCTCCCAAGATAATTTCCTCATAAGGGTCTGAAAAATGAAGGGATGCATACTCCCATTGGAACACTCCATCAATAGATACTGTAATATTCCTAATTAGTCCTAAGCTAATTGGAATATCCAATTTTGTTTTTATTTCTTTGCTTAAAGAATAATTGTGTGAAGGAGGTTCATCAAACTCCTAATAAAGAATAAATAAATCCCAAATGTGAAAAAGGCTAAATCTTGGCTATGTAAACAATCACCCTTAGGTGTGAAAGGGGCTGGAAATTTTGACTAGGTCAACCTTGACCAAATCTACAACGTTGTCTAGAAGGAAGAGGCCATTAATGTGGCACAATGTAGCTCTAGAAGGAGATAGATTGTGTGAAAGAAAAGATTCCATTGAAATTGGTTTAGGGTTTACAAGCTCTTAATATATATAAGGAAAGGGTTGGCGGCATGGAGAGGTTGTTGAAGATATGATATTTTGATATATTGTTTGTTTAGACCATATAGCTTTCTTTGGTTGTTTAGCCTAGATTTCAAATGTTGTTTAGCATTGGGATTTCCTGTTTAGGAATTCCACCTCTTCCCATTGAGTAGCTCTTGGGAGAGTCTTGTATTGCATAGTCCACTATCTGGCTTGAGGCCAAGCTTCCCCTTTCAACTACAACTTAGATCTTGTTGAGGGTTTGGTTTTCTTTATAAGTTGCATCAAGTGGAAGCTAGATCTATTCAGATCTAGGACATTTCAGTGCCCTTTTTCAGTGGAGGGGTCTTCTGCTCTATTGAGGGAAGTGTGTTAGAGTGATTGGGCATCATTTTCGTATCTTGGCATGTGGCCAACATCTATCTATACCCTACAATGCATTTTTTATTCCAGATCTGCATTATTCTTGTAGGTGTTGTTGCAGGGAGTTTGGGTGCACCATTTGGAGAGTTGGTTTCTAGGTGTTGGGGATCTACCCTTCACTTTGAGATCCATTGGAGGAGATCTACACATTGTACATTTTAGATTTAATCTGCATATTTCTGAATACTTCCTAATTACTGAATATTTCTATAGATCTACATTCTTATATCTCAGATCTATTGCTTATCCTTGGTGTAATGCTCAAAACCCCAAGGGGATCTAAAAGAGGAGCCTTTCTAGTGCATGGATCTGAGTTTTTATGCATAGATATACTCTAGATCTGACATGTAATCAACATCATTTTTTGACCTAATAAAATAAAGTTGTCAAGGTAGTTTCAGTCCATTCATGTGGTTGCAACACCTCTTTTGAGGGAATTTCTTTTGATTATGTCTTGTATTTCCAGCTATGCATCTTATGGGCCTCATTATACATCTATATTTCTGCTATAAATACTACTGAAGAACATTTTTATTGGCTTCCTGCTATGTCTTAGATGAACTATGTTATTTTAATGCATGCCTGTTTAATATTGCTGCATGTTTCCCATTTGGGATATTACAATGGTATCAGAGCATCATCTTGGCATAGCATGTGCTTATTGAGAAGCCAATATGTCTTTTCAAGAGAAGAAAATACAGAAGAAGAAGATTGATTACACTAAAGACAAAGAAGACAAGGATAAAACCCCTTTATCTGGAAGAATGAGAGGGAAAGAGTTCTCAAAAACTCTGTTCCAAACTCTGCATGAGCTTAAAGGAGAAATCAAAGAAATAAAGAGGGAAAGACATGAAGGTCCCTCAAGAAGATATTTACATGAAGAAAGCCCCAATTCTTCATCTTATATGTGCAAGCACTCAGCTACACAATCAGATCTACAACATTATTCTATGCCCAAATTTACTACAAGAGAAATGAAGCAAGAAGATGCACCATAGGAGGAGGCTTTGAGTGATTATCTTCAGGAGTATGAATCTAAATCTTGGAAAATCAAGGAGCACTTGAGCTTCCAAGAGTTCTTCCAGATCAAGGAGGAAAGGAGATCTGGTAAGTACAATAGAAGAAGAAGAGGTAGATTCTTTCTGCCAAATTTTGATGGATCCTCCACCTGCACAACCAAGGATTGGATAGATCAGCTAGACTCATATTTGGATCTACGTCAAGTTTCAAAAAAGGAAGCTCTTAAAGTAGTAGTGTTGCATCTTAAAGGTAAAGCTTATGCTTAGTGGTTACTTGAATCATTTTCATTGAAGAATGAAAATATATCTACTTATGCAAGATTCACTAGGAGAATGGTGAAGAGATTTGATGTAAAACAAACTGAAAGATATTTGATTGAGCTAGCAAGGCATGAACATGCAAAACCCTTGCATGAGTTGGAAAGATCTATTATGCCAACTCCACTTCAGATTTCTATTGAAGGGGATAAAAAATTGTGTGATACTTTACCAAGGGAAAGATCCCCATTGCATGAAGAGATTTCTTCCCAAAAGGAAGTCATGAAGATTCTTCTTTCAAATGAAGGCCAAGATCTAAGGTCTCTCATTAATAATGAGGTATCTCAAATATTGATGAGGAGAAAGAATAAGAGAATAGTAACAACACTGTCACTTCAGAAGAAATATCACCACATGGGGATGGACATGAAGTTATTGCTTCAAGGGAAGGAGCTTTTGCATCTTTGCAAATGGTTCCCAAGGAGCATCATGTGACAGTAGTAATGGGCAATAACACCTTGCTCCAAGGAGGAGGAAGGATGGATCAACATCCAATGATGAGGAGCATGCACCCTTGTTTATTTCAAAGGGTTTATATTTAGAAGAAGGAGACTGATTTGTATAGCAAAGATAGGGACAAATCAGTCCACTCATTTATACAGTCTACTTTAGATTTTGATGTCTCTTTTCATGGAGGCATTCCACCAGGGATACCCCCTAATGAGAAGAAGAATAAAGTGTTCTCTCAACTTGTTGCAATAATGACATATTCGGCCAAGGAAGGAACCTTGAGAGGAGATACCACGGTGTTGAGAGCATTTGATGGGTTCCAAGAAGAGATGAGAAAATTTATGAAATGGGCTTTGTTATCTTCCACTCAGCTATTTGCGCTGGAAAAGAAGGATTCAGAAATCTATGATGACATGAGAATGGTGTCAAAAGGCCATTCCATAGTATTGGGTCATGTTGGTGTCCTGTGATTTGGCAGATTGGCATGCCAAGTGACAATGCAACATGCAAACCAAGCTTTAGAGCTCTAGGATATAGCCCTCCTAGTCTCAGAGAGGGATCTCTCAATATTTTTATAAGGATGTGTCTTGAAAGTTTTAGTAGTTGATTTTAGGCTAGTTATAAAGTGCAAGGTTGTTTATTTTGTTTGGTTGGAAAAATGTGTTTCATGCAGTATAGATAGAGCATGGGAATCTACAAGCCATTGGGCAATGGATTCATGTGAAGGTCAAAATAGTTCTGACTGAGAAGGAAGGGAAACCAGAGGGAAAATCTAACATGGTCAAGGATTTATTGAATAGTATAGGTGAAATGAGATGAACATTAAGGACTAAGAGTGAAAGAAAACTAAACCCTTTCACAATGACTTAAAGGATTCAGGGAACGCCCTATTTCCTCCAGTAAGCTCACTGTTTTGGACTTAATCAATATAAACACTCAAAGAAAGGAGAAATTAAAACTAAAACCTTCTAAATGAATTATAGGATTTGGGGAACGCCTTATTTCCTCCTACAAGTCCACTATTGAGAGCTTAATCAACAAGGCTACAATTGCATTCAAAGAAGAGGGAACACCTTAGACATCTAGGACTGCAATTATAGGGACCTTCGACACAATAATTACAATAAGAAATAGAGGGTATGATTGAAACGGACCTCTCCGTCAAATTGCAAGCATTGATAATTTCAGATACAATATTCAATGGTAAAGAAAGAGGGAACGCCTAAACAGTCTTTAGCAAAACTGAATTAACCATTTCTGAAATAAAACAAACTGAATATTCAAGAGTGCTATTAGACTACCCTATCATGTTCAGTAGTGGAAAACATATAGACAGTGAAGGATAAATAGGTCAGAGGTGCTTCTAAGATACATTTCTCTGCCTAAACTTTTTATCCTACTGTAAGTCAAAGCATAATGGAACAAAATGATAAACGAGAAACAACATTAACAATAAGAGATTACTTCACCAAAACCAGGCTCAGGGATTCGATGGTCCAGCCTCCTTCATCAACAGAAAAACAGAGACCTCCACACTCCTTCAAAACACCAATGCTTCTTCAAAGTAGCAATCTATGTATCACTTTAGAAATCACCAAATGCCAACCTTTTACAACGAGACTTGAAAGATTCTTTATAGGGGAAAAATGAGGAAAAGTAGGTAAAGAAGGTTTTAATGATCATCAGAGATAGGAGAGGGCATTTGAATGCTCCATTCCGAGTCATAAACATAACATTAAATCTTAGACAGACTTGGTGTCCTCTTTTCTTGTTGAGGCTCATTTGACATGACAGAAATCACCCCACAGAGTGTCTCTTGGGAGAAAAACTATCTGCAGTGGTACTGTTATCTTCTCTGGTGTGATTTAAGTGGAAGAATGGGCCTTTAGGACTCCCATACTTCTTAAATAACTGCTTCTGATAGTTTGTAGTAGCTTCCTTGGTAATAACTGCTTGACAGACCTTTGTGCATGGAGATGGGCTATGTCTTTGTCAGTCAACATTTTGCATTAATAACTGCTCTGTCCCTTGTATTTCAGCCTGTTTTAGCTTTCTTATGCTTTTCTTTTACTGATCTTCTTGAAATGTCTACGCCTGCTGTTTCCAAGAATTTATCTATTCTTCTGTGTGTTCCTTCTTGAATGTTCTTTGTCCTTGATAATTCCTTTGACCTTTGATCCTTTGTTTTGGTCCATTATTTCCTCTAGAGCCATGGAGGATCATCATCCTGAACCTTTTTTCACCTGTCTGTGACTGTAGGAAAACTTCTAACAAAGTTAATCTTTAAACTTGTAAACACACAAAAACTCGTTATGAAGTCCTGCGGGCTTGGTTTAGACTTCTTGCAGAGGCTCTGGGGTGGTGGAGGAGTAGTGAGGAAGAATGTGATTGCAGTAGAAAATCGAAAAAACCCCAGCAGAGTATCTAACCAGGTCCAATGGAGGTTTGGGTGTGAAAGGAGACATGGGCCATTAGATCCAAGTGATCTACGGTGGAGATCGTTTGATGAGCATTTTCGGAGAGAGATGGGAGGAAAAAAAATTGAGACGACGATATAACGTGGACTGTGCGATCTCATAGATCGATGGCTAAGATTAAATCTGATGGCAGCGTTGCGGAGGGAAGCGGTATAGTGGAAAACTCGGGGTGGTTTTCGCAAAATGAAATGGAGGGAGGCAGTTTTGCTCAAAAAAATGTGATTCCATACATTGGCCGACATGTGGATTCTCAAAACCGCCAATTTCCCAAAATTTTTAAATGTTAACTCTTGGGCATAGAAATTTTTCGATATTGGATAGCGACCGTCGGATCTGGGGTGTTAGATCGGATGGTGCGAGTTGCACGCGATAGGCAGCAATGTGTGCAGGTGGAACGGGCTGTGGACCCATGAGGAGACGTGATCTTCTTTGCCGTGGGGTGAACGGCAGGTTTAGTGTGAATCATCGGATCTTCACAAATGAACGGCTGGGATTTGAAAATTATGCGGAAAGTTTGAAAAAGGGAAGAAACCAAGGTGGATGGTGGTGCAGAGAGCGTGTAACCCGATGGTCGTTGATCTGTAGAGATCAATGGTCCACATTTGTTTGAGACTATAACGTCAGGTGAAAATTTTATAAAGAAAAAGACGCATTCGCGGAGAAATATGAGGAGAGGAGGGCTTAGGGATAAGCACTTGGGTGTGGTCCCATGGAGGGAAAAGGACCGGGGCTAGTGGGTGACTTTAAGCCCTTGGGGGCTTAATACTTTAATAGAGCGGAAGACTGTTTTTAGGCCAAAATAAAGGGTTTTTATGGCTTTTTTGGCTTTCGGTAGAAAGGGGAAAAGGGGTGTTTTAAAGCTATAAAAGGGGTTTTTAGAGGTTTAAATGGATTTTGGAGGCCTTCAAAGGGAAATGGAGGGTTAAAGGATGAAAATAAAACTTTATGAAAGTGGATAAAAATGAGTGAAAGGGGGAGTTTCAAAGGCCTTTTGAAAACAGTTTCTTTCATAAACATCAGGGTTCATTAATGGAAACAATAGTGAAGATGAACCTCCAAGACAGGAAAACCATAAGACTTCAAGGATGATATATTTTTGAAGGAAATTATCTCTTGAAGGCTTGACAACAAATTTAACCACCATTAGGTATATCAGAATTTATAGGTGGCTAACAGTGGCTCCACTTGGGGAGGACAGCTGGTTCTTTAGGTGTCCAGAACCTCAATAATCTTTGTATTTAGTAGACCAGTGCCATTCCATTGGGAAGAATTCTTCATGTGCCAACCTTTCACTGTCCTGCAGCAAGCAATCCATTTGAACAACACTTCTACCTACCCCAAACTATTTTTTCTAGCATTGTTTTCTTTTTTGAGTGCACTTGGATTTTCAAACTCTTTTTTCAACATTTTATTTTGCAGAAAGAAAAATAAACCTATCTAATGCTACCCTTATTTCTCCATGAGTTTAGATTAAGAAGTTGAACTCATAAGTTTCTCTACCTAACTAATATCTGTCAGGATTAGACAGTCTGACAGATTTTCATTCTCTATATTCTAAGACAGAAATTGAAAATACAGCCAAAACAGGATTAGACTGTCTGGTTTGCTGTGGGTCCATGGCATAAAGACAAACTGCACATGAGCTGAAACTTTGCAGAAAATTGAAACAAAATTGTGAGGACTTGAAATTCTAGAATTTTAAAGCATCCCTCCTTCCTTTTGTGACTCAGATTTTGAGCTTTTTAGAGTCACCCTTTTTCTTCATTTCAGTTCTGGTTTTGACCTTGTTAGAGCTTTTTTCTTTTTCTTTGATGGTTCAAGTTTTGAGCATGTTAGAACTAGTTCTCTTTCCTCTATCCTAATCTATTCTACTGATAAGCCAAGATTAAACAATTTGGCAGATATTTTTGACTATCCTATCAGCAGTAAATTGAAATCTTCCCAACCATGATTAGGTTGTATGATTGGATAGTAGTGCTCCTTAAAGTAGTGGCATTTGAGCTTGCACACTTTCATCTTTTCCTTTCCTTTTGGTATGGGGCTATGCCTTTCTTGTTTTATTTCTGCCCTCTTTTTGTTTTCTATTGTTTTTGTATTTTTCTTTCCCTTTTTCTTTATGAAAATGGTATGTACAATGGATAAAAAAAAAAAAACTCTGAAACTAAGACTCTTGACAGAAATAGTGTTTAAGCATCCTACCATTGATAGGACCTCCCAACACTTCTTCACCATTCAGTTCTTGCAAGAAAAATGCATTATGCCCTCTTATGGAATGAATAATGTAGGGCCCTTTCCACAGATTTTCAAACTTACCATGTTTTCCTTTCCCTTCCTTCCTTGAATCCCATTTTAAAACCACATTCCCAACTTGGAAATCATTTGCTTTAGTCCTTTTGTCAAATAACCTTTTGATGTTTTCTTGGACTTTTTGAGTTCTCTGATAAACTTCCTTTCTAGTCTGCTACAAATGGATGGTCTAATTGATCCTTCTCTGCATATCATTTTCTTCAGCTTGGACTTCCTGAAGGAGTTTCATGACTATAACTCCTAAGGATTTTGGGAAAACAACATCCATGTCATAGGACAGCTGATAGGGGGACATATTAATTGACTTTTTGGTGGTTAACCTATCAGCCCACAGGGCATGAACAAGCTTACTATGCCATGCTTTCAGGTTCTGCTCCAACAACTTTTTGATGATGTTGATCAGGCTATTGTTGGAGGATTCAGCAAGTTTGTTTCTTGGGGGTAATAGGCAATGGAGTGGCCCAAGGTGATTTGATATTTATGGTAGAACTCAACCATCCTCTTTGATTTAAAGGCAGCAACATTGTCTGTGATTATTTTTCTAGGATAGCCAAATTTGGACAATATGTTGGTCTCAAGGAATTTAATAATGACAGAGTCAGTAGCATTCCTAGTGGGTATGGCCTCTATCCATCTGGTAAAATAATCATTGGATGTGAGGATCCATTTCTACTGGGCTAAGGAGGATGGATGGATTTCCCCTATGAAGTCCAAACCCCACTGTTGAAAGGGTGCTTCAACATTAATAGGTTTCAAGGGTAAGGGCAAGAGTTTTCTTCTACTATCAAAGATTTGGCACTTATGGAAAGACATTACTAGTTTGTGGGTGTCTGGAAAAAGGGTGGGCCAATAGTAACCAGATATGAGGATCTTGTTTACTGTGGTCTTCCACTTTAAGTGCCCTCCACACTCTCCTTCATGCATTTCATGCATGATTTTTCCTGCATCAACCTCAAGTAAACATTTTAGTAATATCCTAACAATATTTTTCCAATATAAAACTCCATCTATCATACAATAATTTAAAGCCTTATGTTTTAAAAATCTAGCTTTTGTTTTTGACAAAGAAGGAGAAGCATTTAAATAAAGCAACACATAAATGATGTCAGCATACCATGGATAGTTCATGATTTTTTCTTCAGTAAATGGTGTTGGGAACTCTTCTATTTCTTCCAAGGCATCAACCATGTTCATATCTAGAGCTTTGAAATTAGACACAGCCATGATTTTTGCTAATCCTTGTCCCTTGATGAGTTTAGCAGGTCTAATTTCTAAGTCATATTCTAGAATAGTGGCAATCCATTTTCCTCTTTTACCATCGGGGTCTTGACTTAGAATATCTTTAACTATGGTGTGTGGCACAAAGGCAATGATATGTGAATGTAAAATGTACACCCTGAAGTCCTTTAATGCTTTTACCAGTGCCAAGGCTTGCTTCTCCATGATATTCTCTTAAGGATTTATTGAAGAAGGATATAGGTTGTTCTTGCCCCAAGCTATTATTTTGCAACAATAGTGCAGCTATTGTATGCTCAGATGTAAAGGAAAAAATATAGAAATATTTGGTGAAATCAGGACTGATAAGGACTAGTGCTTGAGTAAGGGCTTGCTTTACCAGTTCAAATGATTGTTTAGCTTGCATTGTCCATTTAACACCTACTTCTTTCCTAAGAATGTTAGTTATGTTTCTTAATAGCTCAGCAAGGTTAGGGATGAACCTTCTCAAAAAATTAATCTTTCCAATGAAATACTGTAATTCTTTGAGATTTATAGGGTGGCTGATATTTAGTATGCCATCAATTCTTTTAGAATCTATTTTGATCCCTTCAGAGATTATGTGACCAAGAAGCTTTCCTTCCTGCAGACCAAAGAGTGTATTTTTGGGATTTAAAGACAAGCCAAACCTTCTGCATTTCTCAAAAACCTTCCTTAAATGTTCCAAATGTTCTTCATCAGTTTTGGAAAAGACAGTAATATCATCAAGGTAAATGATTATAAAATAGCCTATGTCTTCTGAGAAAGCTATGTCCATAGCCCTCTGACACGTGGCCCCTGCGTTCATCAAACCAAATGGAATTTTGACATACAGGAACGTCCCCCAATGTGTAGTAAAAGTCATTTTATGTTGATCACTTGGGAGGACTAACACTTGATTATAACCTGAGAACCCATCCAACAATGATATTATTTTTGACCCAACTACCCTTTGAAGAATGTGGTCCATTTTTGGCAAGGGGTAGTTATCTTTCAGAGAGGATCTATTCAGGTTCCTAAATTCAATACAAAGCTTGATCTCCCCTATCTTCTTCTTGAAAGATACTAGATTGGAAACCCAGTCTGAGTATCTGAGAGGAACAATGATCCCTACATCATACATCTTCCTAATTTCTTTTTCTACTGCAGGCAATAAAATAGGGTTTAACCTCCTTAATTTATGTCTGAAAGGTTTCTGATTTTCCTTAAGAGGGATATTGTGCTGAATGATGCTGGTGTCATATGATTTCAAATCTTTATAGTCCCATGCAAAAACATCTATAAACTCTTTGAAGAGTGTTATGTATTGCTGTTTGATGTGGGCAGGAAGGGTGATAGATAATTTAATCATTTTAGGCTCATTTGGGATGCACCACATCATTGAAATCAAAGAGTTGCTCTAATGGAGCAAGGCCTTTGGGTATGGTATCACCTTTACACTCTAAAACTTCGAGGTCCTTTTGGTCTGGATCATCAGATCATTTTTCTTTAAAAAGATGATCAAACTGATTTATAACATAAGGAAAGGAGGACTCTGTTTTAGGAATTAGGTCCTTGTTTAAACATTATTTTTCATTTCTGGAACTTGGTGATGCTGAGGAAAACTCATTTTTTGACTGCAGGAAATCTTCTATATGTTTATCATTGTCAAATACCTACCAATGATCTTCGTTATCAGGCACTGCTGGTCTTTTTTTCACCTTTATAATGAATTGCTCATCGATTTGTGGTATTTGGCAATTACTAGTAGCAAAATCCAGTTCGTTTGCCAGGTGATTTTGGGCTCTTGGTATGAACATGAGCTCATATTTTTCGAAATTTTTTAGGAAATATAACACAGTGTTTCTATATTCTCTGAGTATGGGGTTTTTGGTTGAATATTCTCCTTTGATTTTTCTGATGATTAACTCAGAATCTCCCTGGACTGATATCTTTTTGGCCTTTAAATATTTAAGTATGTGCAGGCCAAGGAGAAGGGCTTCATATTCTGCAATGTTGTTAGTGCATGAAAAATCTAATTTGCAGGCATGTCCTTTGTTTGTGTTGTGTATCCATACACCAACCCCTGCACTATTTTTGCTGCAAGAGCCATCAAAGCTCATTCTCCAAAGTTCTTCTATTTCATTCTCATATGTTTTGTGTTGCTCAAGGCTGCTAGGAGTTGAGATATCTAGAGGTTGAGAGGAAGACAATTCTGAATGTTCTGGTGCACTAATGTCCTGCTCATTTTCCTTCTTTGTTTGGGTGATTTCATCCTCATTGTATAAAATAAAGGAATCTAGGTATGAATGGGTGGAATAAACAGGAGTGTTGGGAGGTTTGTCCTTACTGCTCACCATGTATTTCATGAGGTTTTCCCTATATAATCTCATGGTTTGATCAAACACTGGTATGGTGGCATAAGACATATCCATTTGAAGGGTGCCCTGAATCTTAGCTCCCCATGATCTAGACAAGAGCATGCCATATTTTGGGGGAATGTCAGCTACTACCACATCCATTACAAGATTCTTGGCAGGAATTTGAGACAAGTTAACACACAAATATTTAACTAACCCCAATCATTTGTCCCTTCTGGAATCAAAAGAATATAAGTCTTTATATGGTCTAGTGATCTCTAAGCTGAAGCTTTACATTACCACCTTGGGCATAAGGTTGTGTGATGCTCCTGAATCTAGCATGGCATTGTGTAGGATTTTGTCATGTATGTTTAAACTGACATAGAAGGGAGGCACAACACCTTCCTGGTATTTTCCCTCAATTTTAGGACCAAACAACATCTTTGGCCTGTCATCTGTCAAGTTCAAAGTATTAGTATCAAAATGTATATTCAAAGCTTTTAGGACCTCATTTTTGTACACTTCTTGGGTCACTAATTCAGCCAGAGGTATGCTAGTTTTAATCTTTGCAATCTCTCCCTCAAGGCTGAAAGGAACTATTGATTTTGTTGTAATTACATCTGTTTTATCACTTATGTTTCTTTAAGCAATTTTGACTTGCTGAGTTTTATTAGGACTAACAATCTGAGTTGTTTTAATAAGGCCACTAGCAGAGGTACTAGGGCAAATTTGTTCAACATTTGGCTGGCTTCTTTTCTCTTTGTTTAAATCAATTTACTTAACCAAAATGTTGGTTTTCTCTGCTGTTTTCTTAGGCTGATTTTCTGTATTCTTCCTAACAACAGAGCTAGTGTTTTTATCATTTGGACTATCTATGTTCCTTTTCTTCTTATATCATAGTGTTTGTGTACCTCCATGATTGCATTCTCAAACCCCAGTCTATAATCTTCAAACTCCTCATATGTATCTTCCTTTGGTTCTGAGGAGAAGAAACCTTGTTCTTCTTTAGTGAGGAAAACATCATCCCCATTGTCTGATCCAATCAAGTTTACATAGTTTTCTCCTGACATTTCAATCTCTCCTTTTTCTTCTTGATCTACGTAGTTTTTTTGGAAGGAAGGCCTAATTTGTTGGTCATTATCTCTTTTCCTATCTTGATTTTTTTCTCTTCTAAAGCTCTGATTTCTATTTCTATTTTGGAGGTTGTTTTGGTGTTCTCTTGGTGGAACTCTATCATTCAAGTTTATCTTTTCAAGCATTCTCTCCATTACCTTCACTAGGTTGTCAATTTTGGTACCAGAGGATGAGGTTGAGGGTGTAGTATCATCTTTATAAGTGACCCTCTTCTCTGATCTTAGCCTAGATCTTTTCTCAATTAAGTTTTCTTCTACACTCACCGCTCCCTTCTGCATGTCTTCTAGAGTTAAATAGTCTCTCTCCCTTAGTTGATAGGCCATATCAGCATCGAAGCCTTTAGGATATTTCACTAAGGCCATGCCTTAGGTAGGTTTCATGTGAGGTGGAAGAGCATTGTAGATACTGTTAAACCTGGTGGAATAATCATGAACACTCTCTCCCTGATTTCTTTTAAGACTATTATACTCTGTTAATATTTGGAGAGGGTTGCTTTTAATTTCCCATTTGTTTACGAATGCTTGATGTAAAGAGGGAAGTTCATTGATGCTATTAGGAGTTAAGCCTTTAAACCACTTTTTTACTTCTCATCCTAAACTTTGAGCAAATATTCTCATCTTTATGGTCTCATCATCTATTTTCATATAGTCAAAAGAATCTTCCATCCTATCTACATGTTGTTGAGTTGTGGTAGATTCTTTTCCAGTGAAATGGGGAATTTTAGACTGATAGTCATTGGGTAAAGGAACCAGAGGCTGCGGTAACTCTAATGGGGCATACCATGCTGCCATGGCTAGAAAGAAAGGTGGGTTTACAGTGGGTGGATTGATAAGAGGGAAAGTGGGCTGAGATTGATTGTTTTGGACAATGGTGGTATGGATTGGAGTGGAAGAAACACTTGGGCCAACAAATTGGTTTTGATCAGATTGGTTATGAAAGAGGCTAAAGTGGTGAAGAAGTTGTGAATCGGGAGGAGTAGAAGGTGAATCTTCTCTACTAAAGCTATGTTGCAAACCTGCAGTTTCAAGATCAGTTTGGTTTAAATCACTTTGAGATCTGGTTCTAAAGATGTTCTTAGTATGATGTAAGTCAAAATGTAAATCCTCCAAGACAACAAGGTTTTTAGGGAGAGATTTTGTTCTTGGGATGTTCCTATCAGTATCTAATTTTCTAGCACTAGAAGTCTGTCATAGAATTATCTCTGGATTGTCAACTATTGTAGGAGGATCAGGGTCTGGATGGTGTCGAGGTATAAAAGGTATATTTTTAACACCTATTTATCTCACATTAATTATCAATTCAGGAGCGAATTTTTATTTCAAGAGTGTACTTTGTCTGAGGCAGCAATTTATCCAAGAATAATGCCTTGCAATATGTAGTACAGTGTTCTAAATACAAGAGTAAATGGATGCTTGGAAAATAAATCTAATTACAACAACATAAACTCAAATGCTCTGAAACCTTAATTAAACCAATCTGCAAAACATCGATTAGGGATACAGTAGCAATCACTCCTTCCCTTAGAAATCGATGCAAGATAACCAATCTAGGAACTTGGAAGCAATAACCAGTGTCCTCTATAGTTGGTGATCTTAAAGCAGTCGAAATGAAAACAAACTCAATCTTCGTGCTGATGAAAATAACCGAAAAGAACAAAATCTGGAAAGGAACAACAGCTTGTAATTCTTATGCATACTAATTGTAACTCATCTATTTGCTAATCTGAAGCTATGAATCAGAAATAAACAATAAACAGAGATGAAACAACAATATGAATAGAAATTCTAATTCTAACACAATCAGGCAACTAATCTCAATACTCCAATCCTGCCAACAGCCAAGACTATGAAACATTTCATTGGAATGAATCATAAATCAATGGAACAACAACGCTTTATAAAACATAGTAAGATGAATAAGATAGTAAATACAATCCTTGCTAAGATAGAATAGAAGTGCAATTCATTAACGTATGCATCAAATTTGAATTCAATCCAACAGTAATCAAATAACTCTGTAATCTAAATGCAATTATCACACAACAGAAATAAAAGAATAGAAATAAAAATAGCGGATCGATCCACTAGGGTCAGGCCCTCAACCGCCGGTGAAACGCCGCAGGGCTACTGTAGAGCTTGAGAAATGGAACAAGAATGCCTCTTTGTATTAATCAAACATGAATAGATTTTACATCAGTTGATTTTTACTCATAAGAGTCAAAGAATTACAGTGTTACAAAGGGAATTCAATAATCATCTATTGTCCTCCAATACATAATACATGCTCTCCTTTTATAATCAAAAGGAAGAGAAATTAAATAGCAAATATGATCTCCCATAACAATATTGGATTGTTCCCAACAACTTGATCAACCAGAAATTACATTTCCAACAATATTTCAACAAGAGCAAGGCGAATTTGGCTTTGCAACTAAGATTTGAAGGACGGCCGCAACAACAAATCTGTGAAAATCATACTCAAAGAACCTTGTTTTTCTCTCAATACATGCCGAATCTGGGCAAACCATTCTACATTGAAGTTAATTGGGCCCGTTCTGGACAAAACCCATGTTTCGGATTTTCCATATTCGTCTTCATTTTCCCAAAATCTTAACCGTAAAACTGTCACTTCTTGACGCAACAATGCTGAAAGTCAACCCCAAGGAGAGTTGGTCAACTGTGACGTGGCTCTGTCCTCGTTTCCCTTGGTGACCTCGTTCTTCACTCCACGTGGTCTATTTTCTTTTTATTTTATTTATCAATTTCAAAGAAATTGACAAATAAGCTTATTCACAGCTCTCGAATGTTATATTATATTTCCTGACATATATATATAGTTCCCAATATCAAACCTTTGGCGATTAACTATATAATTGGACCTTATATTAAAAATCAACGCTTTCCAAATAAATGACTCATAAATAGACCTTGGCTCTGGGTCCCATCTCCACAATCAATAGCCAATCAAATGTACGCTTGTACCTTAGGTTAAATTCCATGCATCTTTGTTGTGCGACCACCGTCCGATGACGCTACGCCAGATCGATGGCTCTCGACGATATCGCTCGGCATCCTCGTACTAACTTTAATGTGCGATGAGAATACGAAAAGGTGGTTTTGCGCGGGTCCACTTTGCCATGTTATCAATTTCAAAGAAATTGACAAATAAACTTATTCATAGCTCTCGAATGTTATATTATATTTCCCGACATATATATATAGTCCCCAATATCAAACCTTCGGTGATTAACTATATAATTGGACCTTATATTAAAAATCAACGCTTTCCGAATAAATGACTCATAAACGGACCTTGGCTCCGGGTCCCGCCTCCACAATCAATAGCCAATCAAATGTACGCCCGTACCTTAGGTTAAATTCCATGCATCTTTGTTGTGCGACCACCGTCCGATGACGCTGCGCCAGATCGACGGCTCTCGACGATATCGCTCGACGTCCTCGTACTAACTTTAACGTGCGATGAGAATACGGAAAGACAGTTTTGCGCGGGTCCACTTTGCCACCCATTGACAGCTCTGTGGAATCGCTTCGCAACCGAGAGAAACCGCTTGTACACAAAAAGCGGTGCAATGAGGGCAATCCGCCTCCTCAAATCCGCTCGTAGTTTTGCTACAGTGATTGACCAGGGTTAATGCAGGGTTACGCTATTCCTTTTGTTCATCTAACTCGCGTCTAGACAGCAGTTCCGGGTTCGAAAGAAACACCCCTATTTCTTTATACAGCGGTAAATCTACCAAATTAAACAGTGTTCATGGCCACACCTCCTCTGCATAGACCTCTCTTGCGGTTGTATTGATTCAAAAGGGTTGTTCAATAAATAGAAGAGAAACGACAGACAGATGGATGCAGAGTCGATACAGTGACTCGACTCAGTATATATATATATATATATATATATATATATATATATATATATATATATATATATATATATAGGATTCAATTGCTTCGCAATTAAACAATACTTTCATAGACAAAGATTCGAGTCTCTCCAATGGCAAACAAGCTTAGAAATCATTTAATTGGAAACAATTGTAACACACAAAGTTTATTGCAGAAATCTCTCTTCCTCTTGCTCTCTCCTTTTTTCTTCCCTCTATACATCTGAGGGATTACATTTATATACATCAACGTATGTCCTTTTGGTTCCTCTGTGAGGACCGTTATGGTAACTCAAGAGCCTAATTACAATTATTCGAAAACTAAAAACATGACAGATGGACTAACTATTCGACTTCTACAACTCTAACTAATCTAATAATAAAATCAGCTAAGGTATTAACACCTAGCTGTTACAATTCGAATGTTTTCCAACCCTACTAGCCACAACATGTGGACAAAACTCCTACATTGCTGGCTAGTGTCTAATGCCCCTGCATCAGACTCCCGAGGGCAATCTTCTTCATGGGCTCCTGTCCATGAGCTTTCCCACTAATTTGCCTATCTTCTGCAACATTTCTTCAGTCATCCAAGTGGCATCTTCCTCTGGCTTATCCTTCCATTTGATCAAGTACTGAAAGTACTCTTGTCCTCTGGTCCTTCTGAATGGTCTTTTTCCCAATATCTTCTCTGGTTGCAATGGTTGCGCTGGAGGTAGCTGCTCTTTCCACTCAATCTATTCCTTGTCTGCTGCTCTTTCTTCTGCACCATCATCTTCATACTTGTACAAATCTGCAACATTAAAAATGGGAGATATTCCAAAATCAGGTGGCAATTCAATCTCATAAGCGTTTGTAGAAAATTTTCTAAGTATCTTGCATGGCCCAATCTTTTTGAACTTCAATTTATTGTACTTCTTCTTTGGGAATCTCTCCTTTCTCAAGTGTGCCAAAACCAAATCTCCTACTTCAAAGTGAACTTCTTTTCTGCTCAAGTCTGCTCTGCTTTTGTATTTGATGCTGCTACCTTGTAGTTGTTGTTTCACTTGTTCATGTATGGCCTGGATCTCTGAAGAAAATTCCTCACCATCTGCACTCCTTAGCTCTGCTCTTCCCAGATTTCTTAACTCTGATATCCCTCTGGGTGCATTCCATAAACAAATGAAATGGACTCTGCCCTGTGCTCTTGTTTGGTGAGTCATTATATGCATATTCTGCCTGAGGAAAAATATGATCCCACTACTTGGGATGTTCTCCTGCAAGACTTCTCAACAAATTTCCCAGACTCCTATTCACTACCTCAGTTTTTCCATCAGTCTGAGGATGATAAGCTGAGCTGAAACTTAGTTTGGTACCAAGTTTCTTCCACAGTGTCCTCCAAAAGTGCCCCACAAATCTGGTGTCTCTGTCTGAAACGATACTCTTGGGCAACCCATGCAATCTAACAACTTCCTTGAAGAACAAGTTAGCAACATGGGTGGCATCACTAGTTTTATAACATGGAATAAAATGTGCCATTTTGGAGAATCTGTCCACCACAACAAAGATTGCATCATTCCCCCTCTGAGTCTTGGGAAATCCTATAACAAAATCCATACTCACCATGTACCAAGGCCTGTATGGAATAGGTAAGGGAGTGTACAATCCTGCATTCTCACTCCTTCGTTTGGCATATTGACAAATATTGAAATTATTCACAAAATTGTCCACTTCTTCTCTCATCTTGGGCCAGTAATAGAAGTGACTCAGTTGCTGAAAAGTCTTATCAGTACCAAAGTGTCCAGCAAGTCCACCACTATGCTTCTCTTTGATCAAATTTTCTCTCATGGAACATTTTGGTACACACAGTTGGCTTCTTTTGAATAGTAAGTCCTCCTGCAGGGAATAGTCCAGCCACTGGCTTCTATCTGTTAAAACAGGGTTACTACATGCCTCAAATGCTTCTTTAAAATCTAGATCTGTCTTATACAATTCTTTTAGAAAATCAAACCCTACAACTTCAAAATTTGTTTCTTGAACAAGCATGTGCCTCCTACTCAAAGCATCAGCTACTTGATTGGCTTGGCCACTGATATGTTTCAAAACAAAATTAAAAATTTGGAGATACTCAACCCATTTAGCATGCTTATGTTTCAACTTTGGCTGCTGTACAATATACTGCAAAGCATGATTGTTGGAATATAATACAAATACCCTGGACATCAAATAATGTCTCCACTTCTTCAGTGCCTAAACAATTGCATAGAATTCCTTCTCATAAGAGGAATAATTCCTTCTAGTGTCATTCAGCTTCTCACTGAAATACGCCACAGTCCTATCATCCTGACTCAACACAGCTCCAATGGCCTCCCCACTGACATCACATTTTACTTGAAATGGTTTTGTAAAATCAAGCAGAATCAAAACAGGCTTCTCAGTTATCTTTTTCTTCAAAACTTTAAAGTTTCTTTCTGCTTCAACAGTCCACTTAAATGGTTGTTTGCTCTTCTTTATTGTCTCAATTATGGGTGCATTAATCTTACTGAAGTTTCTTATAAACTTTCTGTAAAAACTAGCAAGTCCATGGAAACTTCTTACCTCAAAAACATTCCTGGGTGAAGGCCACTCCACAATTTCCTTAACCTTTTCTGGGTCCATCTTCAATCCTTCTGCAGAAACAACAAACCCCAAATACACCAACTCTTCCTTCATGAATGAGTATTTCTTCAAATTTATTAGCAGCTTCTCTTGGTGCAGCTTCTTCAAGACATGATTAAGATGCCTTAAATGTTCTTCTTTAGTTTTGCTGAAAACTAATATATCATCCAGATACACTATCACAAATTTACCAATGAATTCTTTCAATACTTCATTCATAAGTCTCATAAAAGTGCTAGGTGCATTTGACAACCCAAAAGGCATTACCATCCATTTATATAATCCTTCATTTGTTTTAAAGGCAGTTTTCCACTCATCGCCCTCTCTTATTATAATCTGATGGTATCCACTCTTCAAATCTATCTTTGAGAAATATTTAGCACCACTCAAACAGTCCATTAAGTCCTCAATTCTGGGCAAAGGGAATCTGTACCTGATTTTGATCTTATTGATTGCTCTGGAATTAGTACATATCCTCCAGCCTCCATCTTTCTTTGGGCTCAAAACTACTGGTACTACACATGGACTCAAACTTTCTCTGATCAATCCTTTGTCCACCAATTCCTGTACTTGTCTCCTGATTTCCTCATTTTCCTTGGGAGTCATTCTGTAGGCTGCCTTGTTTGGTAGATTTGAACCAGGGATAAAATCTATCTGATGGCTGATCTTTCTCACTGGTGGCATCTCATCAGGTAAATCATCCACAACAATGTCACAGTAATCATCTAACATCTCTTGGATTTCTACTGGTAAATCAGAAATCTTTGTAGAAGTAAGAACTACCTTAGGTTTGCAAACTAAAGCAAAACTTACCTCTTCTTCTTCTATCTGCTGTAGATATTCCTTCCCGCTCAGCAACAAGGTCTTTGGATCAATCACTCTGCTGGATGGCTCTCCTTCTTCTATGGGAATCAATGTATGATGTACCCCATCCTTGAAGAACTTGTAAGTGTTCTTCTTGCCATCATGCACTGCTGCTCTTTCAAATTTCCAAGGACTACCCAGCAGTATATGACATACACCCATGGGCATTACATCACATAGGACCTTATCTTTGTATTTTCCCATTTGCAGCTCTATCTCACATTGTTCTTTTACAACCAAATGGTGCCCCTTGTGCAGCCAGAACACCTTGTAGGGAGTTGGATGCTCCCTTGTCTTCAACTTCAACTTTTCTATTATCTCAGTGGAAACCAGATTGTCTGTGCTGCCACTATCAATGACTAGCTGGCAGCATTTCCCTTGGACTTTGCATATGCTCCTAAACAAAGTCTTCCTTTGTGTAGGCTCAATGACCTCTTTGGCTCGCTTCAACAGGACCTTATTCACCACCAAGGATTCTCCCCTCTCTAGAAGAATTTCTTCTTCGATCTCTACTTCTTCTCCAGCCTGGACAACAACAACATTCCTTGGACCAACACCCACATTCTCTGGACATTCGTAGTGCTTATGTCCCACTTGCTGACATCTATAACACCTCAATTCTCTACCTTTGCCTCTGTCTCCGCCTCCTCTTCCTTTTCCTCTATAAGAACCCCTTCTGCCCCTTGCATCATCCTCTGTAGATGCATTCTGAGGTGAGCTACTGTTAGCTCCATCCCTGGGTGTATCAGGCTTTCCTCTACCACCCTGAATTCCCTTCCCACGGAAAGTACCTCTCTTCTTGGCAGACTGTTTCCTCAGGAGTTTCTCCTCTGCTTTCAATGCCATTTGATAGGCCTCTTCCACTGTCTTAGGAGACAGGAGACCAATCTCATCTTGGATCTCCAGCTTGAGACCATTCACATATCTGGCAGTCTTCTCTGGTGTGTCTTGGAATTGCCCAGCCCTTATGCTTGTTCTGTAGAATTCCTCTGTGTCTTATTTTACTGTCAACAACCTCTATCTCAGGTTCTACATTTGCTTATACAATGTCAACTGGTAATCACTAGGAAAGAATTTACCTTTTAATTTAGCCATCATTCTGGTCCAGCTTTTAATAGGTTGCTTGCCAACTCTCCTCCTTTCTGCCTGCACTCCATCCCACCAAAGTGCAGCATGTCCTTTCAGCTTTGTTACTGCAAAATTGACCTTCTTATCTTCACTTATTTCTTCATAATCGAAGCACTTGTTCAATTCATTTATCCAGTCCACCAGCTCCTCTGGATTAAGTCCCCCTGCATAAATCGACACTTCAATTCTAGGCTTGACTGCAGACCCCATAATAGTTCTAAGGAGTCTCTTGTCAGGAGGAATTTCAACATTTGCTTCTGCTTCTTCTGTCTCAGGTTCGCTGATGTCTTTAGGATCTCTGGGTTGTCTTCGCTCCAGGGCATCTATTCTGGCCTCGACCCTCGGCAACATCCCCAACACCTCAGCGTTGGAAACAGGTCTTCTTCTGCCAGCACCTCTACCAACTCGGATTGCCATGTCAGTAAAACAACTCAGAACACGCTCTGATACCACAAATGATGCAACAACGCTGAAAGTCAACCCCAAGGAGAGCTGGTCAACTGTGACATGGCTCTATCCTCGTTTCCCTTTGTGCCCTCATTCTTCACTCCACGTGGTCTATTTTCTTTTTATTTTATTTATCAATTTCAAAGAAATTGACAAATAAACTTATTCACAGCTCTCGAATGTTATATTATATTTCCCGACATATATATATAGTCCCCAATATCAAACCTTCGGCGATTAACTATATAATTGGACCTTATATTAAAAATCAACGCTTTCCAAATAAATGACTCATAAACAGACCTTGGCTCTGGGTCCCGCCTCCACAATCAATAGCCAATCAAATGTACGCCCGTACCTTAGGTTAAATTCCATGCGTCTTTGTTGTGCGACCACCGTCCGATGACGGTGCGCCAGATCGACGGCTCTCGACGATATCGCTCGGCTTCCTCATACTAACTTTAACATGCGATGAGAATACGGAAAAGCGGTTTTGCGTGGGTCCACTTTGCCACGCGTCAATAGCTCTGTGGAATTGCTTCGCAACCGGGAGAAACCGCTTGTACACCAAAAGCGGTGTAATGAGGGAAATCCGCCTCCTCAAATCCGCTCATAGTTTTTCTACAGTGATTGACCAGGGTTAATGTAGGGTTACGTTATTCCTTTTGTTCATATAACTCACGTCTAGACCGCGGTTCCGGGTTCGAAAGAAACACCCCTATTTCTTTATACAACGGGAAATCTACCAAATTAAACAGTATTCACGGCCACACCTCCTCTGCACAGACCTCGCCTGCAGTTGTATTGATTCAACAGGGTTGTTCAATAAATAGAAGAGAAATGATAGACAGATGGATGCAGAGTCGATACAGTGACTCAACTCAGTAATTATATATATATACAGGATTCAATTGCTTCGCAATTAGACAATCCTTTCATAGACAAAGATTCGAGTCTCTCCAATGGCAAACAAGCTTAGATATCATTTAATTGGAAACAATTGTAACACACAGAGTTTATTGCAGAAATCTCTCTTCCTCTTTCTCTCTCCTTTTTTCTTCCCTCTATACATCCGAGGGATTACATTTATATACATCAACATATGTCCTTTCAGTTCCTCTGTGAGGACCGTTATGGTAACTCAAGAGCCTAATTACAATTATTCGAAAACTAAAAACATGACAGATGGACTAACTATTCGACTTCTACAACTCTAACTAAACTCAATAATACAATCAGCTAATGTATTGATACTCAGTCGTTACAATTCGAATGTTTTCCACTTACTACCAACATTAAAGGACAAAATCCCCACATTGGCCGGCTATGTCTAATGCCCCGCATC
The DNA here is from genome assembly GCA_034641835.2 of Pinus albicaulis. Lineage (NCBI taxonomy): Eukaryota > Viridiplantae > Streptophyta > Pinopsida > Pinales > Pinaceae > Pinus > Pinus albicaulis. Next base: position 197,618,134 of record CM076584.1, on the reverse strand, counting down.
ATCTGTACGATATGAATATGACACAGAATAGATCAGAAATCCGTGATCACCACAATGGTTGCTGACCCCTCAACACCAAGCATCACTCCTCAAAGTTTACCATAACACCGCAAGTTTCTCTTGCAAATAACACAGCCCTAGAAGATAAACCGTGTTGTTACCTGATGGATAGTTTGGCCTTATGCCAAGATGTAGACATGAAGCTCCAATGATCCAATACACTCTTGCCAATGAGACAGAAGACTCTCCCCACCGAAAGAGGCACTAGAATGGCCGAGATCCGAGTAGATCTAGCCTCCACTTGCCGCAGCTATAAGGAAAACCAAACCTCAACAAGATCTACATTGTAGTTTGAAGAGAAGCTTGGCCAACACTTCGATAGTGACAAGATAAGAAAGACCTCCAAGAGCTACCCAATGGAAGAGGTGGGATGCCCGCTAGGAACACCCGTTAAACATCACTATTCTCCTCTACTAAAATGTACCAAGAGAATGATATATGTCTAAACAGACAATATATTTAGAAATATAATACAATAAAAACCTTCAAGCCAGTTCCTCCTCTTCCTTTTATAAGATTGAGATCTTGAAAAACCGTAAACCATCTCAATGATTGTGTTTCTTTCACATGTGTAGCCTCCATCTAAAACTACAATGTGCATCTAGGAGGTTCACCGTATACAACAACCTGTGAGATTGGGGCAACTTAGATCTAGAGAAAAATAATGCACATCACAACAACAAATTACAGTAAAATTCAGAGCATATAACATCCGTAGATTACAACTTAGATCTAGAGAAAAATAATGCATGAACAATGACTATGACAAATCCATACACTATAGTGTTCTACTACATACCCTTAGGTTTTTAGCAATACATGAAGCACAGATAGATCCGAGATTCTGTATAGATTCATAATTCTTCAAAATTTCTAAAGAAAATATAGGAGTATTCAGATCAGATATGAATATGACATGGAATATCCAGAAATCCATGGATCACCACAATGAAGGGCAAAGATTCTCAAAGACTACAAATCACTCCTCAAAGTTTGCCAAAACACCCTACAACTTCCTCTTGGCAGTATAACACAAACTCGGGAAGATAAATGCTATTGTAGACTTTATGGATAGTTTGGCTTGATGCCAAGATGTAGATATGAAGTCTAATGATTCAATACACCTTTTCCAATGAGATAGAAGACTCTCCCACCGAAAAAGAGGCACTAGAATGGCCTAGATTTGGAGTAGATCTAGCCTCCACTAAGGTAAGCTATAAGGAACCAAAACCTCCAACATGATCTACATTGTAGCTTGAAGATGAAGCGTGGCCAAATGATTGATAGTGGACAAGATAAGCAAGACTCTCCAAGAGCTACTCAATGGAAGAGGTGGGATGCCCGATTAGGAACACCTGCTAAACATCACTATCGCTAAACAAATAAGAGAATGAAGTATGTCTAAACGTACAATATATTCGCAATAAAATATAGTCAAATAACCTCTTATTGTCCTCCTCTTCCTTTTCTAAGATTGAGATCTTGCAAAATTGTAAACCATCTCAATGATTTAGCTTCTTTCACATGTCTAACTCCATCTAAAATCGCACTATGTATATAGGAGGTTCACCGTATCTAGACAACGTGCTAAGGATTTACATGGCTGACTCCAATCAAACAACTCAATCCCTTTCACACATAAGGGTGTTTTATTAAGTTAGCCCAGTATTTAACCTTGTCTACATGGGGCATTGATTTATTCATTGTTTTAGTAGTTTTATTGTCCTCTTTACACATTTATTCTTCCATTAAGAAAATGAACAAATTTTATATTCCCATTAGCTTGGGCTAATTGAGAATATTACAGTCCTCCTCTTCCAAAATGTTGCTTTGTCCTCAAAGCAACTGAGAAAGGACTCATTTGTAACACTCCTCCCTCCTCCATTGGTGACACCATCTGAGGATCGAGATTTCTTCATAAGCTAAGTATTCACATTAAATCCAACCCTCCATGAATTGTATCCTCCAAATTCATTATGAGATATACATAATCCATCCCACAAAGGGAGTCAAGAACTCACATGAAACAAACATGGCTAAACCAATACTCTCCCTATAACATGTGGCATAAGGTACATGAGAGTCTCTATCCCATGAGGTACATACATGCTCTCCAACCTTCCTCAATACAAATTCCCATAAAAAGTACAAATATATCATCAATGTATGGAAGAAAAACTACACATAAGCAAACATAAATTTCGGCATGGCGTTGGGTATAGTCCCACATATGGTACCCAAATTTCCGGTGCACTACTCTCCTCGCATCAGTATCAAGGTATGGTAAAGTGGTTTCCCCCACCACTAAATTGCTGCCCATGTTATCTCACTATGGCTGAAAGTGCGAGATATATTTGGTTCCTTTGGAAAGCACCCATTATAAGAGTAAAATCTCCCTTTGCACATGAAGGGAGTGGCCAAGTTCAAAAATTTTAGTGGCCCAATGTTTCATCGATTTACATGATACATTACTCCATCTAGAATTCATGGCCTACATAAAAATGGTGGAAGAACATGTACAATCAAAAAATAAATTTCTTTCTTTACATGATCATATTCTTCCACCAACAATGTCTCACACATGAGTTGTGCATGGATCTTTCTCCTCTTTCAAAGGAAGGAAGAGATGGCTGAAATGAATCTTGCATAGAGTCCCATGGGCTGCCCCAACTCCACATAGTTCATGCATTCTTAAAAATGCTGATATGATTGCTCCTTCAAGCCTTCCCAATGAAAGCTTCTCATGATGATGTTGTAGATCCCCATGGAATGCATGTGGCTGAAACATAACTCCTTGTATGCTCCTTGTAGTATGTTTTTTCTTGAGCTTAGTAGCTCTAGACAAGAGTCCTATCATGATGATAGATGACTCCTCCTAGGACTAAGTAGCCCTCTTTCATGCAACTAGTCATTAAGTATCATACATGTGTGAAGATCTTTGCAATAATCCACTAGTAGTTGGGATTTCCAATACATGTCTACAATGCTCAACAATGACATCGCTAATGATGCATCACGAAAGTCTGTCATGTTGTTGATCCTCTCCTTGAAATCTCCTATGCCAAAGGTGTGTGTTGGAAGGTTGTTCCTTCCATTTCTTCTCCTCCCACAACACAGATCTAGGAAAGAGATCGTGATGATGATAAGGGAGAATATTCCCCTCCTCCTTGAGCTTACCCAAGTCTCCCATCACTATAGCTTTGTCTTCAAGTGCTCCAATCCCTCTTCGCATCTATTTTTGGAGCGGCAAGTTGTGAGGTATTCCCCACAAAATCTGAATCATGTGGCCTCCTAGGTGGTTTGCCCCTGAGATAAAAGTGTCCCATGCAAAAATCTCATGAACACAATAGATGTGACTGGGTGAGGTCCTTGCTTCCACTACGCAAATCCACTCTCGGTTTTCTATGTGGAAGTGTTATGTGAGGGGTATGTGTGCATGCCTTTGATCATTTGATATCACCACTCTTCTTGTCCCACCTATTCCATTTGCAAAGCCTCCCAATCAGTGGTGACATTCCCCAATGTAATAAACCATTGAACACCCAAAATCATATTGATGTACGAGTACGTTAACTACAAAGAAGTGATCCGACAAAGTGTGGGATCCCATGGTGAGTGAAATTGATGGGGCATAATGCATGATTGCATTGTTCCATATCTTGGGACCAAAACATAAAATCCTCATAATTATCGGTGGGTATGTCCTCCTTTGCACAATATGGGCATCAATAAAGTTGTGGGTAGCCCCACTGTCAATCAATACGACACCCTCTAATTCATGAGCTGAACTCTTGAACTCTTAAGGTCAAGTACTTAGGTACTCCTCTCAAAGATGCAAGAGTTCCCTCCAATAGGAGAAAATTCCCCATTCCCATCTCTCCGATGTTGTATAATCTCCCTCAACATTGCCGCGTTGCTGTGACCTCCTCTTGGTTCATCATCTTCATCTTCTTAGATCGAAGACCTCTATGTAAAGTGATTTACCAACGGCACATGTCTGTGTCTATGTACCCATGGTTCTTGACAAGTGAAGCATAGCTTCTTCCTTCTTAGATCTCTCCGGACTTCAATATCAAGAGGCTTATTGAATGAGCTCTTCTTGGAAGGAGCAACTTTATCTTCCTTTCCTTTAGAAGGAAAAGAGGGCTTGTCTTTGAAAGTTTTCGCTTTTGCGTAAGGCATATTGAAGGTATCTAGCCCTCTCAATGGCAGCATGTAAGGTAATGGGCTTGGTATGCTTCCTAACGCCTTTGAAGAGGTTCATCTAGAACATCGATGAACATATACACCCTTCTTGCAACGTGACAAGTCGAAACATAATAGATAATCTCTGAAATTCGAAATATAAGACTCGTATTACGGTTGCTTCAACTTTACCAAGACTCGTGAAAGGTGCCTCCGGATCTCTTCACGTCAAATCTTCCCACCACTCTTCTAGTGAACTCGAATAGTAGTCACATTGGTATGACCCAATGTAGACAAGCCATGGGAAACCACTAGTCATGTGCTTCACCTTCAAAGTGCAACACCGCAATCTTGATAGCTTCCATCTCGGAGATTTGTTCAACTAAAAATAGATGTCAGGTTTCTCCACCCATGCTTTGGAAAAGCACTTGGCATGACCCATCAAAATTAGGTAGAAATAATCTTCACATAGAGTGATGTCGATCATGATTATGAGTGAATCCACCATCTCTATGTTGATTCCTTAGTCTTATTTTATCCTTCAGATAAAAGAACTCTTGAAAACTCAAGTGATATTTGAATCTGCGATTCTAAGGCTGATATTCTTCAAACTAGTCTTCAAGGGATGCTTTTTCTTGTAACCCTTCATTTCCCATAGCCAAAAAAGGTAGGCATGATGAAGCGTTGGGAAACTTTGTGGTTGACTCACTGTTTGATCATTCCAAAGTGGTGAGATATCTTAAGAGCTTTCTTCCAAGATGAAATATCTTAGCAGATTCTTTGATTCTATCCATTCCCATCTCTTTGGTCTCTCTAGCAAGATCTTGCATGGCTTTCAAAATATTTTTTGCAAACTCCTTTCCTTCTTCATCACTTCCGCATTTGAGGGCTTTACCCTTGTCTTTGTCATCATTTGTGTAATCAAATTTATTCCTTTGTCTTATTCTTAGATACCTCTTTCTCTCTGTCAATAAGAGGTTCATCTTATTTTGAGAAAATATTTTTCTTCTCAAGGGAAGCACTGGCTGTGCTAAGATGATTGCTTTGATACCAACGTAATATCCCAAATTGGGAACAAGCGATAGCACTAAGCAATGCTTCTCAAAAATAACACAGTTCAGGGAAAAATGAGAGCAGGAGGCCAATACGGAGGCTCAATATTTACTTATACATCGAGAAAATAATATTTACAATGTATAACATGAAATAGAAGACAAAAATGGAAGAAATCCCTCAAAAGAGAGTCTTTGCTCCAAACACATATATTCATTGCAAAAAGGCTTGACAATGTTATTTTATAGAGCATACGGTAGTTGTAGATTAAAAACTTAGATAAAGAGAAAAGATAGTATGAAAAATCATATCTATGACGGATCCATACACTATAGTGTCTCTACTTTACATACCCTTGGGGTTTTCGAATCACATGAAGCACGAGGAGTAGATATGAGATCTTATGCGGTGATATGCATAATTATTTAGAATTTACCGAAGCAACTATAGGAATATTCATATCGGATTTGAATATGACATGGAATAGGTCATAAATCCATGGATCACTATAGTGAAGGGGCAGATCAACAGCAATCGAGATACTCCTCAAAGTTTTCCAAAAGACCTGCAACTTCCCTCTTGTAGATAACATAGTCCTAGAAAATAAACTATGTTGTAGACTTGATGGAGAGTTTGGCACGATCTCATATGTAGATTTGAGGCTCCAATTATCCAATACAATCTTGACAATGAGATAGAAGACTCCCCTTTGAAAAGAGGCACTAGAATGGCCTAGATCGCGAGTAGATCTAGCACTCCAATTGTTGCGGCCACAGGACAACCAAACCCCTAAACAATATCTACATTGCATTGGAATATGAAGCTTACGCCAAATGCACTGAGGTGATGACAAGATGAGAGAAAGTCTCCTCAAGAGCTAATCAATGGAAGAGATGGGATTCTCGATTAGGAACACCCAATGCTAAACGCACATTATTCTCTGCTAAATCAACTCAAAGAGAATGATATATGTCTAAATAGACAATATATTTAGAAATATAATACAATAAAAAACCCTTATCTTGTTGTCCTCCTCTTCCTTTTATAATATTGAGATCTTGAAAAACCCTAAACCATCTCAATGATTTAGCTTCTTTCATATGTGTAGCCTCCATCTAAAACTATGTATGCTGCATCTAGGAGGTTCATCGCATCTAGACAACGTTGTTTAGTTGGTCATGGTTGACACACTCCAAATAGCTTTCAATCCCTTTCACACATAATGGTGTTTTATTAAGTTAGCCTATATTTAGCATTCGTACTCACATGGGGCATTGATTTATTCATTGTTTTATGAGTTTTTATTTTCCTCCTTTACACATTTATTTCTTGCAATAAGAAAATGAAACAAAATTGTATATTCCCATTTTCTTGGGTTAGCTGGGAATATTACAAACCTTATTCTTTTTTCTTATCTTCCACTGTTGTCGTGCTGGGGTATCTTGGGTCCTTTTGAGTTCTCCTTCCTTTAGCTTCTTTTAAACCTCTTGCTATGCCTTGGCCTCTTTATCCCTTATTTCTCGTTGATCTTTAGGGAGATCACTTCCTGCAGTATTCTTTGGCTTTTTTTCTTTGGCAGATGAAGCTCCCCCCACCGAGTCCTTCCTTTTCAACATGTTAACCCTTTCTTATAAATGTCCGTCATCGTAACCCCTTCATCCTCACTCGCGGTTGGTTGATTCTCAGGCTCAACTTCCCTATCTTTGTTGTACCGAGTTCTTAACTTGTTCCTCGACAAGGTATTTTGGTGTGTTGGTATTTCTAATTGAACTTGGCCCATTTGCGGTGTATAGGGACGATCATTTCGGGATCAAATGATCTATGTGCTAGGGTTACGAAGTGAAAACCTTTATGTCCTCTACCTCTTTTTCTACCACTTTGAAGTATTTAACGATGTAGCACTTGCGTAGTAGCGGGAGGGTAGGCCATGGCTTATTTTTTCCTCGATGAGGACTTTGTAAAACCCACTCGACATTTGGTAGCACACCTCTTGTAGCATCATTTTATCAATTACATATTTGGGTAGTGTGTGAAATGCTTGAATGATTCGAAGACCACGATAAAAAGTACTCTCTCGTAATGGGGAACCGCTTGTCTACGAGTTACCATTTCCATAGCCCTACGTAGGCATGCAAGGAGTATCTTTACCAAAACATCGCAGAGCGTGGGGAAGAAATTGTAGTGAGATGGAATCCATATCTTGCTTGTGCTTGGAAGCCCAGAACACATTCGAATGTTAGTGAATGGGCCCACCAAGCTTTACATCCCGATTATGCGACCATCCCTTGAAATAACATCTCACGCATCTGCGTCTAAGAGGTAGGAATCCATGTAAAATTCTCAAACGCATCCTCTTTCACGGGTGCTTGTCTTTGGTGATATGTTTGCTCCGAGGAGACGATACTACTAGGGTATGCCCCGGTTGAAATAGGTGCCTTAGGAGGGGATTGCATGTTGGTTCCCCATATTACTCAGTGTAGTCCCTTATTGTTATTAGTGTAGCCCCCTTATTGTTATTGTTGTACCCACCCACAACCCCCATATTGTTATTATTGTTTACTTAAATTATTATTGTTAGGGTCGGCTAGGATTATATCGACCCCATGGACCCCTATATATAGAAGGAGGTTTTTTAATTTGTATCATCCAAGAATTGTTCATTTATGTAATGTATTGGAGGTTGCCCCCCTCAAAGTAGTTTATTTCTAAGGCGTTGATCTCTCTTTTCTTCTTTTTTTGTAGTTGGTTTCATAACATTTGGTACGTGAGCTTTGAATTCTAGGGTTTTCTTTGCACCAAACAAATCATCGTGGAAATTTTTCGCTATAATTTTTTTTGCTAAGAAGGTTCGAGCTAAATTTTTTATAACAGAACCACAATCTTGAGGAACGTCGTGGAAAAATTTCAGATCTTGGTTACAATATTTTCAAAGATATGATGCGGCCAAATTGAGGCTTTTTGCGGATCCTAAATTTAACATAAACATGTCATCGTGGAATTTTAGCTATATTTTTTTTCGACGAGGGTTCCTATTAGTCATTAGTATTTTTTTCCTTTTTTAGATTACTAAATGCTTATCCTATATTTCTAGAAATGAAATTCATGAATGTTGTGACTGAAAATCTCCTGCCTTCATTATCCTTGGGATAATGTTTTTCCCTATTTTACCATTCTATCATGTCAAGGTCGCTCCTGCCACCCCAGAAGACCCATCGTGGGCTCGTGCCACTAATTTTCATTATGTTTGTCACCCCTGACCTTATCACTTTTGTTTTGGCTAGCCTAATTCCTCCACTTTCCACCTAGGATCACCAAAAAACCTACTCACTCTTGTGTTTCTCTGAATACATCAAGCATTGATGGTCTCAAAACTATCTTTGCTCTCTTTAGATAAATCAAATACATTGGATTTTGGGTCTTCAATACGTCAAAATATCAAAAAGCTATGTTTTTTATATTTGATGCCCAAACAGCAAGTTTTCGATCAAAGTCCAAGTCCAAAGAGCCTCCCACTAGGTCACCTAGGGTTTCATAGGTTATAGGATTTTTTTGGTGTTCTAATCTTTTTTTCCTATACAAGAGGTTGCAATCAAGGAGGAAGAAGGACATGACATTATTGTCCAAATGAATCATAAAATATTTTAAGGAAGGCCTCCTTAGACCAACCTAAGCTTGTTTGTTTCATCAATGGTTTAATAAAGTAGCTTTCAAATATGTTTTGTATGGTTAGCCATGTTTACTTGATGCTATCTAAACTGCGTTTGTGGAATCTCTCTTTGATGTACTAATTGCTAGGTTTAGCCAAAGAGGCCATGTTTTGATCATGCCTTTGTCCTTGCTTAAGAGTTTTTCCTCAAATTTATTTATAGCTTTGATCTCGGATCCTTGGGAGTTCTCTTCTTGGATTAAATTTATTTTTCATCTTATATGTTTTCTAACCTTGAAGGTGAAATCACTAAAGTTTGATCAATTTTATTGCTTTCTTTGTTTTCATTTGAATTTTTTCATCTTTAATGTCTATTTCTTTAAGTATTTTCATTGAGTTAATGGTTTTCCATATCTCATGATTATTATCTTTTTTCTTATCGCGTATTTGAGACCTTATTATTTATGGGTATTTGACAAAGGATACTTCACTACCCTTTTCCCTACCTTGTTCACCAACTTAATGTCTATTTCACTTCACACATAACCTTAAAGATCTATTGAACACACTATATTTTCCTGTGATGCACTCGACTCATTGTTGAGATATCCATGACTTTCGTTGACTCCATAGCCCAATGATTTAAAGACCTCTCACTCCACCTATTCTACCCGGTCATCTTACCCAACCAAAAGAAACAACAAACCCTACACTTAACAACTATCCTAAAATAAACCATCTAAAGTAAACAAGTTCACATCATTTTCATACAATAGAGAGAGCCCTCTGCGGAGTCCCAGAGAAGGCTAGGTCCTAGGACTCCAAAGACGAGTACGATGTTACCGCACGTATTTGGTCTACCAATTTGATAAATCATGGGACACCGACATAATGGCGATCACAATGGAGCTGCAGTACATAGTATCCTAAAAACTCTTATAGACTCATTTGACCCTTAGTTAAAGCTTAGAAAATCAGCGATAGCTAAGAGTATACTCCGGTTGTTTCACCATCCTAGCAAAATAGTGACTTAGATATAGGATACTCATACAAACCTTAGGGCTACATAAATAAACTCATAAAACCCCAAAAAAACATCCCTAGATTGGTTTTTTGTCAATAATGGTGGTGGAACATACACACATATCCTCAAAACAACTAAAAACATCCACCCCAGCGACTCCACTAGCCTCGAGTAGGCCTATTAATTCACTAGTTCTCATGTAGACTTCTAGGCTGTGTCAAATCAACCTTGAGAATTACTAGAAGCCTCAGTCACATACGTGGCGAGTTTACCAAGCACTAAGAGAGGCCGACCTTCTCGAAAAAAAGTCCCAAAACTTTCAGCCTCTCTACATTTTGAGGTTGAAATCTAGCTTCACAAAGGATCAGACGGGATCTCATCAGTACCCCAAATCCCTCCTACCATAGTTGATGACCCGAAAGAAAAGATTTTGTGGCAAACTTCTAAAAGCTGAAACTTAACTCTTGTCGAGACCATTCATAAAGCAAGCTCGTACGAACATCTTATAGCCTTGCAAGATCCCACGATAACTTGCACCATACAAATAACCTTTTTCAAAACCAAGTCACATAGTGAGATTGACGCTGGGCCCGACCTTGAGCCCATATATTTGCGTGCAAATTTCTAGTGGAGAAGCCCCTCCTTCCACTCCTCCCCGAATTTCGGCTTCTCCATCACTTTAGCTCTTTCCATCCCAAATATACTTAGAATCAGCTTTGATGGTCCAAGTACTTCCACCACACCCATCCATACCTCCTTTCGTTCAAACCACTCCACTTCAACCCACACCTCCTCTCACAAACCCTCCTCTTGTAAATCCACCATTATCTCCCATTAGCTCCCATCATGGTAGCTTGGTATGTCCCCTCGGGGTTTTTTACCACAATCTCTAGTGCCCTTTTTCAGCCGGCTACCGGTCAAGATCCTCATTTCACGAGTAGCCCGAATCTAAACACCCGTGACAACATGTAGATATAATGAATGATGCCTTTGACTATATGGAGTTGGAATATGAAACCATGAAAATGAGGATTTTTTGCCCAAAGTCTAGGAGGGGAAGCTAAAAAATGGTTTAAAACTTAACCCCAAAAATCGCTTTACGCATGATCTCCCTACTCCTTACCAAAATTTCGCAAACACAAGTGAGATATCAAAAGAAAAAACCCTCTCCAGGATCCTAGTAGAATATAGAAATCATAGAGAAATGCAGAAAGTGTCCCAAGACTACGCACTAGGTTCAACGGTGTTTACAAAAACACTCCCACCAAACATGAAACCCACACTAGGCTTAGCCTTAGCAAACACTTTACGGCAAGGTTTTGACCCCGGACATGGCATATCATCTTAGAGAAAAGAGAGCCCCAAACTTTAAGACATGAAAAAGGGAGATATAAGTGTGGAGGCCAACTTAATTGAAAAGATAGCTAGGATAAGATCAGAAAAGAGAGTAACTACAAGGATGAAACCATGCCCTCAACCTCCTCATCTGTTCTAGGATTGAAAACCTAGTTAGAACCATGGAAGAGAATGATGGAGAGGATAAGCCTAAACTGAAACATAATTCCTCCTAGGGAAAACCAAGAAAATTCCCAAAGCAAAATAGGAATCCCCAACCTCCAGAAAAGACCCTCCCAAAAATAGGCCAGAGACAATGGTCAACAAATTAGGCCACCCTTCCAAGATAATTATGTAGATGAAGAGGGAAGAAGTCAAGAACTTGAGGAAATCCATGTAAACACGATAGGTTACGACAATGAGGGTGAAGTTTTTCTCCCGAAGAAAGAAACACGATCTCTTTTTCCCTAGATTAAATTGAAACAAATTGTGAAGATTTTGAAGACTACCCAAATTGGGACTTGAAAATTCCATAATGGAAGACCATGGCAATATGACCTTGAGAGTAAAATAAATCAAGAAGCTTCCAAGAAAAACCAAATAGAGTATTGCTGTTAGGAAAGCCTAAAAACACTCCCTAAGAGGACAACAGACACTATCATCACTATGGCTAAAAAAGCGATCCCAAGCAAAGAAAAAATCGGCCAACAAAATAGTGACACAAGCTGCCCTAGTACATCTACTAGTGGCCCCGAAAAAATTTTATTATCGAAAAGCACCAAATCAAAATCAGCAAATTAAAAATGTATAAAAGTTCATGGCTAATAAAAGCGATGTAAATATGTCTAAAACACTAGTACCTTTTAGCTTTGAGGGAGAGATTGATAAAAATCAGATAACCATACCTCTCACTGAATTGGTAACTCAGTAGTTTGTCACAGGTCTGTGTTGAAGGTAGTTGAACTTAGGAAATGATGCGACACCCTGAAGTTAACCCGACTGACAAAACCGAGTTGTTGTTTCGGACTGAGGTTGAGGGAAAGTATCAAGAAGGAGCTATCCTCCTTTCTATATCATCCTAAATATACATGACAAAATATTACACAATACCATGCTAGATTGGTGCCTCACACAACCTCATGCCTAAAGTTGTGATGGGAGAGATTAGGCCTATAAATAGATAAACCCTACAAATACTTGCACTCATTCGATTCGATAGAGTCAAGTGTCTTTTGGCCTAATCGAGGATCTCTCGTGTCAATCTAGCACATAATACTTTGCTAAAGACCTTTTCATGGATATAGTAGTGGAAAATATTCCCCCTAAGTATGGCATGCTTTTATCCGGATCTTGGGGAGCCAAACTTCAGGGAAAACTTCAACTGGATATGTCCTGTGCCACCATCCCTATTTTAACCCGAGGACAAGAAGATTTACCAAGATAACACATAGAAGTATATGGTTACTATTCAAGAAAGTGCAAACAACACTCCTATTTACTCCATTCATTTAGATCTTGATTATTTCATCTTGAGTAATGAAGAATAAATTCAACGAGAAAATAAGTGAAGTTGAAGCAGAGATCTAGGCACACACAACGAGTCAAACTAATCTCTGCATGAGGAACTCAACAATTAAAACTATAGCGGCCCACGAACAACCACATGATGATAAAGCATGAAGTTGACTTTATGAAAACTAAAAATGAAATTTCAAAAACCAAAAAATCGGTTTGGAATCAAATTAACTTTGTCAAATAAAGGACAAACCTCAAAAAATAAAACTTTTCCATTTTTCTAATCCGGAAGTGCTGAAATACTCTCACATAATAGGAAATCTTCATGAATCTGGATCAAAGAGTCTTATGTTTTTTCCTTACATAGACACCTCATCATCCAAGAGTTTCTTCCCTTTGAAAAGTTGTTGACTCTTAAAAATATTGTTGGGGACCCCTAAAGGGTATATCTGGGCCGATATGAGGAGTATAATGTAGGTAGCCTAGAAAGACCCAAAATGATTAAGCTATCCAGAACTCCGTCATTACACACAAAACCTGAAATACATAAAATAGTACAAGAGAAGTTTTAGGATCGCTATGTATATAGTGATGAAAGCTAAATCCTTGTAGACACGGAGACATTATTCAAAAGAGGTCTCCTTCAAAGAAAGACAATGAAACCCTTGGACAAATTATGTCACTAACAAAGAAATCCAAAGGATGCGAGACTACGCATAGACTTTGGGTACCTAGACAAAACACCCGTGAAGTACAAATACCATTTTTCCCAAGATAAATCATCATGTACAAAGGATAGGAGTTTCTAACAAGATGTCATTAAACTGATAGTGTTTTAGGTTACCGGGTTGCACGATCCCTCTTGCGGACAAGAGCTTGATCTCCCTAGTATCTAGGATATCTAGAAACAAATGGATAGATGTAGACCATTTTTTCTATACTATTTTTTCTTAATAATTTCTCATTAACTACGGATAGATACTCCTACCAAATTCAACGCTTGTTCGATCAATCCGGTCGCTCGAAGTTATCGATCCATCATATAAGATGCGCAATCAAAGGCAAGCAAACCAAATCTAAAGCATCCGCAAAAATATGATAATTTGAAAGAAATAATCTATCTTAGTGATCAAGGAGTCTAAGAATTAAATCATTCAAAATATATATGAACAACCCATTGAGAAAATAGAATCCATTGTATTAACTTTGAAAAAAAGAAGAAACCTTAAAACCTTGATGCCTTGATGTTTGTGCATGGTTCTTCAAAGTGCTAAACAATCATTTTCCTTAGTTTGACAAGACTCCAACTCTCCGAATCAAAGCATAAGACTATGTCCATGAGTATGTAATATCTCTCATGCCAACGATGCCAAATGTGGAGAGTATAATTCTTCAAAACGATTCTCTTCTATAAAGCTAAGAAGTAAGTACTCAACTACTAAGTATCCAAAACGTACCCTTGAGGCCGAAACTTGGTCTCAATTTATAGTCGAAGAGAGGGTAGGTTTCAAACTCCAAAGTGAAAGGATAAAGCCCTCTAATTATGGGATTTTATCTCCAAAAACCAAAGGGATAGCTCCATTTATGAAGGGTTGAAGGTTCATGAATGGAAGGATATGCCTCGACCAAATAGCACTTCTACAAGGCCCCGAGTGGGAAGATATTTGACCCACTGGCTTCTAAAACAATTTTCTCTTTATTTTACCTTTTACGAAGTCCGCATTTTTAATGATCTTTACGTGTGGGATGTACAACGAGTTTTTATAGCAATTAGTCACGGTACCATAGGGAATGACTAGGAAAAGTGTGAGAGTAGGCTTTTTTAGGATTTTTAAGAGCTTCTTCGGTTAGAGATTTGATTAGGGGAACTTTGTGTTTTTAGACTTCTAAGGGAGCAATAATAGGCATGATGAACCATATGATGGCTAAATGTCACGATGACAAATTTTAGTGTAACAGTTGCCTCAAGTGTAAGTCTAAGGAGTTTCTAAAAGAATTTTGAAGAGTGAAGTGCTTTATCATTATGAGAATAAGGCTACGGGAACACGCTAGATCCTCGAAAAAACATTCAATGCAAGCATAGATATGTATATCATCGTCGAGGGTAGGAATTCTATACCCAGGTTCAAAAACTAACTACATGTTATGATACATAAATGATTTTCAGAATTACATGAAGAGTAGACAACTATGGACGCCAGTGACCATCAGGGTTTGAAGTAGTCTATTGTATGATGAATAATAAAATTTCTCATGACCTATATGGTGGAAACTAGGATCTAGGTCTTGATTCTCGCTTCTCTAACTAGCGTGATTCTATCCACGAGATTGAGTTTGCTCGAAGTAAAAAATGTTAGAAACCACTCGATTACTCGATCAATGATGTAAATTGTTAACGAAGTGTAGAGATAATACCATCAATAATGACAATGGTTCTCCAAAAAGTACTCATACAATCCATGAAATGTGAATTTGTGATCTGAATTCGACATTTCCACCATAATCGATCGATCGAAGGTCAATGATGCAACCTATCCCTCGAAGACGAAATGACACGCCATTAGGGAAAGTGCATATTCCAAGATGTCGTTAGGATTCTCAGATCAATTTCCCTAGGTGATGAAGTGTCATCGATAGAAATTGATCTCAGTGGTGGGAAATTCTATGACGCGGAACCTTTGGGTCAAGTTTTGAAGAATTTTTAAAAAAGGATTGACTTAGGGATGGTCAACAGCGAATGGAGACAAATTTTTGCAATGCAAGGTTTATTAAACTGATCCCTTTGAACACATAACGACAACTGTAGATGGTGGCGATTGACACTAAAACTAATATCCGAAACTGGATGAAGTCTTTCAATGTGGTTGATTAACTATTTGGTGAAAGGATTTTCCCAACCCTGGACATTAATGTGACAAAAGTGTCATGTTCAAGAGTGGTATACAACTTTTTAAAATGAAGTATGACAATTGGATACATTTTCTCTCTTTTTCCCCCACCATTTCTACGGAAAGTACCTCTTTATTTTTGATAAGCTTGAGAGGATAAAATTTGCTTGTTATATAAGCTCATCCTTTAGATGAGTCCAACTTAGTATTAAAATCAAACCCTAAGAAGGAGTGGTTCGTCTTTGTTTATAATTTACAGGGTCCTTTATCTGTTAAGTTTTAATGAGTCCAAGTATAGGTGAAAATTGGTGTTTTTCGATTTTATGGCGTCGAAGAAAAACTTAAGAAAAACTCCATGGGTGGAATTTTTCACAAATTTAGTTTCTCAAGCCCAAAAAGGATAAAAATAATGTAGGAGAGAAGTCTATTGACCATGATTAGTCAACCTATACCTTTTTCATAAATAGTCCATTTCGATCCAGAAAAAGGGATAAACTTATACCGAAGGGACGACTGTTCATTTCCCTTTAATGAGTTCAAATAATCAAGTACTCGGTAATATTTTCATGTTTAGAGAGTCCGAAAAGGGCTTAAAATAGGACTCCATGGTTTCGCTTTTTCAATAAGTTTTAATGGGTTTGAAAAAGTGATAAAAACATACTCATATAATGTCGCTTTTTCCGTAAATTTTAACGAGTTCGAAAAGTGACAAAAATAATACTCATTTTCCGAAAAGTGATTATTTTACCCAAAAAATCCTCGTATTCTCGCACAAAAACCCAAAAAATTAAACATACCTTTTTTAGATAAGTAAAAATTATTTGAAAAACAACCTTTCAAAGTGGAAAATAAACAAAATATTATTTTATTTATTCAAAAAATCTTATAAAAATTGATTTAACCAATTCATTTTTACCATTTGCATCCCGTTGGATGGATAAGTCGTTCTTGCGGACAAGACAAACCTCCCAAGTTTCTTACGGACGGCTAGCAACAAACGGACAAACAAAACTATCTTTCTCTATATATATTGTGATTCATAATTAAATTCTATAAAGGTTTAACGATCTTACCTTTGATCCAATGCTTGTTTCTAGTAGTATTCCTTCACTCACCCAAAAGGGTTATCTTCGAAGAGCTGTAATCACAAAAAAACAAACATCAAATAGCACCTACATAGCATATATTCATAAATCATATCCATTATGGTGATCAAGGAATCCATAAAATAAACCAATCAATCGACTAAATTTTTATTGAGAAAAACAGATTTATTTGTATTAACTTAAATAAGGAAGAGCCTTACAATTGTGTTTGCCTGATGTTGTACAAGCCTTCCTGTGGTCCGTAGAGCAGTGCTTTACTCGCGATCAGCCTTGCACTCTTCCAATCGATATACATACGATGTGCATGTAATCCTTCCCACATGAAATCTCGGCTAAAAGGGTCTAAGTTTCAACAAAGACTTCACCTCCAACAATACTAAAACTTCAACTCATCAATTAGTAACCCCTTGAGGCTTCCCCTATGCCTCTTTTTATAGTGGAGAAGAGGAGGTTACAGCTCCATACAAGAAGGGATAGAATCCTCCTTCAAGGGGATTAGTTCCTTGAATCAAGGGGTTAGCTCCTTATTGATGGGATGCATGAACATGAAAGGAGCATACTTTCCACCACACGAATGTTTCTAGAAGCTTCTAAAAACAATTTTAATTGAGCTTCTAGATTTTACTTGTGCCTTTTCTAATATTTTACAAGGGTCCTCTTTTAATAAGCGAGAAAGTGCGCTTAGTTACGCATGATTTATAGCCAAAAAGTGCAGGACCGCAGTGCAAAACTAGGAGAAAATGTGGTACTAGAGTTTTAAAGCTTTTATGAGCTTTTCTCTTAGTTTCAAGGCATGAATTTGGGAACTTTGATATTGTATACTTTCAAGGGAGTACTAAAATTTCATGGTAACAAATTTTAGTGTAAAACATCTAGAGTGAAATTTGAGAGCTTTTGGTAGAAAATGTTCAAGGAGATATCGAAGAACCGACCCATCCAAATCCAAAACCGTTGACTCCAAGTAATCCACAATTCATTTCTCTTCGCTTTTGCTCGTTTACATTCTCTTTTTAGGCTTTAGAATCATTTTTTAGGAGAAAAAATAGGTTCAAAAAATTTCTCTCAGAGGTACCGCCGTAAAAGACACAAGACTGTTGATCCCGATAATTTTCCAAAGGAAAATTATCTGGGGTCCCACAATTTTCGTGTATAACATGTGCGGTAGCTCGCACCGTCTTAATGAAAAAAAGTGAAGAGGCACCATGAACAAAATAAAAAATATGTTTTCTCCTCAAATTAAGCCAAACTTTTTCCATTCTAATTGAATCTAATCTTTCAATATGTCTATTGCATGAGTATCCACAATGCTTGAATGGAGAGAATGTGAACATGAGGTAGTAGATGAGGCAGTCTATGGGAAGTTTACCCACAATGCGTGTTTTGAAAAATTGTGGATTATACAAATATTGGGAAATTCAGTGGCATGAGGGCTCAAGTACTGCTCTCTTGACAGGGGTTGGTAGAACAGGTGGGATGTTCAAGAATAGTGTTTCATTATCGATGATCACCACTCGAAATTGAGCTAGAGGATATATACTTCCTTACTGAGTTTGTCCAAAAGAGGAGAACCTATTTCCTTGTTTGGGGGCCAAGCAAGGTGGCCGATCTATAGCTAGCTACCAACAATAATTTTTGTAATGAAGAGGTTGATACAAAAGACAACCGCATTGATATAAAAACTATTATTTGTCTTGAACTCAAAGTGGTTGCATTCATAGTGGCTAGATTGTGTGGGAGTGCAGCTCCACACGTGGCTACTAAAGCCCGCATGCAGATAACAGTCTGAATGCTATAGAGGCACCATCTTCAACTCGGTGTGAAGGAGTGGTGGCTAATGTAAAAGGCCAATTGACTAGAGTTAAGAACACAAAGTTGAAAAACTTTGGATATGGAGCTATTGTAGTTTCTTTTGCTCGGGAGAGGATTCCATCTCTTGCCCCCCGACTTATATCGCGTAGATGCCGGTAGATTCACGTAACCTCTGATGGCCCGCTAGGTACAAGTCATGGCCCGTCATGGAGAGGGTTTTTAGATAGTTTGATTTACACCCGCATACTTTCATTGGCTACGTAACCACATCTTCACCATTGAAGATTTTCCTTATGTCTGGGATAGATTTCCGTGGTGACCCCGATATGCCTCTTCCTCCAGGAACACAATGGGACAAGTCGTGTAAATCAATCATTTTGATGTGTTTTTAATTATAATTAAAAAAAATCAATCGTCTTAGTACTAATTTCAAAAATTTAAATGCATATGTTGGTCCACGAAGACCAACCAATCTCCGCCGCTTCGAGAGGAAGCGACCGTATGCTATTGCGCCGCCAAAGAATTAGGAAACAGAGATTCTCACCGATTTAGAGCAACATGGAGAGGTTAACCGCAGATATTCCAGACTACTATGGATGATATTCCCTTTATGCCTCCGCAGAGGCATGTTGTTGGTGTTCTTGGCTAGTTTCGTAGATATATGCATAGAGTGGCACAAGCGATAGTGTATTATCATGATCATCACCATGGATAGTGGATGATCATCGCAGTGCTTTTTATATCATTACCTTTCATATCATAAGGTGTTTTAAACCTATGGTCCTAGACAATGTAATATTTTTTTGAAACACAAACTCTATCTATGATATCACTACTTTCGACTGGGCTATCTTGTTCAACACTTATTGAATGTTTTTTTAACTTAACTGTTTTAATGTCGCAAATGTTTATTTATAGCATTATTATCTAATGCATCAACCAATGTATTTAAATTTCTAGTAATGTGTTGATATTCAATGTAATCAAAATGTCTTTCCAAGAGACGAACCTTCAAGAATAATCTCGATAACACTGATTTTTAATTGCATTTACTCTGTTTAAATGTAATACAATGAGTTTATAATCTAACCTAACGATCATACGTCGAATTCCAAATGAAATGGCATTAGATAATAACTCAACCATTGCACTATATTCTGCAACATTATTCGTTGTTTGACTAAGGCTTACCCCATGCATAGAAACTAACTCATTGGTGGGTGAATAGATGACCCATGCTTGTGGAAGAAATATTCCGTGTACTACGATAGGCACCGGTAGAAAAACCAATGTAGGTTTGAAGGGACGTCGACATCCGCAATATCAAGAGTAATCAAGATAAGCATGAATAGTAGTCAACACAAAATTTTAACTAGATACACTCATCTAATCTAAAGCAGCTAATCTAGAAAAAATAACTAATCTACATGTAAGATATTCACAAAAAATCAAGCATAATATCTCTTTAGATAAAGTCCATTTCTTTGTTTACCTAAAGAGACCCCGTCATAATCAATCAATTCAAAAGCCCCTTTTTGCAAGCACTCGCTTGACAATATAAGAACCATGCCACATAGGTTCAAATTTTCTACCTCCTAGTTTATTTTTAGCTTGGTCATATGCCAATACTAGGTCACCTTCTTAAAAAATATGAGGTGTAACACTTTTATCGTACTAAACTTTAACACGTTTTTTATGAGCTTCGGCTTCCAATATAGCAAGCAGTCGAGTCTCATCTAATTGTGCCTGGGGAACAAAAAGTATTTTTTCCTCCTCAGAGGTAGTCATACTAACTCTATGGCTAATTGGAGTGACGAGTATTTCACATTCAATCAGCAACGCAACTTCTAAACTCGTAGACCAGCTTGAAAAGGAGTGAAACCTCGTTGCGGTTTTTTGCCGAGGTTTGGTATGCCCAAAGTGCCGAGAAAATCATAGTATGCCAATTCGATTTATGAATTTTGATTATCCGTTTAATCATAGTGGTTAAAAATTTATTGACAACTTTCAACTCCGACCATTAGCCTCGTGGGTAATATGGAGTAGAACTATCATGGCGTTGGTGCCAAGTCAGGTTAGAAAGTTCGGTCATCATAATGTTTCGAAAATGGATCCCATGATCAAGAATGATAGCTTGTGTAGAAATTATATTAACTAAGCATGCATATATCCTAGATTCACCTCGATCTCATGCTATTTAACTTTATGAAAGATACCTGAATCATTCCACTTGTTAATATTTTGCGAAAAATTAATTTCACACACATGTAAAGCATAAATAAAAATAATCACACATAAAATAGTTGTTTTTTAATTGGGAAAGCCTCAAGCTGAAAACCCCAACTATATATTATGTATCATGGAATCATATGAAAATCCTCAAACAAATCTTATCAAGCTCTCATCGTACAAGTATAATCGCCATACACTAATCGGGAACAATATTTCAAATCCATGCACCGATCTCTCGCTCCCCGCTAGCCCTCGCCTCCATTCCGTAATCCCCGCTAAAGAATAGCTCCGAATGAATTCAAATTACTCTTTCCTCGATCGCGCAATACTCATTGTAAAATCCAATGTGTGTGTGATGCAATCAATGCATCACTATAGTCACAACAGATAGTCCATCTTGCCCTTTCACGTATCTCTCCACCGGGTCTCCACTCGAAAATTCCATGCACTCGTAGTTAACTACTATATTTTTCAGCTTGATTAATGAGTTATTATTTATGAATTAATTAACTAATTAATTCACTCCCACTCTCACTAGTGTATCATTCAGTTAGACTAGATACAATCTAGCTCAACCGAGTCTAACCGAGTTAAACCGAATACAACTCCATAACTACTTTCTTCCAACTCGTGTCATAACTCGCCACTTGAGTTCTAACTGCATTCCTTCATGCATTAGCTCCAAGAAACCCTTGGGAATTGCGTAATTCCCTCATTCCATCTGATGTGCCACATCTCGATGCACCGAAACAAAGTGCTCCAAGAGAATAAGTTGATGTTTAGTGTCCGATTATTATTAAGAGCTAATAATAATCGACATGTATCTATTTTTAAATGCAATGATCTATAAATAAACTTCACTCAATATTATAAAAATATAATTTCATATATTTTTTCCAACTTGATCAACCATCCACAAATAGCATCCCGCAACTTCGAAATATGATCGCCATGTCTAAAATTAGACATAGTCTAAAAAATAGACTTGCACCAAAAAATATCCCGTAGGCCCACTTAGTGAAGGTGACTCTTTTCACTAAGCTCATCGTCTTGTTGAATCTCAACACTCCCTCTCAACAATATAGGGATTATCCTTCACCCCGATCTTGCCTCTATGGTATTCGAATTTGCTCCTGGTGAGCACCTTCGTCGAATATCTACATCTTCATCCTCCATAGGAATGTACTCGAAGCAACTTGATCTTCTGCTACACACAATCTCCGATATGATGATACCGGATATCGTATGTTTAGATCTATCATGAAGCACAAGATTAACCGAGAGTTTAATGCAACTTTGATTGTCACAATGTATCATTGTGGGATCTAAATGTGAACCGAACAAACCAACTAGAATCTTCCTCATATAGATAGCCTCACATGCAGCCTTAACTTGCCGCCATGTATTCGCTTCCGTCCGAACCGAGTGCCATGGATCTTTGTTTCGTTGTACCACGAAACTACCGTAGATCCGATGATGTTCTCTTTCTATCCGTTGGGCTTCCCCGCCCAATCCGCATCCGTGAAGCCATGCAACTTCACCTCATCCATCCGTCCGTACCATAAACCATACTCGTATGTGCCCCCGAGATATCTCGAGACATGCTTTCCGCCTTCCAAAAGAGCTTGGTAGGCCCTAACCATCGCTTGTGAAAGCTCGGTTCACCGCATATCATATGTCCAATCTTACATTTACTAAATACATGAGTGAACCCACCAAATTTTGATAAACAAACGGCATCCAATACCTCCGTCGATGTAGCATCCTTTTTCTTCCAATTTCCTAGAAGAGGAGTGTCGATAGGCTTGCGCCTTGCATGTGAAACTTCTCCAAGTATCTCCCGGCATACTTGCCTTGAGACAAAAATATTTCACCTTCCCGTTGCCATATTTCCAATCCAAGGAAATAATGAAGGAGGCCCAAATCCTTCATCTCAAACTCCTTTGCAATATCTACCTTGCATGAGTGTAAACCGCTCATCACTCGTTAGTATTAAATCATAAAAATAAAGTACAATTATTAAAAGCTTACCCTCCACCACAATCTAGTACAGGGTTTGCATTTGCCTCACTCTTTGTGAAGCCAAGTCCAAGTGAAATAGCTATCGATCTGAGTGTACCAAGCACATGGTGCTTGTTTCAACTTTCATACGGTGCTCTTTGATCATGCACACATGCGACTCATCGTCGAAGATCTCAAATCCTTCAGTCGCTCAATGTACACCTCTTCCTCAATGATCCAATTAGGGAACACAGTCTTCACATCCATCCGATGAATGTGCCAACCCATCTGCGTTGAGAGAGCAAGGATGGTCTCGTGAGAAGCACCAGGAAAAAAAATATTTCCTTATATTTCTCGACACTCCCATCAAGAACTTGCTTTACCTTGTAGATCCATCTTGATCCTACAACTTATTTTCCCACCAGACCTTGGAACAATCTCCCAAGCATCGTTTGTGATAATGGATTCATACTCATCCACCATGGCATCTACCCATGTGGGCTCTCGCACTACTTCTTTGAAAGAAGATGGCTCTACATGATACACTTGCTCATAAGAGCCATGTATCCAAGAACTCGGTCGAGTGACTATCTCTCGTCCGCTTCCGTGATATAGGGACTCCTACATTCTATGTCGCATCAAGCTTCGACCTCTGCGGCTTTCCGTGGTATGCTTTCTGCCTTGTCCGATGTTTGGTTCTCGCATGAGTGGACTCCTCCACTCCATGAATCTCCTCCCGTGGCCGATCCACATCTAGAGGCTCATCTTTGGGAACAATAAGTTCCTCCTCCGCATGCAAGTGTAGCTCCTTCTTAAGCGATAAATTCATGGCTTTCACCTCATTGAATTTTATATCCCGTTGCACAACAATGATCCAACTTTCTAGAAAATACACACGATAATTATGGGGTGTTTCGTGTACCCCACAAATATCCCAACTTCTACGAAATCCAGCTCCATCTTCTTCTTGGCGTCCTTTGTCACATGAATGTAAACATGTGAGACAAAAATATTCAAATGAGAAATATCAGGGCTTCTTACCAAGTAAAAGCTTCTTCGGTGTACTCATGCCAATTACTTTATGAGGACAATGGTTTTGCACATAAACCGCAGTTAAGTTGCATGCTTCCGCCCACAAGTGCATCAGTAGGCCCCGGTCATGTAGCACCCATGATTGTTCTGTTCTTCCTCTCTCGCGACCCCATTTTGTTGTGGGTTATGAGGCACTATGAGTTCTCTTTGAATTCCTTCTTTTCTACAAAAATTCTTTGAATTCGCCCGAGATGTATTGACCACCATTATCGCTCCGCAGAGCTTTCACTTGCTTCCCCAACTCCTTCTCCACCAATTTCTTGAACTCACATAACTTTGAGAACATTTCACTCTTATTTTGAATTAAGAAGATCCAACATCTACGAGAATATCCATCAAAAAAATATAACATAATACCTATGTTTTGTTGTTGAAGCAACCAAGAAAGGTCCACACACGTCTATGTGAATTCTCTCCGGATCATCAAGTATGGTTCTCCTTCTCATGAAAGGTGGTCTTCAAAACATTACCCATAGTACATCCCTTTCATCGATCCGATCGTGCAAGAGTACCCTAGGAAGTACAAGAGAAATTTGTTGCAAAATATTGAAAGTGCCATGGTGAAGATGGCCCAATCTCCCGTGCCATAATTAGCCCCTCATCCCGGCTCACCACTTCTTCTAATTTTCCCACCATTGCTAAAAGCATAGCCATCTACCTCCATCTTGTATATATTCTTGATTTGAACCCCTATATTCTTGGTTTGACTCATTTTTTTTATGTTGAAGGAAGGCTTTTCCCTCACCGAAAACAACATCATAACCTCTCGTCTTCCAAAGCAGTTGCCACCAAGACCAAGTTCTTCTTCGGACTCGAACATGCATAAAATTCTTCAACAAGAATGGATTACAAGAATACCTCTCAAAGGTAATGGTCCCAATGCCTATCGTACCGTACCGACCATCTTCGCCCATCTCTATATGCATCTAGAGGTCCTTCTCCTCCAAGTCACTAAACAACTCTTTGTCTCCCGTCATATGGAAAGACGCACCACTATCAAGATACCACACCGATCCCATACAGACTTGAAACCAAGCATGCGATCAAGGAGAAATAAAGTTCAAATTTTTGAGGCTAAGGCCTCTCCAGCTATAGATCCGGAATCCTTCTTGTTCTTCTTCTTTCGTGGATAGTTAGTGGCGAAATTTCCATGTTCGTGACAATGAAAACACTCCACTTTGGGAAAATCCCCGCTTTCTTGCCTTTAGCATCGGATTTAGAAGGATGTTTTTTCCCCTTCCCTTTCCTTGCTTTGGAAGTGAAAGAGAAATTCTCTTCATCTTCATTCTTTGATGAAGATCCATCCCTCGGTACCCCGCCTTATCTCCTCCTCGCACAAGATCCGACCAAAGTCACTCCCATCCCGCAGCTTTCTCCCGTCCATTGATGAGTCTTCATAGCTATGCCAACTCTTCTGGAAGCCCAAGGAGAGCGAAGCTCACCAATTCTTCTTCATCAAAAGTAACCCCCACACGTCCCGCTCATCCTTGTAGTGGACAAACTTTGCGAGGTATTTTGGAATACTATCGCCCTTCTCCATTTTTATTTTTTCTCGAGCTTGTCTTTAAGCGCCAACTTCCTCTAATCACTTCGCTTTGGAAAAAAATCTATCAAAGCCTTCCAAATTAAGAATAGAGTGGATTTCTTGTGAAGGTCGGACACAATATGGTCCTTCACACCTTCCAACCGAATCCTTCTCGTCTTTGTTGTCTTCATTTCCCCATGCGTCAAGTAATGCAGATCACTAGATCCCCTGGCTTAGGAACATCTCTATCGATGAATTCCTTCAGTCCATTATCCTCTAGCACTATCTCCATCCCTGTCCTTCCAAGATATGTAATTCAAGCTCCCATCAAGGGCATACTCCAATCTCAACCTCGTTGAAAAACATTTCAATGTATACTCGACTTCGCACCAAGAATCTTCTATAGAAAATTCAAATTGTCCACCAAGACAAACTCACTTTACAATTGCAATATTCAATTAAAAATGCTCTTACACCATGTATAAATTATATGCACTAAGCATGCATATGTCCTAGATTCACTCGATCTCACACTATTTAACTTTGTGCAAGATACTTGAATCATTCCACTTGTTAATATTTTGCTGAAAAATTAATTGCACACACATGTAAAGCATAAATAAAAATAATCGCACATAACACAGCTTGTTTCTAATAGGGAAATCCTAAATCGAAAACCCCACTTATATATTATTTATCATGGAATCATATGAAAATCCTCATACAAAGCTTATAAAGCTCTCAAGACATGACAATCGTCATACACTAATCGACAACAATCTTGCAAATCCATGCACCAATCTCTCGCCTCTTGCTAGCCTACCTCCATTGCGTAAATCCATATTGAAGAATAGCTCTAAATGAATTCAAATTACTCTTGCCTTGAATGCATAATCCTCATTGGAAAATCTAATGTTTGTGTGATGCAATCAATGCATCACTATAGTCACAACAGATAGTCCATCTTTCCCTTTCACCTATCTCTCCACCGGGTCTCCACCGAAACTACCATGCACTCGTAGTTAACTCGTTGTATTTTTTCAGTTGATTAATGAGTTATTATTTTTTGAATTAATTAACTAATTAATTCACTCCACTCTCACTAGTGTATCATTCAGCTAGACTAGATACAACTAGCTCAACCGAGTCTAACCGAGTTAAACCGAATACAACTCCATAACTACTTCTTCCAATTGTGTCATAACTCTTCCACTTGAGTTCTAACGAGTCCTTCATGCATTAGCTCTATTAAACCCTTGGGAATTGCATAATTCCCTCATTCCATCGATGTGCCACATCCGTGCATCGAAACAAAGTGCTCCAAGAGAATAAGTTGTTGTTTAGTGTCCGATTATTATTAAGAGATAATAATAATCGACATGCATCTATTTTAAGATCAACGAACTATAAATAGACTTCACCCAATATTCTAAAAATAGAATTTCATTTATTTTTCCAACTTGATCAACCATCAACAAATAGCATCCCGCAACTTTTGAAATATGATTTCCATGTCTAAAAATAGACTTGCGCCAAAAAATAGCCTATGAGCCCACTTAGTGAAGGTGACTCTTTTCACTAAGCTCATCATATTGTTGAATCTCAACGAGCTTGGGGTACACCTAATCGAGCAATCATGTGATTGAATAAAAAAGTAGTTGCAGCTTTTGCCATCTACAACAAATGTAGGCATCGCCTCGGCCCATTTGGTAAAATAATCTATTGCTAGAATAATATATCCATGCCCCTCGATCAAGTGAAGGTTACATGTATTGAGGCCATTTTGCAAAAGGACCGACAACAATTATCGGGTGAAGAGGAGCGGGTGGTGCATGCATCTTCCGATAAAAAAATTTATAATTGTGGCATTTTCTGATCGCAAGAATACAATCTTTAAATAAAGAAGGCCAAAAATAACTAGCATGTAATATCTTTTAGGCTCGGCATACCTAGACATATGACCGCCACATGCTCCGGAATGGTAGTCATTCAAAAACCCGTTCAACCTCTTCATGAGTTAAGCAACGCCAAAATATAGAATCCGCACCACAACAATAAAGCGTGTCTCTAACAATATTGCATTGTTGGGATTGGTAACGGATCTTTCGTCGATGTGAACGTGAAAGTTCGAGTTGAAAGTTTTGGTTTGGAGATAAATGATGATATCTCCATACCAAGGATCTAATGTACTCGATAATAAATAGAGATTCATCAATGATCGGATGCTCTACCACAATTTCCGTTTCATTATTTGGGAAGTCACACATTAGTTCCGTGAACACTAGTGATTTATTTGATTTAGGTTTTTCAAATTCTAAATCAAAATCTTGAAGGATAACTATCCATTTTGAGCATTTGCCTCCCGAGTAATTTTTTTAGTCAAAATATACATCAACGGGTTACAATTAGAAATCGCAGCTTTGTTTTTCGTAACAAAATGTAATGCCGAAAATGTTGGACAACTTGAACTTTTGCCAAGGCCAAATTCTCCACATGTGAGTATTTAATCTCTTTAGGATTGAGATTCTCGATCGAGATAGTAAATCGCATGTTCATTATGGAATTCATCTTCCCGAACTAAGACCATTCCAATAGTGGAATCAGAGGATCGCTAAGTATAAAAAGTAATCCCGGCTATAATTGGGTGGATGCGTGAATGGTGCATGGGTCAACACGTGTTTTAAAGAATCAAAAGATCGATTAGAAATCTCATCCCAAATGAAAGGAATATTCTGTTTCAAAAGCCTAGTAAAACCTTCGATTAACTCAAAGATATTTCTAGATGAATCTATGCAAAAAGTTTGCTTTCCCTTGCAGACTTTGGAGTTGTTGGAGTGAGGAAGGAGGAGGTAAATTTATAATGGACTCAACCTTGGAAGGGTTGACATGGATTCATTCTTATGAAATGACAAATACCAGTAACCCTACCATATTTTACACATAAAACACACTTATGTGGATTCAAGTGAATCTTATAATACCTACATCTCATAAAATCGCTCATAAGTGAGTAGGATGATCTTCCTTGTGTAATGAATGAGCGGGTAAATCATCGAGATAAGGTTGTACAATGTGTTTAATGTCATGAAAAGAATAGGACATTGCCCTTTGAAAAGTTGCCCCAGTATTATTTAATCGAAAGGTAATTTACGAGTAAGAAAATGTTCCTCAAGGACAAATGAACGTTGTTTTTTGGTTGATCAGTAGGGAGTATGTTTATTTGATTGTATTCGTAAAATCCATCCATGAATGAATACATTTCATTTCCAACACAATTTTCAATAATTTGGTCGATATAAGGAGTTGGATAATTTTCCTTAGGAAAATATTTGTTAATATCCCTATAGTCAACACATACTCGTATTGTTCCTTATTTTTTTCGTAATAGGA
The DNA here is from genome assembly GCA_034641835.2 of Pinus albicaulis. Taxonomy (NCBI): domain Eukaryota; kingdom Viridiplantae; phylum Streptophyta; class Pinopsida; order Pinales; family Pinaceae; genus Pinus; species Pinus albicaulis. The sequence continues at coordinate 197,589,273 of CM076584.1, read as the reverse complement.
ACGATATTAGATACCCAATCCATTAACAAGATCGATAAATAAAACCTTCTCTTAGTAATTTATCTACTTCGAGCTTTTAATGGTAGAAAATTTTCGTGGATGTATCGGACGTAATCGCTACTCGACGTGTTTAGCATCCAGGTAAGTCTTTATTTCATGAATGACAATGTTGGGATCGATTCCCCGGCATTTCTTCATAAGACCAGGAAAAATATGTTGTAGAATTCTTGAAATAGGGCTTTATATGTAGAAATTTCATCCGGTGTACATGAAGCACCTATATGAATGTTTTCAATAATTCGGGTTTTACTAAGATGTCAATAGGAATGGTAGAAGAAATATTCCCCAAATCTACTTCAAAATCCAAACTTGTGATCAATATTGGACTCGAGGTTCCTTGACATAATCGACTATAAAAAATAGAGGAAAAAATTATTTTTCGAATTTATCAAGCTTAGATAAAAATGATGACCTATGATGGAGATCATCCCATGGTAACTCATCTACGTACAAGAATTCACGAATGCTTTCATCAAGATGAAACACTTGTTGAAAAGGATCAAGAATTGATGTTGTAGTTGAGGTTGACGTTCAAAATGGTTCTTCACTAATCACATTCATCGGATCATTATTAGTTGATAAAGAATCGGAAAAAGGATTGTACTACTTGATATGCTATCTCAAAAGGACTCAAAGGCATCCTCGTCATTGAATGAATCCGAGCTTCGATTCCCAAGGCACTATCCAAGGATCAACAAATGGAATAGTGCTTGATTTAATCATATTGATATTAGCAATATTATGCGTACGTTAGGTGGAGGCCGTTAGCCACCCATAAATTCGTCATATCGAGTGGTGGCTAAATAATGTTGGATAGCCTTTCAAGAAACAATTTTATTACTAAAATTGCTCGATGCTTAAAGTCTTTTGATAATATCCTATCCTTTGGATAATTGTCACCGTTGTTTCCCTTTCGTAACTTAGAAATCCCCGCTGATTTCCAAGCCAAAAATATTCGTCTGCAAGCATCATTTCCCTTTTCCCCTTTTCCAAAAGCTAACCTCATTTCCTATCCCTCTATTTCCCATGAAAAACCCCCTCATTTTCATGTTTTTTCCCATTTTTCCTTCATCAAAATCCACTTTTATAAGGTTTAAAACCCACTTTTAAGCCTTATCGTAACCCTCAATTTCCCTTTGAAAATCATCGAAAAACTATAAAAACCCACATTTTGGGCATATAAGGGTCCTAGCCCCTTTTTCCCATTAAACCCCGTTCACATCGTTTCCCATGCGCCCACGGCCCCACAATCGGGTGCCTATCCGCTTCAAATGAAATAATTCCCGGCCAAAGTTAAAACCTTGGTTATATATTAAAAGTCATCGCTTTTATTATTTTATTTATTTTTCCACCGGTTTAAATTTTAAACCATTCCGCACTCGTCGATCCGATCCGAATATCGAACAGCTGTGGAGTCGATCTCCCCGTGGTCCCTACCGTCCATAAGCCGATTGCCCAAAACCGGCGGTATCCATCGCTACGTACTTTGGGCGAAAGTCGTTTTCCCCCGATCGCTAGCGATTCCATACATCGCATGACACGCGTCTCGTGTACTTTTTCAAAACCGTTTGCCCATCGCGTGTTATCGTTCGAACGTGATGCCCAACGATATTGTTGTCTACCGTCCGATCTCGGGCGGGCCATCCAACTGCTATCGCTCACTAAATATGCCCGATCGATAACTAGGCTACGACGCGCCATCCAGCTTAATCTCCACCGTCGATCCGATCTGCAGATCGATCGGTCCATATTCCATCGCCTTGATTCAGTCACCCAGTCAACGATTCTCGTTTTTTTACTTTCCTCTTGCTCCCGATTTTCGATCTCTCGCGCGATTGATGGCTCTGATTTAATCTTTCTTCCGCCTTCTCTTATCAATCCTAACCATTGGATGATTCCATCCAACACCCACGCTTCCTCCACATGCCTCCACAACAATAAACCTATAAATGCATGGATTTTATAATTTTTTGTTTATATTTTTCAAGGTTTCGAGGTTTTCTCGCCATTTTCGAGGAAAATTCGAAGGCAGAGGATGACGATCTTCTCCCGCCTTCGTTTCTCCAAAGGAAATCCTTCGTGGGTATAAATTCATGTTTCTTCGGTGTTTTCCTCGTGCATTGATGCCACATAACCCTCGCAGCACTTGTTTATAAAAAAAAACCATGGATCGGGCACAATCGGAGAGTATCGATGATGAAGACCCGAATTTACTGTAATAGAGGATTAAAGGATAGATTTGTGGGGATTACATATAAGATGCTTATCAAAAGCCTAATTCCCCAGAGAAAACACAATTTAAAGACAAACTCAAGGGTTTCTTCAATAGAAAAGCCTCCACCGCCACATCCGAGGCAAATTGATTCCTCCCGGATGCCGAAATGCCACACCGTGCCTCAAAGTATTCAATCGGATGCCGAATTTATTGATCGAGATCAGATATTTGTCTCAAAACGCGACGAAGAGTTACTTCGCAAGGAACTTCAATACAAAAAAATATCCGTAGAGTTACTTCGACGCCACATAGAGCCTCAAAGGTCAACCAAAGTTCCCACCGAGCTTAAATATTTATGTAAAAACATTTAATACGTAGTACACCCATGTAAGTTTCTTCATTGAGCCTCCCAAAGGCCAAGAAGCCATTAAGTCTGTATTAATTGTAATTAGAGATCTTTTATCGGATCTCACCTCCTCATTCTCTTATATATACCTCTCGTAAAAGATGAGTGAGGGGTTGGTTGTTGGTTGTTTTTTTGATCACAATTTAGATTTTCCCTTTGATATCCCATATCCATTGATGAGTTTTTTTATGACCTCTTCTTGACTCCATTGCCCAATGAACCGGATGTTTCTCCATTCCGTGTATCTTTCCTAGACCTTTCATGTTTTGTTGTATCAATTCAACCCAACCAAACAAACAAATGAATACCCGCACTTAATAACTTGTGTTAGCGCTCGAATCCGCCTCAGCCGAGGAAGGCAAAACTCGAGGCAACATCAAACCAAGCTTAGCCTCGTAGCTAGCCCTACGAGGACGGGAGAGAGGGCTCTCTCCGACCAATCTCGATAAAATGAGAAATAGGGTGCGAGATGACTTATAATGAAAAAATGAATATCGATTTTAGGCTAGTAAAGAGATAGGAAAGTTTGATTTTGATTTTTTGGGTTTTTTGTTGGAGAAATGGGAAAAAACAATTTTGGGTCCAGGGGATAAGGCCAGATCTTTGCGTAATTCAAGTTGGGGTGAGGTAGGCAATAGTCTTGATGCTTTTGATTGAGTATATGGATGGATCAGAAATACAAGGAGCTGAAAAGGGCAAGGATGAACATGGATCCTTTTCAAACAAAGAAAACATGTAAAAACTAAACAAATTCAAAGGCAGAGTAATCGTAAACAATGGATTCAACCTCATCTACTCATTCATTTTAGTTTCAGAAGTATAAGAAGGGATGGCATACATTAAACATGAAATAAATTACAATAAAATGAGAGAAAACACCATCAAGAACTGAAAACCACAAGAATCCCAACAGTGCCGCAAAACCTCCGATCTTTCCTTAGCCAAAATATGAAAAAATATGTACAATGGTGTGTCAAAAGTTTCCCAAGAGTCCAACCTCTCCAACCTCTCGAAAAGGATTGAGAAATTACATCATATAGAGCATCCTAACCCCTTCCCATGCCTCTAGGGGTCGAATTCCTCCTTCTAGGAGCGAGCTCCAACTAATTCTAAACAAGGAGCTAGAATCTAGGCATCCAAACAACTTGCCTCTAAAAAGGAAGGAAACCGATTCTTACATCCGATTTTTACTTTTTTAGGAGTGAATCATCTAGAAGAGGTAAAAGTGAGTCAAAGTTACATTAAAAACACAAAATTACATCAAGACAACTCAAAAATTACATCCACAATCAAAACTGGTCCAATCGGCCGAAATTCTGAGATCGGAAAATGAAAAAATCGGGAGAAAAATCTATATGAGTAGCGCACTCGAGCTATATGAGTAGTGCGCCTTTCAGCCTGATTGTGAGGCACTTCCCGACATCAAAATTGAGCTCATGATAGCTCGTTGGAAAGCCCCTGGATGTTTTCTATCCAACCCAAGGGGGAATTTCCCAATTTGGAGCTCATTTTCCCCTCCAAAACTTCATTCTCCCGAAGTACTTCGCTGGTGCAAAAAGGTGGCAGCAAGGTGGTTTTCATGGTGTTTTTGGGCCCTTTGACCATTCACAACCTGATGAAATGCTTCAGAAATGCTTGAGCATGCATAAATTACCATGAAAAAACCCATAAATATAAAGTTTTCCTTCAGCAAGTGTCCCGAACAAAAGCGAGCACGTCGACGCGCTACTCGTATAGTCGAAAAAATCTGCTTTTTGGACCAAAATATTTCAAAATGACAAAAATTTCTCTCGAATTTGCTCAAATTCGGAGCGAAGACCCTCCATAAAGTATCATGCCCAGCCAATGAAGCCTCGGCCAAAATCTGAAGTGGATCAGAGCCTCTTTCGTCGTTTCAGTGCCCTCCGGTACATGCAGCTTCGATAGTGAAAACATTGTCTCGTTGTGATGTGTCTGTCTCGTCATGGTGTCACAATGTGTATGAAAAGTATGCTGATATGGTTATGATGAAAACAAGAGTTTGGTGTATTCTCCAATGTCGGATGTGTCACATATATGTCAAGGTGCTACAGAAATATCACAAAGTGGGAAAAAGGACTTTGTCACAAGGAGTTTGAATGGAAAATAGCCACTCCTCGACTACATGGGGATTTGACAAGTGAATAGGAATGAGTGTAGTGTAGTGAAGGTCAATAGAAATAGCCCTTGCAATGTTTTACAATGTCAATGGAGGATGTGGACAAGTGAAAATGGGACTATGTCATAACATGAATGATGAATAGTGTGAAAATGACAATGGCAATAACAATGAGAGCAAATGATGTAATGGCAAAGAGAGAGCGTGAGGCCGAGGTAAATGATGAGCAGGGGACACCACTCGACAATAGATGCATGAGAATATATATCAACCACACTAGTTTGCAAACCCCCACACAATCACTCATATTTGTTTCAAAACCCCAAGAAGTGAATTTGGAAATAAATATAGGGTTTACATTTCTCCACATTAAACATTTGTTTCTCCACTTTCAAAACACCATAATCATGTCCAAAATTCACCGAGAAAATGTAAAGAACCTACTTGCAAGCGGTTGGAGGCAATTTGGCATGAATCGACGAAGGAGCGAAATTTTTGGCTCGAGATTATATGAGTAGCGCGCTCACCCAACGAGTAGCGCTAGTGTAATTTTACACTCGAAAAATTTCGCTATACGAGTAGCGCGTCAACCCAACGAGTAGCGCGCCAGCCCCTAACACACAATTTGGCTTCAAAACTCATTTTTTCACTTCCTTGATGTGTCTTGGCCTTTGCTGATGTTAAAACATGGAAAAAACCAAGAAAATTTGATATTGAAGAGAAATGGCAAAAAAACAATTTGTGTTCCCGCCCAATGAGTAGCGCGTACATAGTGCATTTTGCGAGAGGCTTTTGGAGGCCTTCCGGTGTCCAAATTGACGTGTGATAGCTCGTTGGAAATATATTGGAGTCTACTTTCCAACCCCGAGTGGAATTTTGCAATTGGGAGTTCATTTACCCCTGTCAAAAATCAATTCTCCCAACACTACTTCCTAGCAGTGCATCAATTCTCCTAAGGAAACGGTATTCTTGACATTTCTCCAAAACCATTATACCCTGTGTAAAACGTGAAGGAGGTTTTTCTTCCTTGGCATTGTTTGTACAAAAAATTCTCTCAAGTTTCCCAAATTCATCGTTTATTGCTCTGAAACATCATTTGAGTGAAACTTATCCCGATGTGTGAAACAAGGGGATTTTGTCGAAATGAAGCGAAATGAAGGGGATAAGGGGCTTCTAAATTCTTGGGGGAAATTTTTTGGAAGTAGGGAGGGATGATAGAAAGCAGGGAAAGTGGAATCTCAGAGATTGAGTGAGGGGAAGGGGGTCCAAAAGGGCAAAACACGGAGCCTAGCCTAGAAAATTGCCAAGTTGTGGCAAGAAACTAGGGTTTGTGCAAAAATGAGGAATTTGGGGAATCTCGGTGATGGGAAGTGTTTAATAAGGTACATTAATGATAGGGGAAGGTGTGTGAACATCGGGATACAAGTTTTTTCGATGATTTGACCATCCAAGAGAAATTACCTCCAAAACCCTAGGAGAGGGAAATGGACCTTATCTAGGCACAACCTGAAGCATGAACCAGCTGTAAAATGACCCAATGGAACTTGACATGATGATAAAAACCCTCTGAATAATGGTACACTCAGCTGAATGGTGACATGGACCGACATTTGGACAACTTTGAAAAGAGTGAAAACAAACCCTAGACCTAATGCCTAGTGACCAAATTTTGCTTGAAGACTCATTGAAATGACAAAATTTGACCTTGATCACCTTAAAAATCACTTTGTAAGAGCATGTTTGATCACCGAAGGAAAGTCGCAAAGGCCGACTCTAACAACTTGTATAAAACCAATACTCAAAGCACACAAGATAAACCTTTGCAAACAAACTTTTGAGAGATCCCTCCCGGAGAACAGGAGGACTAGATCCCGTAACTCTAAATATTGGTTCCGATGTTGCCTTGTCTTTTGATTTTCCAAACTATCAAAACACGGGACACCAACATAATGGCGATCACGGTGGGACCATTCTGAGTCGTTGACAATCTAAGTACCCCTTAGGACTCCGAAAAATCCCTTATTTTCAAAGACTATCAAGTGATTATCAACCACCTCATCGCCACCAACATAATGGCGATCACGGTGGGACAATCGAGTAAAAATCTTCGAAAAAACAAAAAACTCACTATCTAGCATAACATAGGTAACCTTATTCAAGCACTACCAAGCATAATGGTAATCATGATAGGACCTTTGAATTAGTGACAAACTAAGTAACCCTTAGGATTCTCATAAAGCCTTGTCAAACCTTGAAGATTTCGAGTTACCAAGCCATAAGAGTAAACTACTGTACATTTTGACACCCTAGCTAATTGTTAAATCAGACTTAGAACACTCTCTTAACCTATAAGACCAAATTATTTAGAAAAACACAAAACATTTCGGTTTGGCTTCATAATAAACTTGGTTGTGGACCATAAAAAAATTTTACCTCCAAAAGAGCTAAAAATTCCCACCGGCGACTCACAATCCTAAATTCGGACCTTAAGACTCCACTGGGAAGACCCCAAGTCTTAATAACATCTTACAAACTCAGCTAGAAGGCTTTAAGATTAAAAATTTTCCTTCTTCCGAAAAGATCGATTAGCCTATTAAAAATTGTCATATTTGGTTGAACTTTTCTTTTTAACTCGGGTCTAAAAAACATAGCATAGTGGTTCCTAGAAAGATTCATACTAGAGCCTACCCCGACCCAAACCCATCGGGAATAGTTGACAACCCGAAAGTGTTCTTAGGAAGTCTCCTAAGATAAAATTATCAACCAGTTTTCGATCACCGTTTGAGAGCTAATTCAATTCCTCGAAAATCTTTCAACTCTACAACAATCTCAAGTTGACTTAGTAAATCCATTTAGAACTAGGTCTCTTGGTGATTGGTGAATGTACGGAGTTTACTAAATCAAAACGTACAAAGTTTACTAAAGCCTTGTCAAACCTTCAAGATTTCAGCTACCAAGCCATAAGAGTAAACTCGTACGTTTTGACACCCTAGCTAAGTGTTAAATCGAGACTTAGAACACTCTCTTAACCTATAAGACCAAAATAAATCGAAAAAACCCTGTGAGCATTTCGAGCTTAGCTTTCATAATAGACTTGGTGGTGGACCATAAAAACTTTTACCTCCAAAAAGAGCTAAAAATTCCCACCTAATTACTCCACAATCCTAAATTCAGACCTTAAGACTCCACTGGGAAGACCCCAAGTCTTAATAACATCTTACAAACTTAGCTAGAAGGCTTTAAGATTAAATATTTTCCTTCTTCTCGAAAAGATTAGTTATCCTATTAAAAATTGTCATATTTGGTTGAACTTTTCCTTTTAACCGGGTCTAAAAAACATAGCATAGTGGCTCCTAGAAAGATTCATACTAGAGCCTACCCTCGACTCCAAACCCACCAGGGAATAGTTGACAACTCGAAAGTGTTCTTAGGAAGTCTCCTAAGATAAAAATTATCAACTTTTTTCAGCTCACCCTTGAGAGCTAATTCAGCTCTCGAAAATCTTTCGACTCTACAACAATCTCAAGTTGACTTAGTAAATCCATTTAGAACTAGGTCTCTTGGTGATTGGTGAACGTACTGAAGTTTACTAAATCAAAACGTACAGAGTTTACTAAAGCCTTGTCAAGCCTTGAAGATTTTAGTTACCAAGCCATAAGAGTAAACTCGTACGTTTTGACACCCTAGCTAAGTGTTAAATCAGACTTAGAACACTCTCTTAACCTATAAGACCAAAATAACTCGAAAAACCCAAAACATTTCAGCTTTGACTTCATAATAAACTTGGTGGTGGACCATAAAAAACTTTTACCTCCAAAAAGAGCTAAAAATTCCCACCCGGCGACTCCACAATCCTAAATTTAGGCCTTAAGACTCCACTAGGAAGACCCCAAGTCTTAATAACATCTTACAAACTCACTTAGAAGGCTTTAATATTAAAAATTTTCCTTCTTCTAAAAAGATCAGCTTTAGCCTATTAAAAATTGTCATATTTGGTTGAACTTTTCTTTTTAACCGGGTCTCGAAAAACATAGCATAGTGGCTCCTAGAAAGATTCATACTAGAGCCTACCCCGACCCAAACCCACCGGGAATAGTTGACAACCCTCGAAAGTGTTATTAGGAAGTCTCCCAAGATAAAATTATCAACTCGTTTCTCGGATCACCCGTGAGAGCTAATTCGCTCCTTAAAAGCTTTCGACTCTACAACAATCTCAAGTTGACTTAGTAAATCCATTTAGAACTAGGTCTCTTGGTGATTGGTGAACGTATAGAGTTTATGAAATCAAACGTACGTAGTTTACTAAAGCCTTGTCAAACCTTGAAGATTTCAGCTTACCAAGCCATAAGAGTAAACTCCCGTACGTTTTGACACCCTAGCTAAGTGTTAAATCAGACTTAGAACACTCTCTTAACCTATAAGACCAAAATAACTAAGAAAAAACCCAAAACATTTCAGTTTGGCTTCATAATAAACTTGGTATGGACCATAAAAACTTTTAGCTCCAAAAGAGCTAAAAAATTCCCACCGGCGACTCCACAATCCTAAATTCGGACCTTAAGACTCCACTCGGGAAGACCCCATGTCCTAATAACATCTTACAAACTCAGCTAGAAGGCTTTAAGATTAAAAAATTTTCCTTCTTCGAAAAGACCGCTAGCCTATTAAAAATTGTCATATTTGGTTGAACTTTTCTTTTAACCGGGTCTGAAAAACATAGCATAGTGGCTCCTAGAAAGATTCATACTAGAGCCTACCCTTACCCAAACCCACCGGAATAGTTGACAACCCCGAAAGTGTTCTTAGGAAGTCTCCTAAGATAAAATTATCAATCAGTTTTCGCATCACCCTTGAGAGCTAATTCGGCTCTTGAAAATCTTCACTCTACAACAATCTCAAGTTGACTTAGTAAATCCATTTAGAACTAGGTCTCTTGGTGATTGGTGAACGTACAAAATTTACTAAATCAAAACGTACGAAGTTTACTAAAGCCTTGTCAAACCTTGAAGATTTTAGTTACCAATCCATAAGAGTAAACTCGTAAGTTTTGACACCCTAGCTAAGTGTTAAATCAGACTTAGAACACTCTCTTAACCTATAAGACCAAAAATAACTAAGAAAAACCCAAAACATTTCAGTTTGGCTTTCATAATAAACTTGGTGGTGGACCATAAAAAAATTTTTACCTACAAAAGAGCTAAAAATTCCCACCGGCGACTCCAATAATCCAAAATTCAGACCTTTAAGACTCCACTCGGGAAGACCCCAAGTCTTAATAACATCTTACAAACTCAACTACAAAGCTTTAAGATTAAAAAAATTTCCTTCTTCCGAAAAGATCAGTTAGCCTATTAAAAATTGTCATATTTGGTTGAATTTTTTCTTTTTAACCTGGGTCCGAAAAACATAGCATAGTGGCTCCTAGAAAGATTCATACTAGAGCCTACCCTCGACTCCAAACCCACCGGGAATAGTTGAGAAACTCCGAAAGTGTTCTTAGGAAGTCTCCTAAGATAAAAATATCAACTGCTTTTCGCATCACCCTTGAGAGCTAATTCAGCTCTCGAAAATCTTTCAGCTCTACAAAAATCTCAAGTTGAGTTAGTAAATCCATTTAGAACTAGGTCTCTTGGTGATTGGTGAACGTACAAAGTTTACTAAATCAAAATGTAGAGAGTTTACTAAAGCCTTGTCAAACCTTGAAGATTTCAGCTTACCAAGCCATAAGAGTAAACTCGTACGTTTTGACACCATAGCTAAGTGTTAAATCGGACTTAGAAAACTCTCTTAACCTATAAGACCAAAATAACTCGTAAAAAACCCAAAACATTTCGCTAGTTTCATAATAAACTTGGTGGTGAACCATAAAAAACTTTTACCTCCAAAAGAGCTAAAAAATTCCCACCTGGGTGACTCCACAATCCTAAATTCAGACCTTAAGACTCCACCGGGAAGACCCCAAGTCTTAATAACATCTTACAAACTTAGCTAGAAGGCTTTAAGATTAAAAATTTTCCTTCTTCCCGAAAAGATCAATTAGCTCTATTAAAAAATTGTCATATTTGGTTGAATTTTTTCTTTTTAACTCAGGGTCCGAAAAAACATAGCATAGTGGCTCCTAGAAAGATTCATACTAGAGCCTACCCCGACCCAAACCCACCGGGAATAGTTGACAACCTCGAAAGTGTTCTTAGGAAGTCTCCTAAGATAAAATTATCAACTCGTTTTCATATCACCCTTGAGAGCTAATTCAGCCTCGAAAATATTTCAGCTCTACAACAATCTCAAGTTGAGTTAGTAAATCCATTTAGAACTAGGTCTCTTGGTGATTGGTGAACGTACAAAGTTTACTAAATCAAAATGTAGAGAGTTTACTAAAGCCTTGTCAAACCTTGAAGATTTCGGTTACCAAGCCATAAGAGTAAACTCGTATGTTTTGACACCCTAGCTAAGTGTTAAATCAGACTTAGAAAACTCTCTTAACCTATAAGACCAAAATAACTCGTAAAACCCAAAACATTTCGAGCTTTTGGCTTCATAATAAACTTGGTGGTGAACCATAAAAACTTTTACCTCCAGTAAGAGCTAAAAATTCCCACCTGTGACTCCACAATCCTAAATTCGTACCTTAAGACTCCACCTGGGAAGACCCCAAGTCTTAATAACATCTTACAAACTCAGCCTAGAAGGCTTTAAGATTAAAAATTTTCCTTCTTCTCGAAAAGATCGCTTAGCCTATTAAAAATTGTCATATTTGGTTGAAATTTTCTTTTTAACTCGGTCTAAAAACATAACATAGTGGCTCCTAGAAAGATTCATACTAGAGCCTACCCCCGACCCAAACTCACCGGGAATAGTTGACAACTCGAAAGTGTTCTTAGGAAGTCTCCTAAGATAAAATTATCAACTATTTTCGGATCACCCTTGAGAGCTAATTCGCTTCTTGAAAATCTTTCAGCTCTACAACAATCTCAAGTTGACTTAGTAAATCCATTTAGAACTAGGTCTCTTGGTGATTTGTGAACGTACAGAGTGTACTAAAGCCTTGTCAAACCTTGAAGATTTTATTTACCAAGCCATAAGAGTAAACTCGTACGTTTTGACACCCTAGCTAAGTGTTAAATCGACTTAGAGCACTCTCTTAACCTATAAGACCAAAATAACTCGTAAAAAACCCCAAAACATTTCGGTTTGGCTTCATAATAAACTTGGTGGTGGACTATAAAAACTTTTACCTCCAAAAGAGCTAAAAAATTCCCACCGGCGACTCCACAATCCTAAATTCGCGACCTTAAGACTCCACTAGGAAGACCCCAAGTCTTAATAACATCTTACAAACTCAACGAAGGCTTTAAGATTAAAAATTTTCCTTCTTCTCGAAAAGATCGCTAGCTAATACTAAGAGTGAATCAGTATTTAGTGCGGGATCGAAAAACTATTTACTTTTTTCTTTCTCTAAAACCCAAACGCTACTTTAATGAAACCAACTCACGTATACACCCGGATATCCTTAATAAAAATTATGTATTAACGTAGATTTCATTATGCTCGATAATTATTAGCTTAGATCATTGCATCATTCCTTCATTAGATGTTTAGTAAGCGATAGAAACATGTGCAATAGAAGCATGCAATATATCATCACACATAAGCAACACACATGAACACCATGATTTAAGGTGGAAACCCAATTCGGGGAGAAAACCACGCTGCTGTCGTCTCCCGCCTTCAATATTTTATTATAAAGAAAACATTGTACAACCATGTACTCGCATGCACTCATACCATCACGTATACACCCACACCGGAAGGCTACAACCTTCTCTCGTTTACCAGCGCCTCTCCTGGAAGGGAGCTACAACCCCTCGCTCTCATTTACCAACTTCTCTCCCCGGAAGGGAGCTACTACCCCCTACTCTCCTTTACCGCCCACCACCGGAAAGGAGCTACAACCCCCTCATCGAAGGTTTCGACCTTCGACACCATTGCAGAACCACGCTTTCATCAATTTTCATACCTGGATCCAACAGACTCCCATACAACACAACTTGTAGGCCACTTTTCATCATATTTTCAGACTGACCCACTCCACACATTTAAGCTCAACATTCATCAAACCTGGAAACTTATAACCCCATCAATTCATTCATTGAATCATCAACCAATCAACCAACGACTTGATCTTCAATTAACATAATCAGCAACATATTCATCATTCAAATAACCCGCCTCCGTATGAATACATCATTGACGGATAACGTAGAACAACAAAACAAATCGGGCATTTCATTCCACTTACTTCAACGAAGAACTAGATTCCATACGCTCTTTTACTTCACCGAACTCAGCGTATGTACGCGCTTTCATGCAGTACCTACCCACGTATACTTTTGTGCATTCTTCAAAAATCCCTATCTCGCCCATAGCGCTTTTCCTTACGTAGACCCGCGTATACATCCGTAACTTTTTCGGGACCGTGCAGCTCTTCGAGATCGGATCAACAACTCAGATTTCATCCTTTACTTTAGAAAGTATTTCGCCTCATCTCGGATCTAAACATTCCATAAATAGATCTAGAAAATACATATACATTTTAGACCTAAAGATCCCTCTTCATCATTTTCTTCATAGGTGCATCATAAATTTATATCTATCAATCAAGAAATGTAGTTCATCCATGCGAATATTCCTTAGAGAGATTTATTCATTCACAACCCTTACTCATGCACACCTTGCACTATTATTCTTTACTCCTTATATAGGTCTAGCCTTTATCAATACCATGAGCCAAAACCACACCACTTCCGATGGTATTCCCTGGACGGGATCAAATAGATAATCCAACGCTCAATACAATGGGTCAATACCATGGTAACACCCCTTGGTATTCTAAATTTGGAGCACAAAAGGGTATACGTGACTTGGCACATACTTTTCCGCGTGCATACGCTACTTCTCCTTAAAAACCCACGTATGCCTTGTGACACATCATATTTATCATTTTTCTTTATTCTCGTTACTTCGAGCTAACTAGCAGATCTTTTTAAACACATATACATCAAGGACAACTTCATCGAGCAGCTTCCATCAAAGTCAACACATTGTATCACATTGCCAACAATCTTCCTCTTAACTTCATCGAGTAGGTTTCCATCAAGGACAAATTCATCAAGTTAGGTTGTCATCAACTTTATCAAGTAGGTTACCATCAACTTCATCAAGTAGGTTTCCATCAAGGACAACACATTGCATCATATTGCCAACAATCTCCCCCTTTGGACTTGATGGCAACCATGATGGTGTTTTATCACCACAACAGAGATAGATACATTGATTATAACCATTATGTAAACACCATGACGCTCTCCCCCTATTCAAACACCATGTTACTCTCCCCCTTTGACATCAAGGGAAAAGGGGGTGGATCAAAACCACAAACAAGGTTTTTTCTTCTCATGTAGATCTGATGTGCACCGAAGTTACCATGCTCCCCCACGAGTTCATGCTAAATCTTCAAACATATTTTTTCAATGAAGTACATGACTCTAAGACCTTTCCTATCACCAAGGACTCATACTTACATCAATGATCCAACCAAGTGGATTTACATAGTGTGACTCAAGTACCCAACCAAGTGGGTTTACATATTTTGACTCAACTACCCAACCAAGTGGATTTACACATTTTGACTCAAGTCCTTACATGACTAAATATTACAATTTACATCATAGGTCACAGACCTTTTCATCAAATTACACATATGAATTTTTATCACCAATATTCAAAATACCTCAAGGAAGATCATAATTCGGAATCAACATAATGCCAACAATGCATTACATTCGTAGAAAAGCTAATGCTCCCCCCTAAACTCGTGCATCCAATGCATCCTTTCCATATAACCAAAAACTCCTCCTTAGCTTGTGCAACCTTCGAACACTTTCAACAACCAATCATCAAGGCATCTTTACCCAATATCAGTAGAATGAAAGAGAAATATAAGAGCTGAAACGTCATCGTAGATACCAAACAACGACCGTAGGCGTGGTCGAAGAATGTCAGACCCTGAAAAAGTTCATCAAGCAAACCACCCATACCGTGGTTTTCGTGTATAAACTCACGTATATACACAACAATCTTTCGGAAACCCGCGTATCCAATTTTAATCTTCCGATTTTAAGTAGATCTAATCTTGTACATGGCGTAGACAACTCCCGCTTCCGTCCGAGATATTCGAATGCTTCCCCGGGATATATGAGAGAATAACGATAGGACAATGTAGCTATGTTTTCAAGTGTCATCCAACATTTGTAGCATAAGTGCATAAGTAACCAGGCCTTTAGACTTTTTGCGAAAAGATCAAAAAAATTCTTCCCAATAGGAATTATCATACCAGAACAACTTCTTCAATAGAGAAATCATCCATGTGATCTAATATCACCAAGATTTTCAAGATTTATCATGATATAAGATGTGTAGGAATTATGTCAAAAGTCATCAGCAACAAACTCTTCATGATCTATCCTTATTTCGCATCATAAAACTTTCATCTCATCCATGTGTGAAAACAAAAGATATTCTTCGAAAAAAGCAAACATGGCTCATCCATAATCTTATCATAAGAAACCATGCATCACGTCATCATCATTTGAGTATGAGAACTAAGGAATAAGCAGATACAATGCCAACAATGCAATCATTAGTAGTTAGACTGATGCTCCCCCGAACCTCGTACTCTTGTTCTTGAGTCAATCATTTTTTTCTTTAACGTGAAAAAGCATACGCTTATGTCTCCAAAGGAACTTGCGTGTATACGCGGATTTTTTTCACGTAAAGCCACATATGGAAAGTGAAATACTGAAAATTTCACTCCTTCATCTCCCCCGAATTTGTACCACCTCGTACTGTCTTTTCTTGTCACATCGTATGCATCGCCGTAAATGAACACAATCCGTGAATTACCAAACCAACCATGGGAATGATCATACATTGCTCCCCCTATGATGATACATTACTAATCCCTATAATGTATCTCATATTACTCTCGCAGTCACTATGAGAAGTAAGCTTTAGAAGCAGTATGACTGCAGAGTAGGGTCAATATTCCCTACGTTTCTAACCGATCCTCCTTCCTTTTCCAGCCTTTTTCTTGAAATTTATTATTGTATGTCGGAAATTATCCAAATTCTCGTATCTATTCATTTCGCATTCCTTTTCTACATGTCCATACTTATTACAAGCATAACATCTTATGTGTCCAGTAAAAAGTAATCATAAGGATCATGATGTGATTTTCTATTCTTTTCTTATATTACAATCACCGCTTTATGACCAAACTTGTTGCATGAAAAACAATATCCCTTGAAGAAACCAGTGAGTAACTTTTCGTGTAGAATCCGTTTGTATGTGATCGAAACATTTTGCTTCTGCAATTAGCTGCAACATGCCCATAATTGTGACATTTAAAGCATTCAACATTATTCAACAAAGGAGGGAATGATTTCTTTTGAGATTTCATGATTGTCGGTTGATCTTTTGTTTCTTCCAACACTTCAGGTTTTGCATTGATATCCTTTGAATCTTTAGCACTTCCTTGTGAAATAGATTCTCCTCTTTAACAGTTTCATGAAATCCAAGACCAAATTTAATAGAGGGAGACCTTTTACTATTAAGAATATTGTCCGAATCTTAGTACTATCTTGGAACCTCAAGAGTTTATCTTTTTCTTCTAATTTATCTTTCAAAATATTTACTCTCAACCTCCAATTTTTGGCATTGCTTCTTCATACTTTCTTCAAACCTTCTTCCTTCTTCTACTTGACCATTCGAGCTTTTAAAATCTCTTCTTTCAACCCATTTTCTTGTTCTTCAAAAATTTGTAGAAGTTCTTCATTCTTCTTATTTAATTTTTCCTGATCTTCATTTAGATCGATGATTTCGCTTCAAGTATTTTATTTCGATTGGTTGCATAATTGTACAACCTTTGATACTTGTCTATCTATCCATTCAGTATATCCTATCTGTCCTTTCATTTGAGAGATCATCTCATTGTAGATAACTTCTCTCTCTTTAAATGATCTTTGTTGATATTCAACTTTAATCTTGAGAGCTTCTTCTAGATCCATAACATTACTTTCACTATTTTCACCATTGCATGCACAAGAAAGTGAATCACAAGAACCACATTCAATCCTGCTTTTATCTTCTTCATTTTTCGCTGCACATGTTTTCTCGAGATATCTCCTTTCTTTGAGTAGCCTTCTTCTTTTGCTTCCTTGCCATGAGCACTAGCATATCTTGGTCGAATCTTCTTCATCCTCATTTTACATTTCATCATTATCTTCATTTGTATAATAGCTCTTTCCCTTTTCAAATTGTTTCCTTATCATGATTTTTTTCATAAGGACATTTAGCAAAGATAATGACCAACTCTTCCACAATTAAAAAATTTGAAGGGGAGCTTACCTTTGAATCTTCAAAGACTGTTGGAGTCTTCTCACAAAAATTTGCTTCTTCTTCTTCTTCGATATGTACCTTGATTCCTTGACAACTTCCTTTTCTTTTTTCTTTTTCACATGCCTTAAAGGAAACTTCTCCGATTTGAGAGGGACCTTATTTTCTCATTTCAAAATCGGTTAGAATACCATGTAGTTGAACAAAAAGTAAGAGTTTGTGATCTTGCCTTTCAATAGCGAGATACTTTTGACTCAAATTTTGAAGTCAAAGATCTTAAGATTTTTTCAACCAGTAGTAGTATTGGTTATGGTTTCACCCAAACTTCTCATACGATTTACAATATCATCTAGACATAAAAAGAACTGGGAATACTCTCATCACTATGCATCCTTAAATTTTCATATTCAATTACGAGAGTTTGGAGTTTGGCACTTTTTACCTTTGTATCTCCTTCATAGCTTAGAATGATTTTGTCCCATATTTCTTTTGCTAAATTTAGCTACATCACTTTAACAAATTCGATTCGGATAGGCTTCCTAATAAAACATTGACTGCTTTGGCATTGATTTCATATTTCTTCCTTCTCATCGCATCAGTAGGAATAGTTACTCGGATATTGATAACCTTCTTCCACGATTGCCCATACTTCTGCACCAAGACTTTGCAAATAGGCTTTTGTTCGTATCAAGCTTTCCCGCAAAAAGGACTCGCTCCTCGATACCAATTGTTGGGAAAAAATACCGAGAGGGGGGGTGAATCGAGTATTTAGTGCAGACCGAAAAAAATATTTACTTTTTCCCTTTCTCTAAAACCCATACGCTACTTTAATGAAGCCAACTCGCGTATACACATGGATATCCCTAATAAAACTTGCGATATTACGATATATTTCATTATGTTGATAATTCTTAGCTTAGATCATTGCATCATTCCTTCATTAGATGTTTAGTAAGAAGTAAACATGTGCGATAAGAACATAATAAATCATCACACATAAGCAACACACATGAACACCTGTGATTTAAGGGTGGAAACCCAATTCGAGAGAAAACCACCGCCATCGTCTCGTCTTCAATATTTTATTATAAAGAAAACATTGTATAACCATGTACCGCACAGACTCATACCAAGTACATAGGCACCCACCCGCAAAAGGCTACAACCTTCTCTCGCTTTACCATCCTCTCCTGGAAGGGAGCTACAACCACCCGCTCTCGTTTACTGCCTCTCTGGAAGGGAGCTACTACCCCTCGCTTCTCGTTTACCGCCTACCACCGGAAAGGAGCTACAACCCCCTCACCGAAGGCTTCGACCTCTGGCACCATTATGGACCATGTTTCATCAATTTTCATACCGGATCCAATAGCTCCCATACAACACAACTTGTAGGCCACTTTTCATCATATTTTTCAGATTGGACCCACTCCACACATTTAAGCTCAACATTCATCAAACCGAAACTTATAACCCCATCAATTCATTCATTGAATCATCAACCAATCAAACAACGACTTGATCTTCAATTAACATAATCGACAACATATTCATCATTCAAATAACCCATTTTTTATATGAATACATCATTGATGGATAACAAAGTAGAACATCAAAACAGATCGCATTTCATTCCACTTACTTCAGAAACCCTAGATTCCATACGCGCTTTTTACTTCACTCGAACCTCGCGTATGTACGCGCTTTTCATGCAGACCTACTCGCGTATACCTGTGCATTCTTCGAAAGCCCTATCTCGCCCATACGCGCTTTTCCTACAGGGCATCAGCGTATACATCTCGTAACTTTTCAGATCGTGCGTGCTCTTCGTATCGGATCAACAACTTAGATTTCATCCTTTACTTCGTAAAGTATTTTCGCCTCATCTCGTATCTAAACATTCCATAAACATATCTAGAAAATACATATACATTTCAGATCTAGAGATCCCTCTTCATCATTTTCATCATAGGTGCATCATAGATTCAGATCTATCAATCAAGAACAGAGTTCATCCAGATAGATATTCCTTAGAGATATTTATTCATTCACAACCCTTACTCATGCACACATTGCACTATTATTCTTTACTCCTTATATAGGTTTAGCCTTTATCAATACCATGAGCCAAAACCACACCACTTCTGATCGTATTCCTAGACGGAACCAAATAGATAATCCAATGCTCAATACAATGGGTCAATACCATGGTAACACCCCTTGGTATTCTAAATTTGGAGTGCAAAATGGCATACGCGACTTGGCACGTACTTTTTCGCCTCGCATATGCTACTTCTCCTTAACAAACCCGCGTATTCCTTGTGACACATCATATTTATCATTTTTTCTTTCTTCTCGTACTTCGAGCTACTCAGTAGATCTATTTAACACATAGATACATCAAGGACAACTTCATCGAGTGTGTTCCATCAAAGTCAACACATTGTATCACATTGCCAACAATCTTCCTCTTAACTTCATCGAGTAGGTTTCCATCAAGGACAAATTCATCAAGTTAGGCTATCATCAACTTTATCAAGTAGGTTACCATAAACTTCATCAAGTAGGTTGCCATCAAGGACAACACATTGCATCATATTGCCAACACTATAAGACCAAAATAACTCGTAAAAACCCAAAACATTTCAGATATTTTGGCTTCATAATAAACTTGGTGGTGGACCATAAAAAATTTTACCTCCAAAAGAGCTAAAAAATTCCCACCTTGCGACTCCACAACTCCTAAAATTCAGACCTTAAGACTCCACTGGGAAGACCCCAAGTATTAATAGCATCTTACAAACTCAGCTAGAAGGCTTTAAGATTAAAAATTTTCCTTCTTCTGAAAAGATCAGTTAGCCTATTAAAAATTGTCATATTTGGTTAAACTTTTCTTTTTAACTGGGTCTGAAAAACATAGCATAGTGGCTCCTAGAAAGATTCATACTAGAGCCTACCCTGACCCAAACCCACCGGGAATAGTTGACAACCCTGAAAGTATTCTTAGGAAGTCTCCTAAGATAAAATTATCAATTGTTTTCAGATCACCCTTGAGAGCTAATTCAGTTCCTGAAAATATTTCAGCTCTACAACAATCTCAAGTTGACTTAGTAAATCCATTTAGAACTAGGTCTCTTGGTGATTTAGATCAGTTAGATTCTGAGTCTTCACTATCATCTCCTGAAACAAGTGAACCTCTTGGTAGCAGAGAAACAACACCTCCCGATTTACATTTCCTTCACAACTTATGTGTCTCTCATCTAAGATCAACTTAGCGGTCTATTCCTGGTCCATCCACTTTTGCTCACCCGTCATCCACTGTCCAAACCACTACACCTCAACCCACTGTTCCTGTTATTAATCCGCTCCTTGTAAATCCACCCCCACCACCTATCATGGCAGCATGGTATGCTCCCCTAGTCCTTCTTGTACCATTAGTCAGCCTTCCACAGGACTATCAGTCCAAAATTCCATTATATGATGCTAGCAATGCTACAACTGCATCACAACATGTAGATAAAATGAATGACTACTTTGACAGAAATGAAATTGATGATGATTATGTCAAGCTTAGGTTATTTTCTCAGAGCCTAGGGGGAGAAGTAAGAAAATGGTTTAAAGGTTTAGCCCCCCATAGTATTAATGATCTCCAAGGCTTCCATCAAACGTTCTTAAACAAATGGGAAGTAAAGAAAAACCCTCTCCAAGTCCTTTCTGACTACAAGAACCTCCATAGAAACACTGGGGAAAGTGTGCAAGCTTACTGCACTAGATTCAATAGTGTGTATAATGCACTTTCCCCAGAACTAAAACCTCCACAAGGCTCAGCTTTAAACAAATTTCCTGAAGGGTTTGACTCTGACATGACCTATCAGCTGAGAGAAAGGGATTTTGCAACTCTGGAAGATATGCAACAGGGTGCTCCTTCTGTGGAAGTCAACTTGATAGAAAAGAGAGCAAGAATGAAAATTGAGAAGAGAGTATCTTTTAGAGAAGAGTCCACTCCTTCTACTTCAAGCTCAAAAATGGAGAAGATGTTGGAAGAAATGATGAAAGAGATGAGCATAATTAAGAGAGCACAAGCAAATCAAAATCAAGCTGCTCCTCGAAATAGAAATCAGAATTATAGAAGAGAAAACAATCAAGACAAACAGAACGAGAATGACCAACAGATTAGACCTCCCTTCCAACAAAACTATGTAGATCAATATGAGGAAGATAGGGAGTTGGAAAGGATGGAAGAAGATCGTGTAAACTTGATTGGATCAGACAGTGGAGATGATGTTTTCCTCACTGAGGAAGAACAAGGATTCTTCTCTTATGATCAAAATACAAACACCTATGAAGACTCTGATGACTATAGATTGGGTTTTGAAAATGCAATTATGGAATTACATAAATAGTATAATCTTAGGAGTAAGGGAAGCATAGATAACTTAAAATACAAGAACACTAATACTGTTGTCAAGAAAAACGTAGAAACTCAGTCCAAAAAGACAACAGAGAAGACCAACACTTTGGCTAAGAAACCCGACTTAAACAAAGACAAATGGGTCCAGCCAAATATTGAACACAGTACCCCTAGCACTTCAGCTAGTGGTCCTAATAAAACTATCCCAATTACTAGTACAAACAAGGTTCAGCAAATCAAAATTGCTTAAAAGAATTCAATTGAAAAAACAGATGCAAATATCAAAAAATCAATTATTCCTTTCAATTTTGAGGGAGAGATTGCTAAGATAAAAATTTCCATTCCCCTAGCTGAACTAGTAACCCAAGAAGTGTACAAAAACCAAGTTTTGAAAGCTTTGAACCTAGGAAGTGATACTGACACCTTAAACTTGATAGATGACAAACCTGAGTTGTTGTTTGGTCCAGAAGTTGAAGGAAAATACCAAGAAGGGTCTGTCCCTCCCTTCTATGTTAGCTTGAACATACATGAGAAAATTTTACACAATGCTATGTTAGACTCAGGAGCTTCACACAATCTAATGCCCAAGGTAGTGATGGAAATCTTAGGCTTAGAAATTACTAAACCATACAAAGACTTGTATTCCTTTGACTCAAGCAGAGTCAAGTGTTTGGGTTTAATCAAATATTTATGTGTTACTCTAGCTCAGATCCCTGCTAAGAGTCTAGTTATGGATATAGTTGTAGCTGACATTCCCCCTAAGTATGGCATGCTCTTATCAAGATCTTGGGGAGACAAACTTCAGGGAAGCCTTCAAATGGACATGTCTTATGCCACCATCCCTGTTTTTAACCAAAACAGAAGACTATATAGGGAATCTCACATGAAGTACATGGTGAGCAACATAGAAAAACCAAACAACTCTCCAATCTATTCTATTCAATCAAGTTTAGATTCCTTTATCTTATGTAACGAAGATGAAATTACTCAACAAGATAAAGAAAACATAGACCCAATCAGTTCACCACAACAATCCAATCTTCCCTTCAATCAAATTCAAAACATTACCAATCAACAACAACAAGAAAATGAAAATAAGGATGGCATACTTTGGAAAAAAAAATTGATGGATCTTGTAATAAAACAAGTGCAAGAGCAGGTGTGTGGATTCAAAATACAAAACAGATTTTTTCATACAAATTGGATTTCCCATGCACTAACAATATTGCTGAGTATGAAGCACTTCTCCTAGGCTTACAACTGCTTAAACAGTTAGAAGCCCAGAAGATATCAATCTTAGGAGATTCTGAACTTATCATAAAACAAATCAAAGGAGAATACTTAGCTAGAAATCCAAGGCTTAGGGAATATCGAAACGTTGCCCTTGATCTTTTGAAAACCTTTGAAAAGTATGAACTTATTTTCATTCCAAGAGAATTGAATCATCTAGCAAATGAACTCGCTTTCAATGCCAACAATTGCCAGATACCTGAAATAAATGAACAATTCAGTATGAAGGTAAAACACAGGCTGGCCATGCCCGATAACGAAGATCACTGGCAAGTGTTTGATTCTGACAAACACATAGATGATTTCTTGAAATCAGAAAATGATTTCAGCATACCAATATCAGAAACTAGCCATAAAGAAAATTGTTTGTATATTGAACAAATCCCAGAAGTTGAAATGACATATACTGCTGATATAAATCATTATGAAAATCCTTTTGAAGCAGAGGTAACCGACAACGCAGACCAAGAAGACTTGGAAGTTTTACAATGCAAAAATGATAAAATTCCAAGAGGTCTAGCACCTTTAGAACACCTTTTTTATTTTAACGATGTAGCCAAAGAACCAAGAATGGATCCCATGGAAAAAAATACAGAAGAGCATAACATAGGCACTCTAGCAGAACCCAAGATGATCAAGTTGTCCAGCACTCTCCCAGCTCACATAAAAATTCAGTATATAGAGCTGTTCAAAGAGTTTAAAGATGTTTTTGCTTGGGAATACAAAGACCTAAAATCATATGACACCAGCATCATCCAGCATAAAATTCCTTTGAAAGAAAATCAAAAGCCTTTTAAACAAAAACTAAGGAGAATAAACCCTCTTTTACTCCCTTTAGTTAAGGTAGAAATTGAAAAGATGCATGCTGCTGGAATCATAGTACCCATTAGATTTTCAGAATGGATATCAAACTTAGTTTCTGTTAGAAAGAAAACAGGGGAAATCAGGCTCTGTATTGACTTCAGAAATTTAAATAGAGCCTCCTTAAAAGACAACTACCCCTTACCCAAAATGGACCATATACTTCAGAAGGTAGTTGGGTCAAAAAGGATTTCCCTCTTAGATGGGTTCTCGGGTTACAACCAGGTGTTAGTGCTCCCAAGTGATCAAATCAAAACTACTTTTACCACACCTTGGGGCACCTTTATGTATGTCAAAATGCCTTTCGGATTAATGAATGCAGGGGCCACTTTCCAAAGGGCCATGGATATAGCCTTCTCTGAAGATATTGGCTATTTCATAATCATCTACCTTGATGAAATAACCATTTTCTCAAAAAGCGATGAAGAACATCTGATTCACCTAAGAAAAGTTTTTGAGAAGTGTAGGAAATTTGGCTTGTCATTGAATCCCAAGAAGACACTCTTTGGTCTCCAAGAAGGTAAACTTCTTGGACATATAATTTCGGAAGAGGGAATCAAAATAGACCCTACAAGGATAGATGGTATATTACAAATCACTCATCCAATAAGCCTCAAAGAGTTGCAATCTTTCATCGGAAAGATTAATTTTTTGAGAAGGTTTATCCCTAACCTTGCTGAGCTATTAAATAACATTACAAACATGCTTAAGAAAGATGTGGGTGTAAAATGGACTTTACCAGCTAAATAATCATTCGAACTGGTCAAACAAGCTCTTACCCAAACACCGGCCTGATTAGTCCAGATTTTACCAAAGACTTTTACATCTTTTCCTTTGCATCTGAGCATACAATAGCTACAGTTTTACTTCAAAAGAATGATTTAGGGCAAGAAAAACCAATATCTTTCTTTAGTAGGGCCTTAAGAGATGCTCCTCTCAAATATAATATCATGGAGAAGCAAGCCTTAGCATTGGTGAAAGCATTGAAAGACTTTAGGGTCTATATTTTACACTCTCACATAATTGCTTTTGTTCCGCATACTGTTGTCAAGGACATTATAAGTCAAGACCCTGATGGTAAAAGTCTAAGTCAAGACCCTGATGGTAAAAGGGGAAAATGGATTGCAACTATTCTTGAATATGACTTAGAAATTAGGCCCACCAAACTAGTTAAAGGGCAAGGATTAGCAAAACTTATGGCTGAGTCTAACTTCCAAGCACTAGACATCAACATGGTAGATGTGTTGGAAGAAATAGAACAATCTGCTGCTCCTTTTATTGAAGAAACATTTCTAAATTCTCCTTGGTATGCTGACATTATTTATGTGCTTTTATATTTAAATACCCCTCCTTCTCTATCTAAAACTAAAGCTAGATTTTTGAAACAAAAAGCTTTGAGTTTTTGCATATTAGATGGAGTATTATATTGGAAAAATGTTGTTGGAATTTTTCTTAAATGTTTACTTGAAGATGATGCAGGAAAAATCATGCATGAATTTCATGACGGAGAATGTGGAGGACACCTCTACTGGAAGGCCACAGCAAACAAAATTCTTAGATCCAGTTACTATTGGCCTACCCTCTTCCCAGACACTCAAAAGTTGGTCATGGCTTGCCATAAGTGTCAAATATTTGATGGCAAAAGAAAAATTCTTCCCTTACCCTTACATCCTATCAGAGTTGAGGCACCTTTCCAACAATGGGGTTTATATTTCATTGGGGAAATTCACCCATCCTCCTTAGCTCAACATAAATGGATCCTCACTTCCACTGACTTCTTTACCAAATGGATAGAAGCTATACCTTCCAGAAATGCCAATGAATCTGTCATTATCAAGTTCCTTGAAACAAATATCCTATCCAGATTTGGTTGTCCCAAAAAAATCATAACAGACAATGCTGCTGCTTTTAAATCTAAGAAGATGGTGGATTTCTGCTACAAATACCACATAACCTTGGGCCATTCCACTGCTTACTATCCCCAAGGAAATGGATTAGCTGAATCTTCCAACAAAAGCCTCATCAATATCATTAAAAAGTTGTTGGAGAAAAATCAGAAATCATGGCACAGTAAACTAGTTCATGCCTTATGGGCTGATAGGCTAACTACAAAGAAATCAATAAACATGTCTCCCTATCAGCTAGTCTATGGTATGGACGCAGTTTTTCCCACCTCATTAGGAGTTCCAGTTATGAAGCTCCTTCAAGAAGTGCAGATTGAAGAGAATGATATGCAGAGAAGAATCAACCAGACAATCCATTTACAGCAGACCGGAGAGGAAGTCTATGAAAGAACACAGTTAGTCCAAGAGAATATGAAGAAGTTGTTTGATAAGAGGACTAAGGCAAACAATTTCCAAGTTGGAAATGTTGTTCTTAAGTGGGATTCAAGAAAAGAAGATAAGGGAAAACATGGAAAATTTGAGAACTTGTGGAAAGGGCCCTATATTATTCATGCTGAGAGGGGTCACAATGCATTTTTCTTGAAAGAATTGAATGGATAAGACCTATATGGAGGTCCTGTCAATGGCTGGATGCTCAAGCATTACTTCTGCCAAGAATCTTAAGTTTCAAAGCCTTTTATTTTTCATTATAAATATCATAGTCTAACCATTGCATTCAAAGTTAGAAAAATCAAAAAATACAAAAACAAAGAAAGAAAGAAAAGAGGGCAGATTGTGAAAACAAGAAAGGTATAGCCCCATACCAAAAAAGAGAAACAAATCTGAAAGTTTGCAAGCTCAAATGCCACTCCTGAAAAACACACTTCTAGTTAGTCAAATTGCCTAATATTGACTAATTATCATTTAAATTTTCTGCTGATAGGATAGTGAATTCGATTTGCCAAACTGTTTAATCTTGGCTTATCAATAGATAGATTAGGATAGAAATCAAAGGTTCAAACATGCTCAAAATATGAACCTAACATTTCAAAAAGAGAATGACTCAAATCTGTTTTTTTTTTTCTGAGTCAACAAGGATAAAAATCTGGTTCTAATTAGCTCAAAATTTGAACCAGAGAGAAAAGATAGCTCAAAACAAAGATCAAAACAAAGTTGTGAAAAAGGATGAAGGAAGTGCTTTGAATTTTTAGATCCTAAACCTTCATCATTTTGTTTTAATTTTTCTGCAAATAATAATCTATGTGCAACTTGTTTTTATGCCATAGATTAGCATCAAGTTAGACTGTTCAAACCTAACTTGTATGTTTTTTAATTTCTGTTGTAGAATTTAGAAAATAAAATTTTTTTGGACAGTTTAATCCCAACAGATGGTAGAATAGGTAGAGAAGCATCTGAATTCAACTGTTTAATCTGAGTTCAGTGAGAAATAAGGAGTAGAATTAGATTATTTTTATGCTTTCAAAAGAATAAAATGTTGTGAAAAGAGTTTGCCAATCCAAGTGCACTCTAATGAAGAGAAAATGTTAGATCAGTAGAATTGGGTAGGTAGAAAGCTTGTTGATGAAAGAACCATTGTTTTTTATGACTGCTAATATGTTTCATAGCAAAAGAAGATCATCCACAGAAAGGAAGGCAACCCAATGGAGGAGGCAACTAATCAGCCTCCCAGAGAAAGCAAGTCTGAAATTCTTGATGCCTTCAAAAAGGCACCATCCCCAAGTGGAGCCACTGTTAGCCACCCATAAATTCTGTCATATCAGGTGGTGGCTAAATAATGTTGGATAGCCTTCAAGAAACAATTTTATTACTAAAATTGTTGATGCTTAAAGTCTTTTGATAATATCCTATCCTTTGGATAATCGTCATTGTTGTTTCCCTTCAGAACTTAGAAATCCTGCTAATTTCCAAGCCAGAATACTGCTGCAAGCATCATTTCCCTTTTCCCCTTTTCCAAAAGCTAACCTCATTTCCTATCCCTCTATTTCCCATGAAAACCCCTCATTTTCATGTTTTTCCCATTTTTCCGTCATCAAAATCCACTTTTATAAGGTTTAAAACCCACTTTTAAGCCTTATCGGAACCCTCAATTTCCCTTTGAAAATCATTGAAAAACTATAAAAACCCACATTTTGGGCATATATGGGTCCTAGCCCCTTTTTCCCATTAACCCCTGGTCACATCGTTTCCCATGCGCCCACGGCCCCACAATCGGGCGCCTATCCGCTTCAAATGAAATAATTCCCGGCCAAAGTTAAAACCTTGGTTATATATTAAAAGTCGTCAGTTTTATTATTTTATTTATTTTTCTGCAGGTTTAAATTTTAAACCATTCCACACCGTCGATCTGATCTGAAGATCGGACGGTGTGGAGTCCGTCTCCCTGTGGTACCCCGTTGTCCATAAGCCAATTGCCCAAAACCGGTGGTATCCATCGCACCGCCTTTGGGCGAAAGTTGTTTTCCCCCGATCGCCAGCGATTCCATACATCGCATGACACGCGTCCCGTGTACTTTTTCAAAACCACTTACCCATGGCGCGTTATCGTTCGGACGTGGACGCACATCGATATTGTTGTCTACCGTCCGATCTGGGGCAAGCCATCCAACGGCTATCGCTCACCGAAGATGCCTGATCGATAACTGGGCTATGGCGCGCCATCCAGTTAATCTCCACCGTCGATCTAATATGCAGATCAACGGTCCATATTCCATCGCCCTGATTCCGTCACCCAGTCAACGATTCTCTATTTTTGACTTTCCCCCTTGCTCCCGACCGTCTATTTCTGCGCGATCGACGGCTCTGATTTAATCTTTCTTCCACCTTCTCCGATCAATCCTGACCGTTGGATGATGCCATCCAATGGCCACACTTCCTCCACATGCCTCCGCAGCAATAAACCTATAAATGCATGGATTTTATAATTTTTGTTTGTATTTTGCAGGGTTTCGAGGTTTTTTCGCCATTTTCGAGGAAAATTCGAAGGAATAGGATAACAATCTTCCTGCCTTCGTTTCGCCAAAGGAAATCCTTCGCGGGGTATAAATTCATGTTTCTTCAGTGTTTTCCTCAGGCATTGATGCCACATAACCCTGCGCAGCCCTGTTTATCAGAAAAAACCATGGATCAGGCACAGTCAGAGAGTATCAGTGATGAAGACCAGAATTTACCAGAACAGAGGATTAAAGGACAGATTTGTGGGGATTATGTCTAAGATTCTTATCAAAAGCCTAATTCCCAAGTAAAACACAGTTTAAAGACAAACTCAAGGGTTTATTCAATAGAAAAGCCTCCACCGCCACATCTGAGGCAAATTGATTCCTCCCAGCTGCTGAAATGCCACCTGTGCCTCAAAGTATTCAATCAGATGCCGAATTTATTGATCAGGATCAGAGATTTTTCTCAAAACGCAGCCAAAGCGTTACTTCTGCAAGGAACTTCAATACAAAAAATATCTGCAAAGTTACTTCGACACCACACAGAGCCTCAAAGGTCAACCAAAGCTCCCACTGAGCTTAAATATTTATGTAAAAACATTTAATACAGAGTACACCCATGTAAGTTTCTTCATTGAGCCCCCCAAAGGCCAAGAAGCCATTAAGTCGGTATTAATTGTAATTAGAGATCTTTTATCACTCACCTCCTCATTCTTCTATATATACTTTTGTAGAAGATGAGTGAGGGGTTGGTTGTTGGTTGTTGTTTGATCACAAGTTATATTTGCCCTTTGATATCCCATATCCATTGATGAGTTTGTTATGACATCTTCTTGACTCCATTGCCCAATGAACCAGATGTTTCTCCATTCTGTGTATCTTTCCTAGACCTTTAATGTTCTACTGTATCAATTCAACCCAACCAAACAAACAAATGAATACATGCACTTAATAACTAGTCTAAAACCAATACTCAAAGCACACAAGATAAACCTTTGCAAACAAACTTTTGAGAGATCCCTCTCTGAGAACAGGAGGACTAGATCTTGTAACTCTAAAGATTGGTTCTGATGTTGCCTTGTCTTTTGATTTAACAAACTATCAAACACGGGACACCAACGAGAGGCATAGAAAAATTTCCCATTAAGGCAGAGTCTTTTAGTAAACCTACTCCTACATCCTCATAAGGGATAGTTGTTTTTCCTACGTGCTGAATACTATCAGTAGAAGCTGGGTTAGACGAATAATATGAGAATTGATCGACTTTCACAATATTTCCTTGATGAGGAAACATAATTATCCAAAATACGGATGACACGATAGCAGTCATAGCATAAGACCAAATTCGACCTAGAAGAAGGTTGTAATCTAGAGGGGCATCAACTACTTCCACATATAAATTAACAGTTTTCCCTTCGAATTCTATAGGTAGATCCTGTAAAATTCTGAATGGATGGAATCCTCTTCCATCAAAAGCTTTGAGGATTGTTGGTGACTAGTTAAGTGTTGGAGAACCAAGCGATTTCCAACAGTTTAATGACATGATACACATGGATGCTCCTTCATCAATAACAGTACGAAAGAAACATCTATTTTTGACTAGTACTGGGATCTGAAAAGCCATTTGATGAGGGAGACGAAGTGTAAAATTTTCTAAATCGAAGATCATGAGATTTTAATCCTGAAGATCTACAGCTCCAATTGCTGATAAGAGTAATTTCCTTTGTGCTGGACATGATTGCATCACTTCCAAGGCCGACATTGCTGAAGGAGAAATTGCTAAATCCTCCACAATGTTGTAATTTTGAGCAGCTTTTGTATGTGGATTGAAAGATGATTTACGAAGTACACCTTTGGCAAGCGATTTGATTACTAAATTGGGATTCAATTTCTTGATATGCAATGGATCAAAAACCGAAGGAGATGTAGTTGGTGCAGAACTAGAATTTTCTACTTCTTTACCAGCAACAGGGTTTTTACTACCATAATCTTGTGATCGAATCGCAACCATCAAAATATATGCTGATGTATTAGAGGAAGATCCACTCATTTTGCTATCTTGAACAGGAAAATGATCCTTTAAAATAGTAGGGGTGGATGAACCTTTGACGAATTTAGATACCTCAGCCCTATGCAGACATTCCTTGGTGAAATGATCCTCGTCACAAATAAGACAAGGATAACAAGGTTTACGTTTATCATCAGTTGATTCACTTTTATCAGTTTTTTTCTTGGGAGATGAAGTTTGTTTATTCTTTTTCTTCCCTTTCTTCTTGTTGCCAGCTTTCGAATTTGTAGTAGATGAATCTACAATGTGAATATCGGCAGAAGTTTCTAGGGAAGATTCTCCTTTTGGTGAATCACGTAAAGTTATTATGGGAGAAGTAACCTTTGAATATTTCTTCTTACTCTTAGTTGTACTAACTAAACCGACTACACCATCAATGTCATGAGACCCTGAAGGAGTTGCTATTATCTGACCAACATGGGGTAAATCGGGAACTTTCTCGTACAAAGTTTTAGACTTGGTATATACCAAGTCAAGATAATGAGCTTGAGCAATAACTTGTTCTTTTGTGACAACTCCTGCTTTGGCTACATATTTAGTGATCTTTGGTAGCAATGATTTGACAAAACATTCTTCCAATATTTGATCTGGGATAAATTTTTTTACCAAATGTCTTCTACATCTCCATTCATGAATATGATCTGATATGTATGTAGATGAAGATTATTTTAGTGAAGTTAATAATTTCGTGCGATTGTTGTATCTGACTCGAAACTGAAAATGAGTTAAGAAAGAATTTTCTAGAGTGTTGAAATTGGTAAATGAGCCTTGTGGTAATTCAATGTACCATTTGGTAGCTAAGCCTATTAATGTTCTCTAAAAAATTCTAAGTCGAATGGAATCATCGATTAATGAGTTGGATGCACACCAAAGGTGGTAATTCATGACATGGTTAGAAGGATCCTCTCCTGATTTTCCTTCAAAGTTTGGGATATCACTGGGTAACTTATGTGACATAGGCGGCCAATACAGATGATAATAGATAGGATCATTCATAAGGCGAGATAAATCTGGTAAATATAAAGTTGCTATGAATGGAAATCGACGGGAAGGGTCTTATTGATAACCTTGTGAGACTAAACCATTCCTAGGAGGAGGATATCCAGGATAACCTGGAATAGTTTGTGCATTTGGAATCGGAGTGCCCCCTGGATAACCAGGAATAACTAGACCATATTGGGGTTGAAAAAGTGTCTGATATGTATACACAAGATACGGTTGTCGCGGGTAGACTAGAGTTTGAACAAGTCCATATTGATATGGCCCCTGATACAGTTGATAAGTAAACTGAGATTGACTTGTTGTAACTCTACTTGTGCCAGGTTGTCCTGCCAACATCTAAACAATAGTCTGAATTGTAGGTCCAGACCACAGAATAGAAACTTGAGGAATCTGTAATGATGTTTCAGGGATGAATGTGATATGAGCTATAGACACCCCAGGAATAGGTGTGGTTTGTTGAACAGAAGTCTTAGCAGCAGTTTGGGGCGGAGTCACAGGTGTACTCGGACCAGGTTGTTGAATAGGACTGGGTGCATGTGTTTGAGTAATAGGTTGGGCATATTTTTGGGGTTTATCATAACCAACTAGTTGTCCAACTTGATAATAAGGTACTTGCATATTTGGTTGTAAATTTTGTTGTACTTGAGATGGATCCCACACCATTCCTGGATATGAAGGTCCCAATGAAGGTTGTACACAAGACAAATCGTAACTTGGTTGAACATATGTTTGATAATTGACTGGATAATTTCCACCTCCTTGTAACATTTTCTATTTTGGATAGAACTGTTTTCCTAAAGGAGGCTTCAATCCTTGAGCTGGGTATTGCCCTTGAGGTTGATATTGACCTTGAGGCACGTACTAACTTTGAGGCATATACTATCCCTGAGGCTAATACTGACCCTGAGGTTGACCTTGGGGTATGTACTATCCTTGAGGTTGATACTGACCCTGAGGTATGTAATGTCCTTGAGGTTTCCCCCAGTCTGTATTTGACTATTTTGAGATTTCCCCCAGGCAATACATTACTACCTTGAGAACTAGGGTTTTGGATATTTCCAGACATCATATAAACTTGCTCATTGTTCATTGTTGATTCATTTGGACCAGATGATGACATTGGTTTGTTAGGAAGAGGAGATGCTCCTGAGAATGTACCAGAGAGTGACTGATAGCCTACAAGAATAGATAAACCACCATACAAAAATGTTTCTGGCAATTCAGTAAACATAGATGACTCACTAAACATGTTTAGCTAAGGTCTATAGCCTATTGGTGTAGGGAAAAATATATTTGGGGTGGCGAGTAAGGAAGACCTACATTTTGTAGAAAATCTATTAATGAAGAATACCAAGCGTCTTGTATAAAAGGGTTGTAAAAAATTGATTCACGTTCTATAAGTTCTAAATTTTCCTGAGTTGACGGAAGAAGAAATTCTTCCTTTATATCAGTGATTTCTTCAATACTGATGAGACCAGGAGGAAGATCTTCTGTAATCCGATTTCTTACTCTAGGTGAATCAGGATAATTGGAAGTTGGAGTAGCGAATTCTAAAGTAGGTTTGGATGTAGCAGGTTCAGTTTCTGATTCAGAAATTTCAATTTATTCAGGTGGTAATTCACTTGCTGTAGAAGAAACTTCAGTTAATTCGGAAATTGAAACTGTTTGTGGAGTATGTTCTGCTATTTGCAGTTGATTTACTTCAGAATTAGGATGAATAATTATGGATGATTCTCCTTGTTCTATTAATCCAGTTCTACCGATAACATTTGGTATCAGAGATTTAAGTCCTTCTAGTTGGCTTGGTGTGTACTCATGGGGCTTCCCCTGAGTTCTACGTCATTTTCTCAGTAATTCAGCCACGATTAAAAATTTTAAGACATGAAAACAAAGGAAAAAATCAAGAAAACCCTAAATTCGATAAAGAAACAATCAAAATGAATCACACGCCTATAAAAATATAATAGATCAGTCCACACACAAACAGTAGATTCCCGCACTAAAAACACTAGTTGGTGATGAAATCCAACATTATAGAATTTCAATGTAGAAATGGCGGTTGGAACAGTTACCCCGAAAACTTGCTTAATGAAACAAAATGGTGCAAGTTTCTCCACTTAAACCATCTCGAGTGAAGATAACCCTCCGGAGATTCCAAGTGAGTCTAGCCGACGTCTGCTCCAAGTATAGTGGGATCTCCCCTCCACCGTCACCTTGGGAAAGAATCCTAAAGTTTATGGTCACTAAGGTCACCAACGGGAACACATATACATGTGGGAACAATCTACGATCCGATATACACGCAAGGGCAGAGTAACAAGCTCAATCCCCTTGAAGGCTCCTTGACATAATCCAAGGTTTACCGACAAGTAACCCCAGGCTTCTCGACAATGGTCAATCCAAGGTTTACTATTTTTAATACATGCACACCTTCTATCATTCCCAATGAGATAGGTATGATTACCTCACTGGTTCGGATATGATCTCGTGCTTGACGCCTTTAGGAGGAGCTTCCTAGAGCATACATGCTACAATTGGAATTTCCTACTGCAAGATCAACTACTTGTTTTTTTTTACTGTCTTCGAGAGTTAACTAAAACCTATTCCAAGACACTAGCCTAAGCTATATTTGTGAAAAGAGCCCTAGAAAATATAAAATTTCTAGATTGATTTTAATTCAGTGTTACTTTTAATTGGAAGTTTCTTAGGACAATAGGTATGGAAATGAAACTTGATGATGTTTTAATGACCCAAGTCAAAATTTTCTACAATGCACCTATATGATAAAAAAATCATTTCTTTTCAATGAAGTCTAACTAGAGGAAAGAGTTGAGAGATTTTCAGAAACTTTAAAAATATCAATTCTTTCTTTCCTATATGAGAAACTTTGAAAAGAAGACAATTCAGAGCTTCCAATTCCAAAAAAGATCTTTTGCTCAAATTGAAATTCCTTATATCATTTAGATCAGAAACAAAAAAAACTTCTTCCAAAAGAAAACTAAAAAATACTAAAATAATAAAATTCAAAACTAAAAGAAATGTGTAATCTTGAACTCTATCTAAAAGTTGGAGGATGTTTAAGCCTCGTTTGTAATCTAACCAAGAATTTTCTGCTTATTCTAGCAATAAATCAAAGCATCCAAAAGTAGTTTTAAAATGAAATTAAGTCCTTATCAATCTAAAGGTTTTATAAGTTTTCAAATGAAAATAAAATCAAATTTTCATAAGAATAACAATTGCATCAAGTTCAATGGCTCAATAGAAAAGTAATGAAATACCAAGTAGCTAAGGTATACAAAAGTTTCTGATACAGAGCAATGGGAGGACTTGGCAAATCGTTTACTCATAATATGAAAACTTAACTGAATAGATCACTTAATCATAGAAATTGCTAAAAGAAACTTTTGACAGAAGTATTTGACAACCAGGACAAATTGGTTAAAGAACAAAAATCAAGTAATGGGATGCCAGAAAACAGAATTTCTACTTTTTCTAAAATTTTCCAGATATTCGCAGTTTTTAATAGAATAAGGTGTGGAATCGCACCTTATTCTACTAAATATTGTGGATTCTACTGCTCTGTTTTACAGGAAAAATTTCGGAAGGCAAGAAAAGTAGAGAAAAAATAAAAATACAAATTTACAATCAGGGATCCTATTGAGTTTTATACCCAATCAAGTTTTGAGCTAATCTAAGTCAAAGAAATCTCAAATAAATTTAAAAAATCAAACTGAAAATTGAAGAAAACTAAATTCAGAATTTCTCCAATGGAGTCGCCATTTTGTTGCACGGAAAAATCCCTCTTGTGAACAAGAGCGATCTGCCTAGTATCCTAAGGATATCTAGAAACAAACAGACAGATGTAGACCATTTTCTCTAGACTATTTTACTTAAGAATTTATCATTAACTATGGATATATACTCCTACCTAAATTCCAATGCTTGTTTGGTCTTCAATCCAGTCGCTCCAAAAGTTATCAATCCAGCGTATAATATCTACAATCAAAGACAAGCACACCAGATCAAAAGCATCTACAAAATATGATAATTCGAAAGCAATAATCTATCTTAGTGATCAAGGAGTCTAAGAATTAAATCATTCAAAATATAGATGAAAAACTAATTGAGAAAATAGAATCCATTTTTATTAACTTTGATTAAAAGAAGAAACCTTACAACCTTGACACCTTGATGTTTGTACAGGTTCTTCCGGGGTCCCGAACAGTCCTTTTCCTCAGTTTGACAAA
This sequence comes from Pinus albicaulis, assembly GCA_034641835.2. Lineage (NCBI taxonomy): Eukaryota > Viridiplantae > Streptophyta > Pinopsida > Pinales > Pinaceae > Pinus > Pinus albicaulis. The sequence continues at coordinate 197,553,289 of CM076584.1, read as the reverse complement.
ACTCCAAATCTTTGAATCAACATAAGACTATGGCCATGAGTATGTAACCACTCTCATGCCAACGATGCCAAATGTGGAGAGTATAATTCCTTCAGCAATTCTCTTCTATAAGCTAAGAAGTAAGTATAAACTACCAAGTATCCAAAAAGTACCCTTGAGACTGAAACTTGGTCTTAGTTTATAGCTGAAGAGAGGTAGTTTCAGCTCCGAAAAGGAAGGGATAAAGCCCTCTCATTATGGGATTTTAGCTCCAAAAACCAAGGGATAGCTCCATTTATGAAGGGATGAAGGTTCATGTATGGAAGGCACGAAGCTCGACCAAATAACGCTTCTAGAAGGCCACAGCTAGGAGAATATTCGACCAGCTGGGCGTCTAGAACTTACTTTTCTCTTTATTTTACCTTTTCTGGGGGTCCACGGTTTTAATGAGCTTTACGTGTGGGATGTACCATAGTTTTTATAGCAATTAGCCATGGTAAAGCAAGGAATGACTAGGAAAAGTGTGAGAGTATGCTTTTTAGGATTTTTAAGAGATTCTTCTAGTTCCAAGACTTGATTTGGGGAACTTTATGTTTTTAGACTTCTAAGGGAGAAATAAATAGGTAATGATGAACCCATATAGACAACTAAATTTCATGGTGACAAATTTTAGTGTAACATTACCATTAGATGATACCACTTCCAATTAATCAACATAAAGCCATTTTCAAAGTTCCTTGGAGAAACTACATGTTTGACCAAATGCTTCCTGGGTTAAGAAGTGTTGAAGATACCTTCCAAAGAGCCATGGCCCCTGTTTTCAACTTCTTCACTATGATATACATAGATGACATCATCATATGTTTTGAAGCTGATAAAGAATACCTTTTCCACCTAAGGAGGATTTTTTACAAAAACAAGTGTTGGAAGCAAGACTCAAAGAGAAACTACGAAGGAGAGCATGGCCTGTTTGAGGATTTTTGGAAAAATCCTTACACCATGCCCTCAAATGGAGGTAACCCTGATTTATGTTTACAAGAGTTGAATGGACAAGGGATGTTAGTGTTGGAAATACTGAGAGGGGGGTGAATCAGTATTTATTTTCAATTGTTAATTTTACCAGTTAGATCACTTATGTTTAGAACACAAAATGAACAATAAGAATAAATGATTTTATTAATTTATTCTTTATAATAAATCAAGTATAATATATGTAGGGCTCCAACCCTAGATGAAGACACCAATCTTCAATCTCCCAGGCTCCAACCTATATTTTCCAAGCACCAACTTGGACTTCCAAGGCTCCATCCTTGTCAATTCTGAGGCACCAACCTTAAGGGCTCCAAACCTATATTTGGTACAAGCTCCAACCTGGTCTTTTGAGGACTCCTATCCTCTAGGGCTCCAAACCTATATTCCAAGGCACCGACCTTCTCTCTACGAGGCTCCAACCTCCTGCTTCAATTCATCAAGATATATTTGGTTATACTTCACAACTCCCAATGTCTTCTAGAACAAGCCCTGACAATCTTCAGCAATGCCTTCACTTAGTCTCCACGTTGCATCATCAATGAAAACCTTATATACTCATGAAGGTGTCTTCACAGCTCTTCATGCTACCCAAACAATTTCTCCAAGTTACTCCATGAGTGTCTTCAACAATGCATCATGAGGCCTCCACTAAAGCTTCCATGATCAATTACAAGGTCTTCAATAATGCTTACCCCAACAAGATGTCCTTAATAGTGTTCCCTAAGGGTGCTCCAAAAACTTCTTAAATAGATTTTCTCATTAAATTCATAGGGATCCTAAGCTATGTTTATAGATGCTCCAATTTGAAAACCTCCAAACGATACTTCAAGAATGCCTTCAAATGTCACACAAAAATTTCTTTCAGATGCCCACAAATTAGTTCTCAAATGATCCCAAGTGTCACAAGTTCACATGGATAGGTCTGAAAAAAAAATTACTATTATTCTGCTTTCACCAAATACTTTGTTTTCAAATAAATCCAAAACTCCCAAGATTTGCAACAACTGCCCCAAAATGTCTGCAAGAGTTCTTCACAGGATGCCTTCATAACAGCTCCATAAGATGGTTGCAACACTACTGTAATATGTCTTCAACAAATGTTTTAGACTGCTTCAAAATATTCCTTTAAGCTACTCCAAGAGATTTCAATGGACTGCTTTAAAATAGATCATTAGGCTGCTCTAGAAATTATTATAGGACTACTTATTTGAGGCCACGATCTAACTTGAATAGAGCTTAAATCAGCCCTCCACTAGGTTGTGATCTATTGTTCCTACAAGGCTAAAAGTCTGCTCTCCAAAAGCTCATGAATAGCCCAAATAAATTCCTGCCACAGTTATGAAATCTAGTTGCTGGTCATAGGTCCGAGTTGCAGTTCTCCACTAAATTTGTAGTCCAAAAAAAGTGCTTCATAGATCTGTAACAAGAGGTCGAAGTCTGAGCTTTGAGAAGGCCAAATTTCAGAGAGCCTCAGGGCCGAAATTCAGAGAAAAACCACATTTCTGAATTTCACTGTGTCTGTAGGTCTGAAGTTCAGCATTTTGGTTGGTCCAACCTACCCAAACACTTGCTAACAGTTCACTGTGCTGTCCGAGATGTAGTGGTATAGTGTCTCTTCACAGTTCTTTCCACTGGGCTAATAATTTGTCCGTTTTCAAGATGTTTAACCCAAATAGAAATATTTTTGGCCCAAAATAGTGATTTAAAAATACTTCTCGTAATTATTTTTTGTTCCTTGTCTTCCTGTAATTTTCACCAAAATTTTTTGTCCTTGAATGATGAAAAACAGAATTGTATTTATAGTAATTTTGGTCCTTTAAATAAAGGACGTGACTATTGGAGAGTGAGGGCTGACATATATAGGTTGACTTAGGTCGGATTGCAATAAAATATATATTTCTCAACTTAAAAATTCATTTTCTCTTCAACTATTGGGAGTTTTTGGGCAAGTGAGGGCTAATTAGAAAGAGGAAAAAATTCTCGTTAAGATGGTGTAGGATTTGTTTTGAAAGGATGCCTCCAAGTTGTCCAAATTTATTTTTCTTTGTGACTGTCCTTAATTTTTATTTGTTGAAAGTGAATAGGATAGCATGGATTCTTCATTGTTTGGCTTCTCCTTTGTTTGTCTTCTCCATTGTTTGGCTTATCAATCATAGGATCATAGTGTCATCATGTAGGACATCCATGTCATCATGATAGGTATAGCATCATGTATTCAATAATAGTGCAATAATATGTCATAGTACAACATCATCATTAGGAAAGTTCTAAGACAGTAAGATAGTCTTCCAACCACCTAATGAGATCAAGTGCATGCAACATTAGATCAATTAATTCTTAGGGATTCCTTCATTATTGTTTTGAATTCTTTGTGCCTTGTCATCTTCATTGATGGTATCCTAGTCAACCACGAGTCACTTTCATCATCATCTTGAACCATACATCTCAAGAATATTTGACATCTCGGTCAATTCCACATTGACATCAATGCCAACCTTGATTAACAATGTCCCCCTTTGTCAATGATTGCAATATTATGTCCCTTCTAATTTCTCTCCCCTTTTGACATCAATGGCAAACGAGGTGCCTAAATACTCCTCCTATCAAGCTGCTTCTTTTCTTCACGATTTGTAGTCCTTCATAGGTATGTTACTCCCCCTGCCATGGTGCTCTTTCTTCTAGAAATATGTTCCATGATAGATTTTCTTGTATTTCTTCGCGTGATGTACCATCTCCCCCTTTCTGCATAAATGCTTTTAGCTCATGAAGGATTTCTTACCTTCTGTGATCAAGTAGAAGGCATCATCATAATATCATGTTTTTCTTCAATGGAGTTACTTCTGAGAGATGATTTATCAAGATTGTCCGTGTGTACCTCATCAAGGATTTCATAGGGCCCACTCACGGATCACTTTTTGCAAGAATACTCAAGAATCACAAACTCCCCCTAACTGTATGCATGGTCTCTTTTTGGTAGGGTTTCATCATCAAATTCTTGGAATATCAAGGATGACTTCATCTAGTCAACAACATGTGTTTCTCACTGGAGTTTTCAAGAGACTTCTAGATTCAACTTGTTTCCTTCTCCATACTTGTGTAGCTTTCCTCTCTGGCATGGTTCTAGCTTGTGCAGGGGCCCAAGTCAAGTTACAATAGCATGGCATATGTCCAATTTTATGGAAATTGAAGCACTCTATTTTGTTCATGAATAAGAAATCATGACTTCTTCTTGCAAAATTGCTTCAAGGAGATTAACAGGGACCATTATATTTTTCTTTGTGATATGCCCTACAGTATTTTTCCATGTGACCAAATTTTTTACAAGAATAGAAATAACCAAGAAATATACTTTGGTACCTCGGAGATGGAATTTTCCTTGATGTACTTCTGAAGTCTTTTTTCCTTGATATTATTTGATGATATTCATTGCCTTTTTTGTTCTTGACACCATCTACAAGTCTCCTTGGAATATAATTTCTTCTGTTGTTGTCTTGATTCTTCTCCTTGCCCTTGCTGGAACTGGGAGCATCAATATTTCTTTCTAGGTTCCTCACTTCTTTGTTGTTTGAAGCATTATCATTCTTGCTTGAGGATTCACCTACA